>PVLD010000588.1:168183-267252 GCA_004027595.1 Dinomys branickii | reverse complement strand
CTCTCACTCTCGCTTTCCCTCTCCTCTATCTTCTGTCTTCTAAGATCTTTTCAATCCTCTCATAAGTTTAAACGCGACGCTCCTACAAGAAGACTTTGGGTGTGCATTGGTGGTACAGTGGTGAGCATAGCTTCCTCCAAGAAGACTGTGTTATTTTCAGTCCTTCGCAGTGGGCATTTCTTTTTATTAGTGTGCTAAGTAATGATGTTTAAGAAACTTATTTCACATATTTATTATGTCAAATGTACAGTTATTTATTACACTTACATTCTGTGCCTCAATAATGTGTGCACACCATAGTGTGCAGGGTTTAATTCAGGCTGTTCATTAACATATCAAACAACATCAGGTCCATCACTTCCTAATTTTAATAATAGAATATTTTGTAATAGTTTTATTTTCTGAGCAGCCCAACAAATTAGTGGTGCACATTTTATCACTGAACTTTACTGTTTTGATACTTTTGATGGTATAGCCTCATAAGATACAGCAAAATATATCCTTATAAGTAATTCATGTTTCAGGAGTCTTACTATGATACAGGCTGTAACTGGATTTTACAGTCCTATTTTGGCATAATAAATTTTCCATCCCTTGAAGCATGTTCTAAGGAACAAAATTAATAATGCAACTAGAGTCCATCAAATTGATATCCATTCTCTTTTCTGATATTTCAGTCAGTATTTCCCATACTTTTATTACTTTAGCAGGTCCTCCCAGGTTTACGCAATCAACTGCCAAAACTACAGCATTAGGGAAGTTTTTCACTTGGCACTGAGGTATTTCAAGTTCCTGAACTTATTCATTTGTGACTTTAGAAAGCTTGCAGCAAGTTATGTCTTTTCAGCTCAAGACTCTAAGGAATGACACACATAAACAACTGAAAGAATAAGATAAAAAACAGTCAAAAGCAAGCAGGACTAAGCGGGAATACCAGCAGCACAGATGCAGCAGGGAGCACCACTTCAAAGTCGAATGTGCGCGATCTCCTGTACACGGAGCTATCAGGAGAAAAACAAAGGGGAACATTTTGATATTCACCTAACTTTCAAAAGGAAGCCTTCAGAGAGATTGGAAAAAATATTTCAAGCAATATCTACCTCTGAGATTGAGCTTGTTGAAAAGATGTAGATTGGCCTGAATAACAACTTTCTTTCAGAATGCCACCCCGGTCTGTCTTGTCTAGTCAGTTCTTTGCACACACAAAGGAAGCCGTGATTTGGGGGAGATGCTGGCGAGGGTTTGCAGATTAGTAAAAGTGTGGTGTTCCTTCACTTTATGTAATAATGCACTTACTGCTATAATTAGTTGCATTTAAGGTATAGTTAATTAAACTATATCCCAGTTTACACATAATTTGGGAAGCTTTGTCTCATGAAAGCAATTCCATCACAAGTAATTGTTTTAGCTCACAATTGAGATTTCTAGTAACAGATTTTGAGGTATTCAAGTTAATCATCAGAATATATCTCCTCACTTAATAATTCTAATCTCAACATATGGCATTTTCACTAAAGTTTAAAAAGTAAGGCATTGCACAGTGAACGGGAATACTGAATTTTTTAAATTGAAACTGCTATGCTTTAAAAATGCTTTAAAAACTTTAAAAATTATAAATTATAATTTTAATTTATAAAGCTAAGTTTTTATTAAAGATTTCTTATGTAATTTTATATGGTCAGGAATCAGAGTTGTGTAACAAAATCCACTGCCAATGCTACTGATTAGGAGTCAAATGGGTAGGAGAAACATCATTAAATTCATTAATTCTTTCAAGTAGAATTTTGCTTTTTCTATAAAGGAAGTACTCTGTAAATACATATTATTCATGATAACATAGAATATATCTAATATGATGAGATTTCACTCTGATCCCTGAGTTATTTTACCTGAAGAATTTGTATTAAAAACAATACTTGTGCATTTGAGTAAATTACAGGAGGCTTCCAGAAAGAAATCATTTAATGACAAAATCAAAAAATTTAATATTCTTCTAATCAAATAGATTATTTTTTTCATATTACTTGAGGCTATCATTACAGTCACAGAAGGTTTTTCTTACTCAATCTGCCAGAAAACCATTCATGGGAAATTAAAAAGGAGTGGATTGCAGTGGTTTTTTCCCTCATTAATAAAATTTATCTAAAACTTTTTCTAATGAAAGATTAGCCCTTCACATGAACAACAATAAAGAAAATGAACCAATTATAAGAGAATATGGTTACAAGACATTAAGCCTCAGACTGGTTATCAAGAATTAAACAATTCATCAGGAAATAAATGATAATCATCCCTAAGAAATGGAAAAGAACCAAGATAAGGTCGAAAAGTACATGTTGAGAAAATCTTGCCATTGGAACTGGTAGAGGACTCACAGTTTGGACTTCATATACAAATTAGGTTCAAGAGATGAAGTAGAACAGGAAAACCTAGACAACTAGAACTGGCTGGACATGGAGAAGCAGCGGCATAAGAGAAAAAGCCAGACATCTGGAGAGCACTCCTTAGAGCATGTACCTAAGCAAGAATCATGCTTGCTTGGGGGACATAACTTAAGATGGGAACAAATTTATCTGGTTGTGTGAACAACCTCTAGCATTCACACTGGGCTTTGTTTGCCTGGAGCAGACAGGGAATCTTGTAGTTCACAGAGAATTGAATACAGTACTCAAAAGGGTCTATCAATAGTAGTGAAGGTAATTATCCAGAAACTGATCTGTAATCCCACATAATAAATGTTAAAAGCAACACATGAAAGGATCAGGTATGGGAACAGTGACAGGAATACAAAGTTATCTAACAACTAATACAGGGTTGATAATATTTGATATCTAAACAAAAATGCCAGGCATACAAAGAAGCATAAATATGCAATGCAAAATAAAATCAGTCACAGCAGTTACAGAAATGACAGTCTATTACATTAACACAATTTTGATCGGTATTTAAGAAATGCAGAAACATACGCAAAGAAAACACATATTAAACACATATCCAGAAGGTACAGTAGATACTGTGAAGGGGAGGGAAGCTTCTCAGAAGGAAGGAACAACTGAAATAAAAGAAAAGGAAAAAAGAAGGGGAAATATGTATATAGCTGTACACAGGAAAGCGAAGACAGTTGTACTACCAATTTCTGTTGCCTTATCAAAAGGAACAGTTAATGTTTAATTGCTCTTTCAATCTTACATGCCTATATTTGTTTAACTGAGTGACCAATCTGAGGATACCCATGTGCAATACAACCATTGTTAATTTCCTATCATCTTGTCTGAGATTCTGTATTGCCTGTATTGTTTTTGTGTTATTTTGTGAATGTATGTGTTTGAAATAAAAACGTATTAACTGATCTAGTAGAGAAGCAAATTATAGTGGGTACCATACAAAGTACACAAGACAAGGGCATGATTAACAGTAGATTAGATACACATGAGGAAAACAGACCGCTGAAGTAAGAAAATGCACTAAAGGGCATAATTGATGATAGCCTAAAAAGAGAAGACAGTAAATGGGTCTGTCCTACCAAAATGTTACAGAAAATTCTTTAAACTGAAGGGAAATGATACCAGGTTGAAACACAGATTTACATGATGTCATGTAAAAACAATACAGATGGCGACTATGTATGCAAATACTCATTTCCTTTATGAACTGAATCTTATTAAAACATAGCTGGCTAAACAGAGATGACAACAAGGCAGTGTGGAGTTTACAAAATACCTGAAAATAAATTTCCTAACCCAAGTAGCACACAGGATGGTATTACAGAAAGGGAAACCTACAGTTCTTTTTATGCCATAGGTGAAATGGAATAATGTCCTCAAAAAAGGTTGTGATGTGCTACGAGCCGTACACTAAAGCTGCCACTGACAGCAAAGAAATGGAAGTTATACTGAGCAAGACGCCCACGGGTTCAGGTCAGCTTGAGCGAGTCTTTTGACTACAGATTCCTCACTCTGCCTTTCTGAGAGTACTCAGTTTAGAAAATAGAAAATCATAAATTCTTTTTCTGTCTTTTTGAGACATAAAAATGTCTTACAGGAATAACTTTAGCGACTGCACTTTATAAGTTAAAAGTCTGCTTCAGTAGACACATTATGAAAAGATAACACAGTTTAAAAATATTAGAAATAACTAAAATATAATTCAGAAGAAAATATTTACAAATCATGTATAAATTAAACAACATGCAGTCATATATATATGTACATATATAGACATGTATAAATGTGCATATATACAACAGAGGACTTCCTTTAGAGAAAAAGCAAAATTCTACTTGAATTAATTAAACTTAATGTTTCTCCTTACCATTTGACACCTAATCAATAGGATTGCCTGTGGATTTTGTTACACAACTATCTACTTCCTGATTGTATAAAATTACATAAGAAAATTTTGATAAAATTTAGTTTTATGTATATATATATATATATGTATATGTGTGTACATGTATATATATTCTAACATTGAATAATAAGACACAAAGCAACTGAATTAAGATATATTATAGATATGTACCAACTCCAGAAGGGGAATGGAATGACTATGTACTGTTAACAAATAAAATTGACAAAAAAATAAGAAACAACACAATAATGAGAAAAACATAAGATATTTCTCCAAAGACTATAGGTATAAAAAAAACATTGCTAGTAAATTTATTTTGTTTTCCTAGACATGTCATGGAATAAAATGAGACACCAATGAAAAGGAAATTTATATAAAATATATACTTCTGTAAAACAAAACGAATAGATAAATAATTAAAGTGATTAATTTCCTGAGTGCCTTTCTCCTTATAAAGTTTATTGTCTCCTGTTTTGTGACTTCTCATCTCTCTCTTACGTTATTTGATTTCTGTGCTAAGCAAAATAAGGGCCTGAGGAAGATACTCAAGCCCTAATCCTTGAACTCTGTGAGTATTTTTCTTTCTTTGCCAAGATGTTCTTGGACTTTATAATTAAGATGAAGAACCGTAAAAGTAGGATTGCATCCTGGACAGCTCAAGCAGGGCCAGTCTAAACGCAGGGGCCCTTGAAAGCATGGATGTATTTCAATCTGGAAACTAGTAAAAAAAGACAAAAAAGCCAAAAGGACAGAGGACTTGGCGCATTGCTGCTGGAGCTGAGAAATAAACCCCGAAGCACAAGTGTAAAGAGAGCTCTAGAACCTACGGACGCAGCTGGCTGTCGCCCAGAAAATAAGCACCTCAGGCTCTGGATTCTGAAAACAATCAAAGTGAACTTGGTAGCACACATTTTTCAGACATTTCTCATGAGTCACTGGCCGATATGTTGGTTTCAGTTTTATGAACAAGGAGCAATGAAATCAGTTGAATCAACCTGTTCCTCTGAACCTAAAGAACTGCTTCATTTTAAAGAATAAAGTAAAAATGAAATAATCATTTTAAGGAATAAAAATTCTTTTATTTTAAGGAATGAAGATTCTGCTAAGTTGTTACGCTGCTTATGGAACGATGACTGAGGCCAATCCTGGGGATTTCACCGAGGACCCTGGGTCCTCGGCCCTCTCTTTCTTTTTCTTGTTTTTGAAGGTAATTTCCCTACATCGCTTGTGCTGGACTCCAAGTTGCTATTTTTGTGCTTCAAGCTAACAAATTACTGGGACTCTATTATACATTAAGCAAGCATTAAAACCTCCAAGAAGTTTTGCAATGTCTTGATAGTATTCTGAATTTCTACTAAAAAAAAATGTACAAGAATTTCCATTGCTCTGAATCCTTACCAGCTCGGGATATTGCTTGCATTGTGTTTGTTGTTATTTTTTTTTCTCTTTAAAATAAAAAAAGACTGGCCTTTCAAAAATGCAAATATAATTATACTTCATTTTAAGTTTATTTTT
This sequence comes from Dinomys branickii, assembly GCA_004027595.1. Taxonomy (NCBI): domain Eukaryota; kingdom Metazoa; phylum Chordata; class Mammalia; order Rodentia; family Dinomyidae; genus Dinomys; species Dinomys branickii. The sequence goes on along the minus strand of PVLD010000588.1, from coordinate 261,387 downwards.
ATTGTTTTATTTCAATGACTAATATAGTTGAACATCTCACATACACATGTTCTGTTTCTTGATGTTTGTGTGTCTGTACAGATACTTTGCCTATATTTTTATTAATTTTCTGATTAAGCTACAATTTCAGTTCAAAGGTTGAGGTGGGATCACTTGGACTTTTGGGTTCAAGACCAAGCTGGTAAACATAGCAAGACACTGTTAAACAAGTACATGAATACATAAATAATTTATTTAAGATATATTACATATTTTGATAAATTTCACTGGTTAAACATAATCCACTTTACCCAGTAATCTAATATTTATGCTTTTAAAATTTGCGCTCAGCATCCTCTGCTATCTTCATTTATTGACCTAAAGAACTTCTTTTATCATTTAAAAAATGTTTTTCATGTCTATAAATACTATTGGAAATGCTCTTAATTCTTCATTATTTTTCTATTTCATTGAAAAAATATTTCACTGTATTTAGAGTTCATGGCAATTACTTTCTTTTGGTACTTGAAAAGTGCCATTCCACTCTTCTATTTCAATAATTTCTGAAGAGTTTCTACTATCATTCAAATCTTTGCTTCTCTGTATTAAATATATTACCTGTCCCTGTAAACGAATTTTTTCTTTTTGATTTTTAAATATGTGATCATGATATTGTTTGTTCTGAATTGTTTAAGCTGATGTTTGAGTTTACTACATTCTTGGATCTGTCAATTTATAAATTTAACTAGATTTGAGTTTTCACTCGTTTTCCTCCCAGTGCTTTTCTCTACCACAAGGCCACTTTCTTCTTCGGAAGCTCCGATAACATTAATTTTGAATAGTTTATGTTGTTCCCAAAGATATTAACTCATATACTGTTTCATTTTTCAAGGTTTTTGTACCACAATCTACCATTTAAACTATGCTGAAGTTAGTATCTATTGAATACTGTGTTAGAATTGTTGAGATTTTCCTTTTTCTGCATATGTGTGTTTAAAAATTTGATATCTGTCCTTGTTGTGGAATATTGTATCATTCCATTATGGATCTTGTTGAAATCTGTTGGATGTTAAGGTGAAGAACAAATATCTTTAACAATTTTCTTCTGGTTGTAGTTTACAAAATCATTTCATTGTTCTGATGCGCTCCTCTTTTACATCTAGCCTAAAACTAAACATCACTTTATATACTGTATTTCAATGTTTAAAGCTTTTTCTATGCCAGTTCAAGTCAATTTAGGCTTGTGTGTCTGTGGGATAGGTGCAAGTCCTCACACACCTGGGTGAAGTCTGCTTTCTCTGATTCCCCCAATGTGTGCTCTCTCTAAGCACAGGCTCTTCGCCCAGGCAGTCTGTCCATCACCCTGGGTTTCAGCAAACTTTCCCTGTCATCAAGGTTCTGGTTTCCAAAATTTCATACCACCCCACACTTGGAGAATAGGTGTATTTCTTTCTCTTCACTGGTACTTTCATTATGTAGAACAGAGAGCTTTAAGAGAACTGTCCTTTGGGTCCACCTTACTGGATACCAGTGGAGAGAACTGTGCCTTTCTTCTATTACTAAATGTAAGTCAAAGAGAGTACATCTTTCTATTCCGAAATGTTTCAAATCTAAGTGCATACAAGGATTAGATGAGGTACCACTGCTTTTCTGATCCTCTTCATAGAGACAGTAACTTTGTTTAGATGTATTTTCTTGTCTTTTCCTACTAGTAGTTTATTGTTTTATTCTGGGTTCTATTACATGTAGAAGAAGATCAACACAGGCAAAATTAATCATTAATTAATTAGGTAACATCTAAGTTCTTATCTGCTGTATCTAATTTTATCTATTTTTAGAATTGTTTTGGTTGGTTTAAACATTTTAGTGCAAGCTTATTAAATGCAATTTGAGGGAAATATAGGATGGAGTATGATCACTTCCTTTGGTCAAGAACCAAAAGTCAATGAATATTTTAAAATATGTACATTAAGAAGATTTTGGATCTTAGGGGAGGAGCAAAGCAGTGGACCAATATAGAGGGTCTTTAGTCCTAGTTTAACCAAATGATCAACTGCTCCACAATTGAGGGGGATCAGTGGAAGCCAGTAATGTCCTGAAAAGACATGAAAAATTAGTTATAGTAATCTGTCTGTAATCAGATATTCATTCTGCTTACATTCACAGCCTAATAAATTGTTACACAGAGAAGACAAGGTCAGACAAATGTACATTTCAGCTGATGAATCAGAATTTCAACTTGAATTTACAGTTTTAATGAATGGGCTCATGAAAAGTGAGATGTCCCTAAGTAATAGACAGGCGCAAGTACTTTAGCTCATTTCCCCTGTTCTGCATGATGATCCTTCTCGGTTTAATACTGGAATACCCAAAGCATGGCTCTCATTCCAAGAAAAGGCCACCGACCTCTAGGTCATTTGAGCAGTGATGAAGAGTTCCAAGCACAATATTTCTGTCAGTGATTACCTATGGGATATGGTGGTTTTGCCTGTGGTCCTATGCATTTTCTTTCAATGTCATTGCCCAAAAATGACTGCATACACCTGAATGAATGCTCTTCTGTATTTGAATAGAGGGATAAATTAAAAACAAAGAGATACACTGAAACTGCTACTTACCCACAGACTTGTTCTTTCCTTGCCAACCTAAAGGCAGATGTTATCACATAAGTATTGTTTAACAATATCCGCATATTAAAATATAACTGAGAAAAATGAGATATATAGAATCTACTTTACTATCTCTTTTCAGAATAAGCCTGTGAGTCCAAAAATAGAGGGAAAAAAAACAACAACAACCAAAATATCAGTTAGAAGAACCCCAGGGAACAATTCACACTTTCCCTCTGAATGGATACTGAGCTCTTCCCATGAATCATGAACTTTCAGAGTCAAAACTTTGTGCCAATCAATAAAAATGCAGTTAGAACAGAAGAAACGAAACAAGGCAGCACTCTGCTCTTCTGGAACTTTGTGAAGCATAATTTAAAATGCAAAATAACAGCCCTCAATTCCATGAGCATGGTATGATTCACAGAAAGGAAACCTGGCTCCCACTCTCTCTAGAAAACCACCTGGAATTTGAACAGTCAGAAATAAAGAAATCTGTGAGTCTAATCTGCAAATATTACTGAAATCATATGTGTCACAGAGAAAAGTTATCCCTCCAACCTGAGCGGTATGAGACTGTCCTCAACCATCTTTGTCTCTTTTAAGGTAGAATGCAAACTTCACATAGTACTGCTTTTCTTTCCACAACTGACTCACTATTCTAAAGATTTAACAGCAAATGCCAAGAAAACTTCTGACACAGAAATAGTATCTCTTTACTCATTACAAAATGTAAGACTATTTGCTGAACTAGTTCTTTGTTTCAGGTACTGAAAAATATTTTATTTTGAGTGCAGTAACCTGGGTGAGTGGGTAGTCTCATGCATGACAAAATCTGCCAAGTAGTTATGCTGCAATCTTACCAGTGTCTCCTGCATAAAATCTGAGGCAGGTTAAAGTGAACAGTATAAAAGGAAGTTATTCTTTCTCAGATTATTAAAACTTGAATCAAGATGATGAAATAATGAGTAATAGTACAAATGATAAAGCAATGAAAGCCTTGGAAATGCCCAACAGTCCCCTTCAGGATATATAAAAAGATTTTCTCCTACTTCCTAATTCTTTTCTCATTATGGTCTGCTAATCACTGCATATTCACATAAACATAAATTTAAATTGAGTTTTTCATATTTTATTATTTTCTGTTTTGCCTAATTAGTAATATTGCATAAGAGTTGTTTTCTATTATGCTTTATTACTGTGGTTTAGATTAAGTAATGTTCTGGGAGATAAACTGAGAACATGAGCATGCTTAATAACATTACTACTATGGGGAAATATACTCCACTCCTAATATTGACTTTCCACAGAACTTTTGGCAAAAACATTTTGAAGTTTATAACTGTATATTACACAATAAATACTGAGTAGAAGAGATGCACCGAGGCTTACCTTGTAAAAATTCCACTTACCAAATACTAAGCAGTCGAATAGTTGCCATTATCAAGTGAAATTCATCATTCTCTTTGATCTAGTTATTTATTTTTCTTATAAATTTATGAAAGGAATATAAAATATAGAACTGAAAATTTCAGTAAGGAACAAAAATTATGTGAATTTAGATGGAAACTTAATTTTAATTTATTATTTAATTAATTATTGTTTATTATTTTAATTAATTTGATAATAAATGCATAAAACAGTGAGACATCTTAGTTTCATACATATTGTAGAATGTTCATAGAATAAGTCTCTACCCTGGACCACTTTTTAACCTGCTTCTTTGTGGTTTTGTTGATAAATTTTTATGCCTTGAAAAGTTTTCTGCCAAATTTTCTTCCTGAGGATTGAATTTGAGATAGTAATGACACCTCACTCCATGCTTTAGCTCAATCAGTTACCAGGTTTGTTATCTTGAGTGAGGTACTTACTCCCTCTTGGCATCAGTAAATGATGTATTTCTCTCAGATTCCTATGGTAAAGGCTAACCGATGAACTCTTATGCATCTCTCTGAACTGATTTTAAAGTTGTCACAACTCCAAGATTTAACTAGTTATTTTCAAAATCTTTTCTGAAATACACAGGCTGCATGTTTGTGTGTTGCCCCCAATGTTCTCTTACCGTGTAACTTCTATATCTGCACTTTGTAGTATATTTTTCTTACAGCACTGAGGGGGGATTAAAGGAATGTTTTACAACATGACTATGGAAATAATTCGTGATAAACTTTTATACTGCAAAATCTTCCCTTTATAAATGAGAATATACTGGAAATAAATACACTAGATATTCTTTGAATATAAACACCACACTTTTTACCAATGTAGAAGATGGTTATATATAAAGCCTAGTTCTTTAAAGAAAAATAGCAGTATGTGATAGGTTTGTATGTTTCAAAGGTCTTTCCCTTTTTTAGAAATACTATGTAGATATATACAAGGATGATAAGGCACATCAGCTAGGCCAGACTCCATGAACATGGAAACGAAGGAGATTCATATTTGACTAATATGTTTAAATACTTTTATATAGGTATCAATCACACAAATTAAACCTTAATGGAGATTCAAGAAGGAAATTTTTGGTTCTTCCAACAGGATAAAATAGGTCCCAGTGAATAGAAGAGTTTTAAAACACGGGCAGAAATAGAGCAGGAATTGGCATACATCCCATTTTTGCTACATCCTATCCTGCTCCTGTCCATAATTGTGCAACTGTGATGGTGTTTAGTCAACCCTCAGAATTATACTAAGAACCAAAAATGAATTAATAGGAAGATGTGAAATGATTTTTATTTGTGGATCTCTCTACTCGGAAACATTTCTGTTCTAGTGAACCCATTCTAACCCATGCAGACCACCATTTAGAATGCTAATACTCAGTACTGCCTTTCCAAAAACATACAACACATTTAACATAAGGAGTTGTGAACTTAGAATAATAAAACCAATGAGTGCTTAAGAAATTCTAGTAAGTGGTACATTCCTGTAACCCTAAGTCTCTGGGAGCTGAGGCAGGACTGTTGCAAGGGAGGGAAAAAGGGAGAAAGAAAGAAAGAAAAGAAGGAAAGAGGAAGAATTATCCCAGCTAAGTAGTCAAAATAGAGCGACAACTTTTTCACACATCCAAGTCCTCTCACAGAGGATCTCGGCTAAATTTCTCCAAGTCATCATCTCCTCAGTGGATAGTCATTCTGACCACACATTTCACTTGCTCTCTCTCTCTATGGTTTTCACATACTGTCTAACAAGTGCTTTGGGTGTGGCAGTTTCTTGGTATTTAAGGGTGAGTTTCTCCCTATTTTTGTTCTCTTTGCAAGTTAAATATTCTTTTATGGTTGTTTGTCAATGTACAATAGCCTCTAAAAATTGTTTATTTGCTTTTTAAGATATATGTCTCTGTGACTATGCCATCTTCTCAGTTATGGAATGATGAAACATGAAACAAACCCCTATATTCAATACCGTACAAACCACAGAAACACCACCCATGTGATGCAAGATAACCGATCAGTAGAATTATCTGTTATTTTCTCACTGACTGATACTTCACTTACCTTCTTTTCTATTTTTAATATTTTTAACTGAGCCCACTCTCCAGGAATACTTGTGTGTTTATGTCCCCTTTATTTCAGTATTTTGCATTATGATCATGAAACTGGTTTTCCCTGTCAAGCTGTGTAATTTCAATACAAGTATTTCACTCTTCAGCTCAACAAGATTAAAATTTGAGATGAATCCGTAAGAATAGCTGGCATATAGGAGTACTTGGTAAACACTGAATAGAAATGTTACTGAACGATTTGCATCAGCTGGAGTAATGGGTTAGTAGGGAGTTTGTGGTATAATAAAAGTCTTCATACTTTTGAATGTAATGGTTTTACTAGATAGTATATCGATATGAAATAAATGGTTTGGAAATCATATCATAAAAGTTCTGGAAAATGAGATGTCTCAAAAAATTTTACTGAGAAGACAGACATGAAGTAGTATTATGACCAAATCCTCCAAAGAAGGTAAAGATAGCAAATATTATGAAATTGAATAAATGGCAGATTTTGATTGATTTCTTATTATTTGATGACCACTTATTTGATGCTAAACTGCCAAAGGTTGCCCATATGTTTCCTCTTTTATCCTGATTTGTTCTTACTGTGTTGAAATTTATGAGATGTGTGTGTAGGACGTCTTGTGTCCTTCAAAGATTTCTTGGAACTACAGACTTGTATATTATACTATGTCGATAGATATTTTCTGTACTCATTAACTTAGATTCAGTGGTAATTACATAAGTGTACCCATGGCAAAACTGCAGAGGTACAAAAGAAAGGCTCAGAAGCCTGAATTTCTGAATTTCAGAATTTCAGAATTTCAAATTTTCAGAAGCTGAAAATTCAATACAAGTTTTAAGGACCACACCAATGTAAATTCGCTGGTTTTCATATTGTGCTACTTACTATATATAATGTGTAATATGTAAATGTTTTATTATATATAATATTTCATGTATGTTGCCGCTATCACTATCACTGCCAAGAGGTCAAAAAGTGAGAGGAAACATGACATTTATAGATGATGGAAATTTTCTATATATTTTAATTGGTGTAATGTATACATAGGTATATCATTTTATTTCAAGATTCATCAATCTCTACATGTTGAAACATGCATTTTATTGGGTGCATGTTTTAATAGACCCTAAATTAGACTCTAATTTTAAAAATTTAAATTGAGCAAGACAACTGAATATTAAAGTATGGATATTTCATTAGTGACTGTCAATTTCCTTGAACATTACAATCATGTGTTTATTTTTTAAACACTGCTGAGGCCAGCTCAGTGGCACAAGTGCCTGCCTGACAAGCGCAAGGTCCTGAGTTTGATTGCTGGTACCAATAAATAAAAAAGTAAATAATAAAAAGTAAAAGATTGCTGATATTTATGAAGTCTCAACACAAAACTGACCTATTAAAAATGATGTATTAAAATTTCTTGTGGCAAGTCCCTGATGCTGGATTTTTTTAAACGGGCCACAGTGATTTTGAGGGGTGGCCAGAATGGAGACCCATAAACAAGATGAGCTCTGAAATATCTCCCAGGTATAAATTCCATGAGCTCTGAAAATAGACTAAAACATTAATTGTGTCATTACTATTCATGCATGAATAATATAATTTTTCCAATAATTTGCAGGAAATGTTTTCCAACTGTGAAAGAATTACTTCAATTCTGAAGTGTATTTTTTCACCAATAGGCTTTCATCTTTTAATGCTTTTTAACATTTGCAGCTAGCTCTTAAGCATAGGAAGCAATTGCTATTCTTATTATATGTAAAAATCAAACTAAACTGATGTAATCATTCTGCAATATTGAATACCACAAAGAATTAAAGTATAGATCATACAACCGACTGATACAGCAATATTAAAAACTATCTCTTAGGTATTGAGGTTTTATCTCAGGGAGAATACCTGACCTAGTATGAAGAGTTCCTGAGTTCAGTCCTCAGTACCACGTGCAAGGAAAAACATTTCTTTGCACCCAGCTACATGACTGCACTGGGTTAAGTTTAGAGGTCTTTTGGTGGGATTTTTGGTGGCTCACTTATGTCGAGTGTCATGTCATCTGCAAATAATGACAGTTGAGCTTCTTCCTTTCCTATTCTTGTTCCATTTATTTCTTTCTCTTGTCTAATTGCTCTGGGTAATGTTTCCAGAACTGTACTGAATAGGAGTGCTAATAGTGGACTCGTCTTGTTCTTAAATTTAGAGTGAAGCCGGAATGGTGGTATATGCCTGTAATCCCAGCACTCAGAAGGCTGAGGCAGGAGGATCATTGCAAGTTTGAGGCCAGCCGGGGCACAAAGTGAGTTTAAGGCCATCAAGACCCTGTCTCAAAAAAAAAAAAAAAAAAAAAAAAAACAACCCAAACCAAAATGAAACAAAAATCCACCTAAATTTAGAGTGAAAATTCTGTTTTTTGAGCAGATAGAATGATGTTGACTATTGGTTTGTCATAGATGGCTTTTATCAGATTACGATAAAGATTATTATGATTTTGTAGGGTTTTTCTCATGAATGGGTGTTGGACTTGTTGAAATGATTTTTCTCCATCTGTTGAGCTGATAATGTGAATTTTTTCCTTGGCTGTTTTGATGTTGTGTATTACATTTATTGACGTGAATATGCTAAACTATCTCTGCATCCCAAGGATAAATCATACTTCGTCATGTTATATAATCTTCTTGACAATTTGCTGCATTCTGTTTGCCAGCATTTTATTGAAGATTTTTGCATCTGTGTTCATTGGGGAGACTGAAATGTAGTTCTCTTTTATAGTTGGATCCTTCACACCCACAAAATGTATAGGCTGACTCCAAAACTGAGTGTCTTCAACTGAAAAGTACACTCTCTTCAGTTGAAGTACAACTGGCAAATAAATATATAAAAGAATGTTCACCATCACTGTTCACTTCAGAGATACAAATTAAAGCCATGCTGACTTTCCATCTCACTCCAGAAAGAATGGCTATTCCCAAGAAATCAACCAGCAACCAATACTGGATGGATTGTGGGGAAGAGGCACACTTCTTCACTGTTGGCGGGAGTGTAGACTGTGCAATCACAGGAAATCGGTGTGGAGATTCTTCAAAAAACTAAACCTAGCGGTTCCACTTGACCCACCCATTCCCTTTCTTTGTATCTTCCTGAAAGAATTAAAAGCATTATGCCACAATAATATGTTCACACCCACGTTTATAACAGAGTTTATCATAGCTAAATCTTGGAAACAGCGCACATGCCCATCCAACAATGAATGGATAAAAAAAGATGTTTTTTTTTATATAAAATGGAGTACTGCTCTACCATAAAGGATAAATTTGAGACATTTATAGCTAAATGGATGAACGTTGAGATCATACTCTTAAATGAACTAAATCAGACACACATATTCAAATACCGCATGGTCTGTTTCTCTGGTGTGAGAAACCAGAAGTGTGAGCAAGGACAAAGTGTATTATAGATATTGTGAAATATGAAAGAAATGTTCAAATAGGAAGCGGAACTAGGGAGGGGGGAGGGGGGATTGAGGAAAAAATGATGAAAAGGAAAAAATGAAAAAAATTTTTAAAAAGAAGGGGAAGACAGGAAGAATGGTGGGGGGAAATGGGAAAAAAGAAAAAACAAGCTACATCATGTACAGGTAGAAGTTCCCTATGATAAATGTGATCATTATGTGTATCTTAAATGTACCAATAAACTTAATTAATTTAAAAAATTATCATACTTTTGTGGCCTAAGTATAAAATTCCATGTTTCTATGGAACTTAATTTGGAAGTTCATTACAAGGTTATGTATTCATTTGTTATTTCTAGAAATCTGAGTAATATATCTTAATAAATGCAGAACAATATTTTCAAAAGTTTAGTCCTAACGGTATTATCTTTAGAAGAATTTAGCATTTTGTCTACTAATGCTACATGCATTAACCTCGTTATACCCACAAAATCCAGTTCTATGTAAACTAAAAATTAGGGAGGTCATATGCTACCGTAAAATGATTTTCTGGGTATATCAGTCCATGTCAAAAGATAGAGAAAGAGTGTTAAACAATTTTGTGTCTGTGTGTGCACGCGTATATACACATGTATTACAGTGAACAGAAATAAGGTCAATAAGTATAATACAAATCAGAAATTTATGCAGACATGTGTATATTTCAGTATATTATGTGTGATTTACTTGTTTACTAGAGTATATATATTCAATTTAAATTTTGCAAATGTGTACACATATGTGTAATCTGTAGTTATGTCCAAATGAACATATTCTTATCTATAATGTATCTTTATATACCTCCATTAAAATGTATAAATTTCAATAGGAATAATCACATCTTACCTATTGCTCTTAGTTACAAAAAAGGAACCTGGGGATCTTTGAACAAGTGCTTGATTTCAAGTTTCTAGCATGTATAGTTTTGTAGGACAGAAAGAATAGAAATACCAAGAACATTTCTGGAAGCTCACTTCAAAGTATTTCCTCTGGCTAAGTTAAAGGTCACTTGAAAAAAAACTAAAAAAGACTGAGAATAGTAATATGTTCAATAAATATGAGTCACACCAGGGCTGGTGGAGCAAAGCTGTAATCCCAGCTCTCAAGGCTGAAACACGAGAATCACTGTGAATCTGAGGTCACTATGGGCTATAAAGTGAGCTTAAGACTAGCCTGAATTACAGGGCAAGACCTTATCTCAAGAAGAAAAAAGTCACACTTAGTTATAGACTCTAAATGATAGGAAAGAAATAGCTTAAATGCTATCATTAAAGAGAGAAGTTAAAATTATCGATTGATCTGCAAATATGTAAGAGAACAGAATAAATTCGGGATCCACTATCTTTTGAAGAGAAGCTTTAGAACTCTACTTGGAAGAAGAAATCTCTGCCTGTGTCTTGTGGGTTTAGGGAGGGTAAGTTTGTTTTCATTGAGCACCATCTCAGAATAGTGTCTTTCTGTGCTTCGTGGTTTTTAAATTTTATTTTAAAGAGAAAAAATGAATCAAAAAATAAAAACAAAACGAAGTCAAAGACAAAACCATAAAAAGCAATAAAAATGATAGAGAACTTCAAAACAAGGTGGTAGGAAATTAACAATACTTGTTATATTACAGATTGTTATTTTCAAAGTAGTTGCTCAGATCACCAGACATAGAAACGAAAGATCAATAAAACAAGTATTAACTGTTCCCTTCAACAACCTAGTAGAAATCAGCAGTAAAATTATCCCACCTATCTTGTGATTGACAGAGAGATAGATAGAGAGAGAGATAGGTCTTCTCCTTCTTCTCTCCTTTCTCCCATCCCAGCTGTTTCTTCATCTTAACAAAAGATAAACATAATAATGAAACCGTTTCAAAACAATCTATTCAGACAGCTACAATAGTTGTTGATACACTGTGCATTGTTGCTTTCCTAGTAGCAATTCAGAGTAGAAGATAAAAGCAAGATATCTTGTCTCTACAATATTAGCACAAAGCTTTGTTTTTAATAAACTAAGAGAAACTAGCTGTGTAACAACCTTAACTATCATGTGTGTGTGTGCATGTGTGTGTGTATATATATATATATATATATATATATATATAATCTTTTCTTCATTTCCCCTTTCCCCATCACAGTTTGTCTTTTCTTTTGAAGTTTCTTCCTAATTCACAATATCTATTGTACATTTCAGATCATATTTACTTATTTATTTCATTTTTAACGACTCTTCTCTCAAGCCATATTAGAACATAGGATACTGACTTCTTTAGAAATTTCATCATTGATGATGCTTAAATGGGGAAAATCTTGCTATGCTAAGTGTGTATTACAATGTATTACAAACCAACTTCTGGAAAGCTTTTTCCTTAGCAAAGTCACTTTCCCAGAAATGGTAATATGGTATTGATCTTCACTGTTTTATAATGCTTAATTCTGATTTCCATCCACACGCATGAATATCACTGAATTTACTGATGCAACATTTAAAAATGTATGTGTGCACTAAGTAGTGAGATAGTAAAACAGCTCCAGGAAGGTAATATATTATTTAATTATGGGAATTCAAAATGAATGCTAAAGTCATTCCTTCCAGTCATTTTTATAGTTTTCTAAAGAAAGCTTTGCACTGAAGAAATATTATAACTTCAAACAGGATCAATGCCTTTTAGAGATGTAATCTGTTTTACCATCATTTATTCAATGAGAACACAAATATACAGAATGTATATATAGAAATATCTCAAAAACATTGAAATTAAAAGTCTATTAAAATACACAATGAATCGCCATTAAATATAAAAGTATATAATGGTACTGGCATAAAAACAGATGCCCAGACCAATGGCACTGAAAGAAGAGCCTGGACGTAAATCCACACACTTACAGTCTACTGATTTTTGGCAAATATGCCAAGAGTGCAGTAGAATATGGACATTCTCTTTTGTAAATGATGCTAGGAAAGCCAAATACATACATGGAGAAAAATGAAATTAGATCCTAATATCATACCCCATATGCAAAGCTAGCCAAAATCCATTAAGGACTTAAATGTAAAACCTCAAAGTGTAAAACTCAACTACCATCTCTACAGATAGTTTACAATCTGTAAAACTTTACATAACTAAGAATGCACAGTATGTATATTCTTTAGTCTAGCTGCTTTCATTCATAATTACTTTTCATTCTCCTATAGGGTAAAGTGTAGCAACAGTTCGTTCATGTTCATAAATAGTACTGCACTGCGCCTGTGTATGGGCATATTTATTTAGGTGAGCATTGTTTCTCTTTTGGGGCTATTAGGACAATGGACACTATGAACATCCATGTACAAGATCTGTTTCATTTCCATCTGGACATAAGCTTCTATTTCATTTGAGTAAATGTATACATATGACAGGTGACTTAATAGAAAGGAAAATTTTGAACATAAAGGCAAATATGGGAGACCCATACAAACAGGAAAGCAGAGATCAAACTAATGAATCTATAAAGTCAAGGACCGTCAAAGATTGCCAACTCAACACCAAAAACAAGGAGAGAGTGTGGGACATTTCCCTCAACCTAGCTTCTTCCATCAAAGATCTGAGCGCAGATCTAAGATATTCTAAGACACTAAATTTGTGGGACTTCCTATGGCAACTGATAGCCTTTGCGCTAGATTTTACCACTCCGTGGATACTGAGTTAAGGTTGAAATTGTTTTACATGACTTCACTTCTCAGAAACAGTCATCAGACATTTAATTTACATTTGTAGTTACACTGTCTTTTTCTTATTTCATTATCAGCCTTACTCTGATCTTGTCTTCTGCATAGTTTTGTGAGTGCTACCTATGCTTCTCACTGGCAGTGTATCCAGCGTATATGAGTTCTTACTTTCTTCATCATACCTTGGTAAAGTTTGATTCAGTTCATTTTGCTTGCAGCAATTTCCTTTTTTCGAATTTAATATTTTAAACTTTAAGATTTTTCATAAATTTACATTTTGACTTTTTTCTGTTTTTAATTTTCTGTATAACAAACAATTTCAAACTAGTTCAGTAATAGCTCAGTTCACGAACACTTCTGTTTGGAAACGATTTGGTTCCCAGACAAGAGTTCTACACAGTTTTTCTTACATGGCTACATCCCACTTCTTTATACAAACACAAACCCAGTTGTCTTTCCCAAAATCTTTAAACAATTAAGTTCACAAACTGAGGTATCGCTGTATATATACTAAATATTGTGATAATATTAAACAAAAATTGAAAGAGTACTGATTTAAAGTGACTAATATTTGAAATATTTCCAGTGGTACATAGTTAAAGCACATTCTTGGTTAATTATGTGTGAGAATTCTTTATTCTACAAAGAAGACCAGTTTTACATATAGTTTATTCATTTTAGGAGCTTATTTTCCTAAGTGCAGTGCAGTTTGTGAGCTATCCTTCAGTTCTCATTTTGGATTTTTCCACTTACATTTCCCAGTGTACTTAGTATAATCAATATGTGGAACTTGATAGTCAGTTCAGTCTTCTTTGGCATGACTCTGTATATTCTTGTAAATATCCATCAATTTTTGTAAGTTGTTTAAAATAAAGCCAAGAAATATAGCTTCATCATTTCAAATCATGTTTCACTATAGTCTATCAAGCCCATTATCCATAATTAGACTGCATCATGGATTAACTGCTGAAAGGAATATGAAGAACTGTTAAAGCTTGAGTAAGATTCTTTAATTTGTTCCAAACTTGGGGATACACCATTAAATTGCACATTTCTTAAAATTTGCAATGTCGATAGTAATATTTGAGTTGAAGTAAATTAAATATCTTCGCATATCAAGCACAGATTTAATATATTGCCTTATAACCTTATGGGAAAACATATACTTTAATAAAATAATATTGGTTTGGTCTTCAATGTTCCCAAGCTGCAAATATCGCATGCCAGCGCTTCTTTTATATGATCAGAAATTATATAATTTTTTATTTTTAAAATAAAGAAATAAAACAATGAAGACAAAATCAAAACACAAGAGCAACAAAAATGATACCTGACCTCAAAAAAAAAAAAACAATAGGAATTAACAATCGTTGCTATATAAGATTTTTAATCTCACTACAGATACTTTCAGCCCAATATCCAATATGTACAATCCTGAGGTTTAGTACTAGTAACGATATCATACACATGTTGAACAGCTACTTCTTGTGTGATTTATAAAAGTGTTTGTGACAATGCTTAACCTGTATTTTGTTAGTACAGGCTTTCACTCAAAGCTGTCCAATTCCAAATTTTTTTATCAGTTCCTTTTTAATTTTGCTCTTACTGCTATACCTTGTACTATGTTATGATTCCATCATGTTTGCAACTGAATTACATGCTCTGTAATTGCCCTAGGATACTAACTTTTTCTGTCAATATTTCTGAATCAAAAGATCTTATAATTTTAGTCCAGGTTGTTATCCAGGATTGTGATATTTATTAAGTAATGTTTTGTTTGACCATGATCCAATTTTAATGCCTTTAAAAATTCTACATAATGAGAAAGCTCATTGTGAACAAGTGAAATGTAATGGAATTGCATCAGTAGCAATAATATTAAGGAATAAAATCATTTATCTTGGGGCAGCATTTACCTACAGAGACTGGAGAATGGCGGTCACTTTAGAGAATATATTTGAGGCCTTTTGGAGAAAACAATGTCATCACTTAAGACAGAATTATTTCTCATTTTGTATCTAACTTCAGTTTTATTAAACCCTGGAATCCAGTAGCTTCTTCCCATGTTCGTTTCTGGAAGTTTTGTTTTAATATTGTGTTTTAATATAATACCTAAATATAAGCAAGAAAAGAAAAATGAACAAGTGAAACTATACCAAATTAAAAAGCTCAGCAGAGGGAATATCAATAAAATGAAAAAGTGACCTCTAGAATGAAAACACTTGCAAACAAAATGTCTGAAATGTATTCTAAAAAACCACTTACAATTCAATAGCAAAACAAATCCAATTAACCCAGTTGAGAAAAGAGCACAGCAATTGAACAGGCATTTCTAAAAGATGTGAGCAGCCAACAGATAGTATAAAAAGTAACCAACATCACTCACTATCAAGTATTAAGTGGCTGTTAACCAAAGCCACAATGAGTTGCTCTCTGGTATTTGTTAAAATGACTATGTTAAAAAGAAGTATATGTTGATAAAGATATGGAGGAAAGGAAACCTTGGTACCCTATTGGTAGAGCTGCAAATTGGTACAGTTATTATGTAAAACACTGTGAAAGTTTCCCAAAATTTAAAAGTAGAGGTACCATGTGACCCAGGAATTCCACTTCTGGGCATATATCCAAAGTAACTAAAATCAGGATTTTAAAAAATGCATCACATTCGTTGAAGCACTACTTGCAAAACAACCTAAATACCCATCAACAGATAATAAAGGAAGCACGATAGGTGAACACAGTGTAATATTATTTAGCCTTACAAAGTAGAGACACTACTATTTGAAAAAACAAATTTCGATCTGGAAGACATTTGCTAAGTGGAACAAGCCAGACTCAGGGATAACTACTATGTAATCTCATGTCCACGTGGACCCTAAAGTGTTCAGCTCACAGCGTCAGAGAGCAGAATGGCTGCTGTCGGAGTCTTAGGGAGCAGGGAAGTGAAGACGTGATGGGTAAGCAGGTGAAAATGACATGACAGTAAAAAACGCATTTTCAGTAATCCAAGGTAAATACATTCTGGAGATACTCTTTGTGGTGACTATAGATAACTATTCTGCACAATATACTTAGTATTTGCTTAAAGTGTGGAACTTATAAGTGGTTTTTCCACATAATAGTAACAACGTTGGTGATAATAATAGTAATACAGGGGTGCAAGGGAAATTGGGGGTCTTATGTCTATGGTATTGTTAGTAGTAAAAAGTATATATTTATCCCTATGATTATCTTACAAGAAAGCAATTCAAATTTGTCAAATAGCTTTTCTTTTTTCTTTGCAAATCAACATCTCATCTTTGTTACATGTTTTTCTAGTCTATAATTCCAGATTTTACTCCTTATACTTGAGCTAGAGTGATGATCTATTTTAAAATGTTTTCTTCATTATTGTCTATGAAGACAATACCTGACACCTGGAACTCTAAAAGGTTTATTTTAGCTCACTGTTTGTAGAAGTTTCAGTCCATAGCTGGCCGACTCCAAGGCAGGGAGTGCAGCACAGCAGTGGGGAAGGGCAGAGAAGAGCTGGTCATCACAGCAGGCAGGAAGCAGGAAAGAGAGATCAAGGCAGCAGCAAGGGAGATTGACCTTCCCAGAGACCTGCCTCTTCTGGCCAGAATGAACCTTCTTACATCATATTCAGCCATTCAACAGTGGGCTAATCCACTGATAAGTATCACACCCACAATCCAATCAAGTTTCAAAAGCCCCTGTGAGCACATGAGGCTTTCCAGACATCTAGATATAAACACTAAGAAATAGGCCATAGTTTCTGTGGTAAGCTGCAACAGTGGGTCATATCTTTATTAAACTGATGTCAATGGGGGCTCAAAAGCACGGATCTGTTTCCTATAAGACCAGGTACTTTTAAAATATTACATGAGATACTTCCCTGTCTGTTTCATATAGGAACACATAATTAATAATCCAGATACCTTGCCTTGTAGGAACTACAATAACACTACACAGCACAGAATATGGTATTCCTTAGTTTAACCAGCAGGTTCCTTCACTACAGGTAAAAGGTAATGTCAGAATATAAGAGAATGGTATGATTGGCTATTAGATAATCTGTTTGCATAAAAATTTCAGAGATGAAAGGACAGATAGAAGGCTGAAAAATTACCAGTATTAGACACAGGAGAAGTGACAGATTCTACAGATAGTAAAAATAATAGTGATAAAATGCTAGTTTCTTTTATAGATTCAACCACATAGATAAAATGGACAATCTATTTGTAAAATGCAATTTTCCTAAGTTTATGTAAAACAAAGTTAATAACCAAAATAGCTCTTATCTTTATGATTAGAGACCTTCCTATAAATCCTTTAGCAGTCAATTTCTTCCCTTGAAAATGTAACCTAATATTTCTCAAAACATAATTATGATACAAATTTTAAAAATATTCTGCCAGGCTATTTAAACTATTTCTACTTCATAGTAGATCTAACAGTCTAATACAAACACAAAGTCATTACAGAGAACAACAAACACATACAAAGTTATTTTTCCAAAATTTTAGCAGCTAGATTCCAAAACATTTAAAATTACATATCCATCACCTTACATACCTTCAGCAACTCTTAATTTCCTCTCCTTCCAGACATTTTTAATAGCACAGATGATGGGTATGTGGTTAGCTGTATTGTATTACTCATGCATCTCAAACTATGATGGACACCTTAAATATATATGATTTTATTTGTCCGTCATACAAAAGAAAAGAAAGAACAGAAAAGAGAAAATATGAGCATAGGCAGGCACCAGGCACAACCATGTAAGCATGATGGTTCATAAGATTATTAAAAGCTGACCAAGCAAAGATATAAACTTGTAATGCATCATGATGAAATGAGGTCTATCTCAGGAATTCAGGGTTGGTTTAACGTTTGAAAATCAATGTATTCCCTCTGTCAGGGAAGTTCCGTGGATTCTGTGCCTCCATGTGTGCTGCTGCTGCTGCTGCTGCTGTGGTTATTATGTACGCTGGGTGAACTGCGGGGTCATAGCTGGCTGTGGAGTCCCGGCCCCCAGACTCGCATCCTGGCAGATCATGGACAACTTAGGCTACACATCGCTGCTGTCCTTCCATGGGCTGCAGGACTGGCTGGGCCGCATAGTGAGATCCCACAGGTGGGGCTGGCCTGGCTCACAGTTGCAGCAGCATCTTCACCTCCTTCAGCAGCTGACACCTGTTTCTGGTTCTCAGAGACGTCTGCACTGTGTGTGGGGCACAGCTGCAGCAAGCCAAGGTCTTCACCAGCTGCCCTCTGACGCCACTCATCTCCACACTCACCAAGGAGAAGGGGCCTCATGAGGCAGTGCAGGCTGGCCTTGAATCCCCAAGGATCCTCCTGACGTCCTGCACAGTTGGGGGATTACAGACACGTGCCACCACAGCTGGCCCCCCCTCTTTCTCCGTGTCCTTCAGCAGAGGTTGTGTTGCGCACTATGTCCCAGCCTGGAGATACAGGGCAAGTTGAGGGACAGGCAGGAAAAGAAAAATGGCCTCAGTGAGGTTTCTGGTAAAAAGAGTTAAACCCCTGCTTGAGAGAGTAGCTAGGAAAAACAGAGAGAGCTAATAAGTCCTGGCCGCCTTCATGCAAGGCTCCCCTCCCCTCCCTTCACCTCCGATTAAGCACAAAAGCAACAAACGTGGGGAGCTATAAAATCTCACTTGGTGTGTAAAATATACACATGCACGTAAATGCTCACACACCCACATAGGTACACGTGTGTGTATATTCTATTATTCTCACTATATTAATGCACTAGAAGGCACATACATCCTTTTTTCTGACTGGGCCTTGAATGCAACACTGCTGTGAATCATACAAGATACGCAGCTGGGCAGCACAAAGAAGGACTCAAATGCACATGTAGGCAATGGGAGAGGCATTGGCCAAGTCAGGGGGCTCAGCCCAGAGCAGCCAATCAAGTTATAACAACTCTTAAGGGGGCGTGTTCCTTTCCCACCATGTAATGAAAGGGGCTGAACGCCAGCAGCCAGCTCCAGCCTCAGGACCTTGCTCTGGCAAGGAGGCTTTCTGTTTACTTGTATTCTCTCCTTTTCTCAGTGATGTGACTTTATCTCCCCATATTCCTCCTCTTCCCAGTAAAGTGATTTTGTTTCTCCTTCTGAGTTTGTATCTCTTATTCTTTTATTGATGTAAGTTTTTTTATGAATCCTAGATAAAAATCTACCTTCCCAAAATACAATAGAGACAACAGAGGAAAATTTCTGATGCGTTCCCCATCACCTCACCTTGGGAAAGGTGAATTTGATCCCAAGATAACTGAGGAGTCCAAGTGCGTGGAGCAGGAAACCCAGAGGCACGGGGATAAACCCTTCAGGAATTTTCCATTGACAGCAGCATGTCTCCGACACCATCTGCTGCTTGTGCTTTCTCCTGTGTTGGAGCTGGCCAGCACTTAAGTTAAGGTGATGGTGAATTTCATAGCTCCAGGCCTGCAAATCTGTGTGAGCTGCCAGTTTCTCCTGGTCAACATACACTCCCAGGTTTACTACCTTCCTCTGGGATCAGTTAAGAAATTAAGACAAATTGAAAAGATGATAACCATTTTATTAAAAACAATTGTCAGAGCCCATCAAAAGTCTCTGGATAAGAAGCCCCAAAACATCACAGACATTCACCTTCTCCATCTGCAGCAGGGGAAACAACCACAGCACTCTCAGGGAAGATCACTTATTTCATAGCATGGGGATCTCGTCCTTGCTGGGGTTGACACCACAGCCAACTCCTTGCTTTGGGGCCTGCTGCATGTGTCACTGAATCCTGAGGTCCAAGGTTACTATTAGATATGTTCTTTATTTATAGCAAAACCAGGCTGTTTAAATCAAGATGACAAACTTCAGTGATCTGGGTCTCCAAGCACTAAGCATGTGTTCAGGACAGGAAACAAAATAAGCACTTGCATTTCATAGGGCATCCAGAAGGTGCTGACGATGAAACCCATGTTTCTACATGGCAAGACTAATGGCATAACTTGAGCACCCCTGCATTATTTTCTGTATCTCTGATCTCTGTGAAATTATGATGGTGAAAAGCATTAGAGAAGGAGGACACATTAGAGTGGATGCTAAGGCATATGTGAGGGAATTTATTTTGCTCTAAAAATGAAGATGAAAACCCAGAGAGGCTTGTGGAGTCACATGCTGGCTTCTACCAGGTCCACATTGATAGTCTTCACAGTTAAAAGGGGAAGAATGGGGAAGAGATTTGCTTCTGTTGCTCCTGTAGCAAATTCCAACAAACTTGGTGGCTTCACGCAACGCAAAGATGTTATCTTACAGTTCTCTCCATTAGAAGTCTGACCCGTGTCTTCCTGTACTAGAAATCCAGGTATTGGCAGGATTGTGTTTCCTTTCTGGAGCCCTAAAGGAAAATCCATTTCCTTCCCATTTCCAGGTCTTTGCCTTGTCATCCCTTTCTCTGTCTTCAAAGCCAGCAGAGCTCCATCTCTTTGGCTACCCATCGTTGTCCCACCGCCTTCACATTCCAAGCTCACACAGGCACTTCTCTGGTTTTAAAAGTCATGTACATGGGTGCACATGTATCGCTGTGGTATGTTGTTTTCGTTTCTTCTGGAAAAATGCCCGGAATGGGAATAGCTGGATTTTTTTTTTTTTTTTTTTTTTTGCGGTACTGGGGATCAAACTCAGGACCCTGCGCTTGCTAAGCAAGCGCTTATTCCACTGACCTATATCCCCAGCCCCAGGAATAGCTGGATTGAGTAGGACCTCTAATCCTAGTTATTTGAGGAATCTCCACATTGATATCCACGGTGGTTTCACCAGTCTACTCTCCCACCAGCAGTGAAGGGTTCCTTTCTCCCCATAGCCCCTCTATTTCATGATGATAGCCATTCTTTCTGGGATGACATGGAATCTCAGTGTTGTTTTAATTGGCATTTCTCAAATGACCAATGATGTTGAACAGTTTTGGTATATTTATTTGCCATTTGTATTTCTTCATCTGAGAAGTGTGTATTTATCTCAGATGCCAAATTTTGGATTGGGCCCTTGAATTTTGGGGGCATGATTTTTTAAAATACTTTACATATAAAATAAAAATGTTACACAGTCATGTGCTATGTAATGATGGCTAATATTCTGAGGAATATGTTGTGGGTAATTTTGTCACTGTAAACATCACAGAGCGTACTTAGACTGAGCTGGCTATCGTGTCTGTAGGCAATATAATTATGAAACCATTGTCGTGGAGGTGATCTGAAGTGGAGGCTTATGGCACAAGGCTGTGCTTATATTGGGCACAGTCACATCAGTGCAGACTCCTTTGTCCTGTACTGTGGTTTGGAAATGTTTAGAGGAAGCTTGGTACTCAGTGTGGTGGAGGACGCTCCTACAGCAAGGTACAAAAGGTTCGTGATGAAATCAAAAGGGTCCTTAGTCCTGACTAAGCCCTTCCCTCATGGACAAGGCTCATGTGCCCTACACAGAGCCCCCACCATGGAGGTGCAGAGCTAATTGTGGCATGCCCTGGCCATCACCACGGCCATTTGTCTTCAGCAAAAGAGGACTCCAAGCATGTACATTCCTGAAGAAACAGTGACCTTAATAACTGAAGTCAGTGTTCAGAGACCCAGCAATTTGGGAGAAACAGTGATTTCTACCCAAACCAATTTCTGGATGACCAAGAACAACTTTAAAAATAAGACACTTTATTCGTTTGGGGTTAGGGAAACAGGGTTTCATGAGAGAACAGCTGGCAAAGATGGAGTTGCTCCTGTTCTCTGAGTCTGGTGCAGAGCTGCTCATTCGTGTTGCCCAAGAATTCAAAGAAGCCCATCCCACTCCCCCATAGAGGTTTTGTCTCACAGTAACCCGCATTCTTTTGATGTCATGATTTCAAAGGGAGGGAGAGCACCTCCAAGAGGAGGAGGAAACAGACACATCCTATGCACAGATTTTTCCTGATGCTGCTGACAGGGGACCAGCGACCCAGAAGAGGCAGTTAGGCTGAGATTAGAGAGCAGCTAGGACAGGGAAGCACTCACAGAGGCTTTCATCCTGGAGAGTTCTCAGCAGGACACTTGAGCCTCCCAGTATCACAGGCTGTGCTTTTCCACAGTCCCCAAGAGGGCTGGGCTGACTGCCGTGCTTTCCAGAGTGAGCACACTCCTCCTTCGTGCTACCTCAGTCTCCCCACGTTAACGGGAGACTCACGGAATTTGCTTTCTGCCCACATCTCAGCAGGAAGGAAGCCCAGCGCCTTGTAAGCTGATTGCCCTAACCACAGTGCTCTTCCATGCTGGAGCGGAAGCTCTCCCTGCTGGCTTGTTAAGACCACTGACAACATCTACGGGGTTTTCAGCTGGAACGCTGTCACAAAGGGTGAGGCCTTGTGTTATGTCGAGAAACAACTTCTCTTTTATAATCACAGACTCTACGCCACTTTCTTTGGGTTTGGTCTTTATAACTTTGTCTTGTTTTAATTTATTTCATTTAATAGAGTGATATAGAACCTTGTGTAGTATGTGGATGAAAAAAGAATTAAACATTTCAAAAATATTCTCTCAGATTATTGCCTAAATTTATGTCTACCTCCTACTTGATTGCATTTACTCAGACTGACTGAAAGAGAGGCTCCGTGGCATGAGTCCTTTCTTCTGAGGTCTGGTTTGGATTGGTTTGGTGTTTGTGGAGACATAGCTCTACCTTCTGCCCTGAGCCCTGCGTGGTGAGCTGGGGAATTTTCATGCTGGAATTGATCAGGAAGAATTTTTCTTTCAAATTTCACTGAACATTTCTTTCCTATTCTACTTGCTACCACATCCTATGTGTCTGAATCTGAATATTCGAAGACAGATTCTCTTTATCAAGAGGAGCACTCTCTTCCTCAGGAATGAGGCCCTCTACAGAAGAACAGTTCCCAGCAGGGAGAGTCATTGCTTCAAGGTTTGTCTGGAAATGTGGAATGCCTTTCTGGTCTTTTGCTGCCATGGGAAAGCCTGCTAAATGGAAAGCAGTCCTACAGGGTGGATAATTGTCCTGCCCATGTCCTGGAATTTCCCTCAGTGAGAACACGCTACTAGGAGTGCCGAGCCCTGTCCTGAGCCTCCTTAATACTCTGCAAAGGGAAATAATCTTGTTGACAACATGAACAGCTGCATTTCACATCATTGGCTCTACCCTAAGTGACTGTCAGCGCAGTAGGTCTGTCTGTACCACAAACACATGAGTAATATATTTTGCTGCCATAGTACAACGGCTACCTCCCTAGATAGTAGGAATTTTCAGCTTTATTATAATCTTATAGGACCGTCACTGTAGACAAGGCCTATTGCTAACTAGTACATTGCTACGTGGTGTGTAATTGCAATAAAATGTGAATTTGGGCTCTCTTTATGTTTTTAAGAAAAGTTTAATTTTTATTAGAATTATGTATGTAAGCTTTCTTACCTTAGTTGCACTGGAAGTATACATCTTCAAGAAGTTTCTCCATAGTCATGTTATTAACTATATGGGATATAATTTTCATAAAATACTTTTACTAAATTTAATATCTGTACAAGTTGTAGTGATATACACTGTCATTTCCTGAGCCTTGTAATGTATCTTTGTCTCTCTTACTTTTAGATTATTCTGGCCTAGTCTTACACATTTTATTAATTTTATCAGCAAGGGCCAGGGATATAGCTCAGGGGCACAAGCATCTGCTTGGCAAACACAAGGTCCTGCATTTGATTCCCAGTACAAAAAAATTTTTTATCAGCAATCACCCACGTTTAAATAATGGATTTGCTATATTTTATTATATTTGCTATATTTTTGTTATATTTTCTATTTCATTATCTTACCACAGGCTCTGTATTCTTTCATGTCTTCTACTTATTTCAAAATTTATTTGCTTTTATTTCCAGTGTCTCATGTGATAAGTTGTGATTATTCATTTAAGATGTCACATTTAACACAGAAATTTAGTGCTACAAATTCCTCCCTGCGTAATGCTGCATGTTATATTTATAATATCTGTATCTTATTAAATACATAGAAAATTATTATATAATTTTTTATTTTAAAGATAAAAGAATGAAAACATAGTAACAAAGACACATACATTTAGAAAATAACACAGAACAATACAAACAATAGAGTATTTCAGACAAGGTGATAGGAAATTAAAAATGGTTTCTGAATTACAAATTGGTATCTTCAAATTGGTTACTCAGAGCCACATGCCAAAGATTGAAACTAGACCTATGTCTATCACCATGCACTAAACTCGTCAAGATGGATTATAGATCTAAATATTAAAGTATATACATTAACTCTGTTGGAAGCAAAAGCAGGTAAAAATCTGGAAGACATAGGGGTAGGCAGAGAGTTCATGAACCAAAACCAACTGCATGGAAAATATTTCAAAGAATCAACAACTGGGGTCCCATCTTACTGAAAAGTTTTTGCACATCTAAGGAAATCATCAGCAGTGTAAAAAGAAAACCTACAAATTGGGAAAAAATTCTAGCCTACTGTCCATTGGACAAAGGACTTCTATCTAGAACATATAAAGAATGAGAAAATTATTAATAAGGGTAAGTTAATCACTTCCAATCTTAAACAAGCAGAGGAACACACTATAAATGAAATTTATCCATAACCAGGGTCTTAGTCAGTTTGGGTTGTGATAACTAAATACCTGAGATTGGTTAGTTTATAAGTAATATAAATTTATACGTAAGGAGTCTGTTGTGTGCCAAGTTCAAAATGTCAATAGATTTGGTATCGGCTGAGAGCCCATTCTTCAGAGCTGGCTCTGTTTAACTACTCTCACATTACAGAAGGGTAGGTTCACTTGGTGGAAGACTGGAAGGGCAAAAAGAGCCTGGGCTAGTTCCCTCAGGCCTTTTTAAGGAATTCTGCTCTTATGTCCTCCAAAATGACTCCGTGCCTTCGTGCCACCATAGTAGAAATTATGTTTCCGTAAGCATTTGGAGGAGACAGGCATTCCAGCCACAGCAAGCTGTTTCTCATGTACATGTAATTGGAGTAATGTACAACTTTCATTTTTTCTGTCAGACGGCAAATACCCTTGGATATTGAAGCCCTTTGCAATTAATACAAATGGGAAGAGAATTTTTATGCTACTATGCAATTGAGACGTTTATGTCAGCTGTAAAATAAACATCCTAATCCCTGTGTATGTAATGCTTAAAAAATGATATGCAATTAAATGAAAACTGTATATATGAAAAAGTTTTGCAAAGTCAGTACCATGCCTTAAATGACAGAATAGGCAAATACCTACTAGGCTGTATCCACTTGGAAGACTAAAATGAAGAATGTTGACAATTACCTATATCATTGAAGATTGCAGTTACATGCCTAATTAGCTTTGTGAGATTTTTAATTGAATATTAGGCATAAATAATCTGATTTCATCTCAGTTTTAAATTGTATTGTATTTATGTCTCATATATATGTGTGGGCATGCATGATGCTTTGTTCTTTGTGACACAATAACATTATAAAATTATTATTCAACTTATAACATAAATTAAAAACAAAATTATTTTATGTTAATATTACTTCATTTTGTTTGACCTTCCACATAAATATGTATGATTCAAGAATACTGGAATATAACATCAAAATATGTTGCCCTTATCTCTCAAGAATCATTTGATATTCAAAGCATGCTATGTTTGAATAGAGTTATAGAAATATTAGAGATGAAAAATTCATTGTTAAGTTATGCAGAGAAATGAATTAACTTCAAGGTATTTTAAAGATGAAATAATTTTAAATATAAATAAGAATAAAATGATAGACAATTTTAATTTCCCTAGTATAGATTCTAGCTTTTTTTGAAGTATTCATCATAAATGACCACCTTTCTGATCTTCTTGTTTTCTTAGGATATATTATCAAATTTTATTCACCTATGGTAAGGTTTTCTTACCTGTCTGTAAACTAAATTTCTTTTTCTACTCTAACTGATTCCTTTTAACCCAACTTTCATTTGTGTCAATATTCAACATACAGATATTTATTAAAACTCTCTGACATGTAAAAGATCACACGTCTAAGTCAATTTGGCTTGCTATGACACGAGTCCTTTGACCAGACTTCTTAAGCAACAGATACTCATTTCTTGTCTTTTTGGGGGCTGTGAATACAGAGTAAGGTGCCTATAGATTATGGACCATGTGAGACCCCCTTTCCTAGTTGGCAGACCAAACTAGGAAAACTCCAGGGGTATTTGCAGTGTGACAGAGAAATGAAAGTTGTACATTACTGCAATTACATGTACATGAGAAACAGCTTGCAGTGGCTGGAATGTCTGTCTCCTCCAAATGCTTTCTGAAACATAATTTCTACTGTGGTGGCGTGCAGGCACAGAGACATTTTAGCAGTCTTAAAACAAATTTGTTTTCTCATATAATGGGCAGAAAGCATTCTGGTGTCTTTTCAGATATGGGTACGAATCCCATCATGAATATATGGCTTATCTAATTATCTCCCCAAAGCTTTACCTCAAATATAATCACATGGAGGAGTAAAGCTTTAATGCTTGCATTTGGGGGCAGTGAGTAGATACCCAGACATTCTTCTTGAAAAGGAGAAGGTGAGGGGGAAAAGAAGGGAGTTTCAAGCTAACTTCATTCACAGTCCCATTATATGCATAAAGTGACAATTAACCTGGGTATTTCTGAAAACATGAATAATGTACAAGGCATGGTTCATGCATTCAGGGCGTTCATTCTGACTTAGCAAGGACAGAGGGATAAAGAAGTGGGGAGTGGAGAAAATAAATGTTCAACAATAAGAAGCAATGTGAAAACGTAATTAGCATTGAAGTGTGTTAATTTATCACACATCATTGATGTAAGATAATCTTACCATTTGAATTTCAGAGCTAAAAACACTTTTGAAGAACTGTAAAATAAAACTAATTCCACAACTTTATGGTCAATGAACTGTCATTCCGAAAGGTGAGTCTTACTATTGCATTCTGAGATTTCAGTTTGCTCTTAGAGGTGAAAATGAAGCTTGCCTACATAGGTGATAGTTTGATGTGTCACATAACAAAATTGCAACTTATTTTAACAATCTTAATTGGCTTTATTTTCTATTCTAGAATCTGCCCATATTTCTTTCCATGGAATAGATTATGTAAATGAGCTAAGCACGATAGGTTGGTTTTATATGGAAAAAGCAGATTGGTTATTTCAAAATTGCTTCCTTTGTTAAGGCAGCAGCAATTGGAACACACCTGATCAGTAAATGTCTTGCTACTTTACCTTGCTTCTTTGCACAGGGTTCAAAATAGGCGTCAATTGAAACTGAACTATTTAGGAAATTTGGTCATCTCTGTTATCGTGATTCCTCAGCAGGTTGCTTAACGGCCTTAGAGAAGCTTGTGACATGGACCTTTCACATGAGTGACTATTTTGACCGTTACTCCAGTCTTCTGGAAAGGATGGCAGGAGTTTCTCTCAAGACAATGGATTTCTACTACTTTTATTTAACAGAAGAAAGGATGTAACTGTGGGTTATTTTGATGTGACTAGACAGCTTAGAGAAATTATGCAATTCAAAGCTGTTTGAGAAGTAGGCTCAAATTTCTCAGTTTCACCAGATTCCCGCTTGCTATTACTGAAAGAAGATGAAAATTCACTTGCAGTGGATAGTAACATGTGCTTGCAACATCCACATGGTTGCAAATTCCACAGACTCATAAGCATTGTTTAACCATGTGCTGAATGTTTAGCAATTCCAAATGAGGAACAGTGAAAGGTAAATATTTTGTTTAGACCACTCAGTAGAACAAATAAAAATATAAAAAGTGTGCCAAATGTGGTGATGCATGCTATTAATCCTAGAACTCTGGGAGGCTGAGGCAGGAGGATCACAAGTTCTACCAAACCAAAAAGCAGCCCAATTCAAATCTCCAATCCCCAATACCACAATAAATAAAATAAATAAAAATGGGAAAATATTTTGATAACAAGGAATTAATTTTAAGATTTATCTCGTTTGGATAAGATCTCATATAGATAAGACAATGAACTTATTCCATACCAAATTATTACATATGTTATTACATAGATAAAAGAATCTGTATCTGTACATAATACATCTTAATTTTTATTTTTCCCATTCCCCTTTGCCCTCCTCCCTTCTGCTTTTCTCCATTTACATTTATATTGTTTCTATTTTTTTCCTTTCATTTTCTCTCATTTTAACGCCTTTTCCTTCCATCTTTCCCCTCCCCCCATTTTTGTTTTTAATGCTATGAGATTAAAATGACACAAGGGAAAGATTTTTCTCCATTATGTTGAAGACCTGAAGTAGGAAAGGATTAATTGAAAAACTAGTTTTTATTTCTTTTATTCCAAATGATACTCTACATTAGATCTCAAACCACAACGAACTGAAAGTCCTGTAAGCAGTTATCAGGTAAACACAAAATGACCCTGAAAAGATATACTATAAAACATGGTGATTTTGCTACAGAACAACTGTCCTCCACAGCTCTCACGGTCATGTCCCTGAACTACATAGATAAATAAAATACCAATAATAGACAAGCGGTATCTGAAATACCGTGTTAAGTTCTACTCGACATTACAGATCTAATGTCAATTTTTTTCAATGAGATCTGAAACAAGATGAAGGGAACAACTGTTGTTCAGTTTCCATATGAAACAATAGTAGTTATCTGTTAGAATAATAGAAAACTGGCTAAGTGGTCACTTTTCAGAATGACGATCAAAGGTATTTTATCTTAAAAATAAACATAGGAGATGAAGATAATTAAATAATAGATAATATAGGAAGCCTTATGCATAGACTGAGACTCTTCCTCTTGCAAAACAAAGATTACTAGCTCTCAGTTTGTGCTGCTCTGAAATGAAGTGGCTAGATCAAACCCACAAGATGATGTCCACGTGAAGATTTAAAAATTCATTTGTTAAATTCTAAAACTAAAAATATAAGCAATATTAGCTCAAGGGATTATAACGGAATATTTCAAAACACTTAATTACCTTTGAGATATGAACAAACTCTGAGACAGCTGAATGTTAGTTAATACAACGGTGCTAGCAAGAGTAACAGAAACAGCAGAGCTGACATAAATTGCTGTTTTGCTTATTTCAAACCAGAGTTCATTTGAAAGAACCAGCACAATTTAATTTGAGTCACACAGTTTGAAAACGTGGAAAGGAATCTCGTTACTTAAAAGTTGCTACCTGATCATAGAACTATACGAGATAATTGGTTCAGAGAGTGACACAGGGTTATAACTTCACTTCAGTGAGATTATTACAAATAATTACAATAGCATAAGCCTAGGATATACTCGGAGCCTCCTGATTAGAAACATTTCAGCATTTACTAATTATCTGATGCTCGTTTAATTCATAGTTTTCTCAGAGTTAACAAAAACTTAGTGTAAATACTTGACCAAATATCCTTATTCAGATATGCTAAGTATATTAGATATGTATTATACATACATATATATATTACTGAGAAGGTAAATGCTATTTCTGGATACTACACCCTACCATCAAAAATATTCTGTTATGTTATTTAGTACTGATTTTATACTTAGTGCTAAAAAGAAATACAGTTTTCATGTAGTACAGGGAAACACACCACTGAAATGTACACTCGAATTGAAGGAGTAATCCTCCCTGAGCAAAGGCACTTGTGAACAGGGCACCCACCAGGAGCTGCACGGCTGCCCCCCGCAACTTCTTCACGTTACAAAGAAGCAGCGGCTTGGTGACGCTGACCCCTGCTCCAGCCGTGCACAGCAGTCGCTAGGAACAACGCCCACTCCCTCACAGCGCCCCTGAGCCTGAACTGTGGACTCACCGCTGGTGTCAGTGGCTTGGTTGGGACGTGGCTCCGTGGGAGAACAAGCCAAGGCGGAGATGTAGGAAGGTGGGGGACATGGAAACATGCATTTCTCTGATCATTAGGCAAACACATATTGTCTCACAAATAAGAAAAATGCCACTGGATAAAAATTATATTTTCTTTCTTCAGCGTTCATTTCTAGTGCTTAGTAGAGTATTTTATGGATAATTTCAAATCCTAATATCTGATCCTTCATATCAGTGAGTGCTGACGACTTTCATGAAAGAACGGCAAATCTACCACATCTTGACTGATTCTAGCGTTGTTATGGTTCCATGAAGGGATATGTAGAAATATCTGTCAGTGGTAATAAATCCTAGCTTGAAATCAATTTTCATAATGGCTACCTTAAATTTTTGAGATAAAATTGTCATTACTGAATTCAAGAATTAAGTCATATTTTTATAAAAATTTTATAAAGAGCACAAGCTTAGTATTCACTAAAATATTTAGCATCATAAACCTTGGAGTCAGGAAGAAATGTGTTCAAATTTGCCTTTGCCAAATTCAGCTGTAAAATCTAGACAGTTTCTTAAACATTATTGCCCTCAGTACTTTCTCACTGGTAATAATGATTAATAATATATATCATAGCCTTTCCACGATGAACTTAATTAGCAAATGTAAGTGCTTGAAAAAGTAGGCAGCATTGTAGAATTGTATTTAATTGTACTAACAATTTCGTTCATCTCTCAGCTAGGTTTTTGCCTGTCAGAAATTCTAATTTTTCAACATATAATGAATTGATTTTTCATTATATTAAGAATTCATAAAAGATAATTTTCAGAGATGCTCTGACATAATAATACCAATATTAGTATTTGATTTCTTTTTATTTCCAGCATATTTCATGAAATTGTTTTTATATTTTGCTTTATTTCAGAATGAATGTATCTTAGTTACTTTTCATTGCTGAGACTAATTACCTAGCACCAAAAGTTAAACAAAAAGGGTTTATTTCAGTTCATAGTCTGTGAGAGGTTTCAGTCCATAGTTGGGTGGCTCCAAGGCAGGGTGGCATGGCAGAGGCACATCTCAGAGCAGGCAGAAAGCAGCAACAGACAAGTAGCAAAACAGCAGAACCAGCAAGCAGCCTTTTCTTCTGTCCCAACTGGGCTACTGCCTTTATATTCCAACCAGGCTGCCAGCCCTATGACTGGGTAGAACTCATACCCAGGGTGCCCCTCATCCAAGCATCACGCCACTAAATCCAGCCATCTCCAAAAAGCCCCATAAGCCTTTGCGGATACATCTAGATATGAAGCATGACAGAGTGCTTGGTATGGACCAGTAATACCCACAGTAAACGCGTATGTGCTACTTTCCTTTTGTAGTTTCTGACATTGTAGAAAACATAAATACAGTTTTTACTGATGTCCTTGCTGAGGTTTATCAAGTTGTATTTGCTTTCTTTTATGCATGTTTCTTTAATGGATTTTGATCAGAAATAGAAGCTGAATTTTGTCAAATATATTTAATCTATTTTAATGTGGTGATTACATCGACTTCCTAATGTTAAATTAACCTTGAGGTCTTTAATAAACTCGACTGTGCTTATTATATAGTATGAATTTATATCTTTTTATGTCTTTTATATGCTAAAATTATGTTAGAGATTTTTGTATCCATGCTTTTGAGGGATATTTTCCAGTAATTTTTACCTCTTTAATGACTGCTTTTTGTATGAAAATACCACAAAGAATGAGGTAGAAGTAGGTTCTTTCTTTCTATGGTATTGAAGATTATTTTTGTATTATTGTAAGTATTTTTCCTTAGCTATTTAGTTGAATTTACATGTAAAGTCATCATCTGTTAGGGAGATTGTGGGAAGATCTACTCTATAGATATAGCTATCTGTAAATATCTTTAAATCTATTCTGATTTAAAGCTTTCAGTGAAGTTGGTGTTTTCCAGGTAAGTTATCCATTTTTTCTAAGTTTTTTAATCTATAAAATAAACCATTTTATAGCATCTGATTGCTATGGTTTTCCTATTTGTAATGTATCTCTCTACTATGTGGTAGACATTGGAGCTTCTCTCCATGGAGAAGTTCAGGATGGCCTACATTCCCCTCAAACTTAATCAAACTGGAGTTTCCTCTCCATTTCATCAGAAATAACATTGACCTGTAGTCAGTGAGGATGACCAATTCAGTTACCATCTTTGATTGTGAAGACTAAGTAGAATGCCCAAGAGTTTCAGATATTGCTATGAATATTAGTTATTTCTTAGTTTTAACAAGTTTATTTATTTATTTATTTATTTGTTGTTAGCTTGAGATAAGAGTTGTACTCTGTAGTTCAGGATGGCTTTGAACTCACAAAATATCTGAGTCTGGTCCAAATTTGTGGTGATCTTCCAGCTTCAAACTAGTAAGAGCTGGGATAATAGCAATGTATCACCATGCCTATCTTATCAATAATTTAGTACAAAAATTCATTTTTGGCGGCTTTTTTGTGGATAACTGTCTTGGTTACTTTTTTCTCATTGCTAAGACAAAATACCCAACACCCAAAATGAAGGAAGGAAAGGTTTATTTAGCTTACAGTCTGTGGAGGTTTCAGTCCATACTTGGCTGGTTCAGAAGCAGAGTGGCACAAGGCAGAGGGCAAACTGTTCAGGGCAGCAGAGCACAGCAAAAACCACCAGAGCAAAAGGGAAGAATGGTGGGCAAGCAGCCTCCTTTTCTTCCTTACACTGTAAACAGCCTACCCCCACCCAGGGGTTGTGAACCTCTCAAACAATATCCATGCCCTCCTCTTCCACAGGCTCAGGGTGTTTACAAAGTAAGCACCCCAGCTTCCTGCTGAATCACTCATTAGTTAAACCTGCAGATTCCCCAGGTTGACACAATGTATCAACCATAACATTCCACCCCTTGTCAACTTGGGAATCAGATACATTTCTTTAAACCAGTTTCCTGATACAAAGACATGCTTATATTAGAACCATAATATTTTGCCTCATACAAACAAAAATTAAACACTTCCAACATTTAAAGGCACAAAATAAACATTACCATTCCAAAAGGCACCAACAGGGTAATATAGAGCATTGGGACCAAAGCAGTTCCAAAATCCAGCAGGGCTAACATTGTGTCCTGTAATTCCACATCCAGC
Source organism: Dinomys branickii (assembly GCA_004027595.1). NCBI lineage: Eukaryota > Metazoa > Chordata > Mammalia > Rodentia > Dinomyidae > Dinomys > Dinomys branickii. The sequence goes on along the minus strand of PVLD010000588.1, from coordinate 228,072 downwards.
ATCTGAAGCAACTTGTGGCACGTTGTGAGCTCCAAAGGGCTTGCATGAGTCCACCCCATGGCACTTCTGGTGATTACAGCCTCCATGGCTTCTCTCTTAGGCCCGCTTTGTTCCCTCCTTGCAGGTTTCCTTGGCTGATCCATGTTCCTGGCTTTTCTAAACTTCTGAGGTCTCCCGTATACCTTTTGCTTCACACTCACAGCCTCACATATTGCCCTCTCAGAGGAACACTGCCTGGCCTCCCAGGCCTTCTGAAATCTGGGTGGAAGCCTCTTTAACCTCAGAACTCTTGCATTTTCCTTGCACCTAATGCCAGGGTCACGTGTATGATCCCAAGGTCTGCTGCCACCTGGAGCAGTAACCAAACTTTCCTCTCTCTTGGCCATAGGGGTCAAGTGCCTGGATCGCTGAGCAGACTGAATCCAATTTTGAGGAGCAAATTCTCTATGTCATCTCCATTCTGGAACCTTGTGCAGCCGCCGCCAGCATTCTGGAACATGTCACTCTTTGGCTTCCTTCTCAAGGTAAAGTCTCTCACCTTTACAGTTTTCAGGCTGCAAAGGGTGGAGACTTGCTGCTTGTGATGCCCGCAGGCCATCTTTTTCATTTTCTTGTTCCTTCTTAGCAATAAAGAGCTCCTCAGCCTTATCTTTGAAATCCACAGTTTTACTGGAGCTTTCTTCCTGGCCAAACTCACAACATTTTAAAACATCCTGCTGGGCTCTTCGCTCTTGATTGTCCATACAAATCTGGCTAAAAGCCCCCAACAATAGCCATGCCACTGCCCCAACATTCGACTGCCTTGAATTTTGCCGGATTAATCAGTTCATTGCTGTCCTTAATCTCAGTCTTAGGCAAAGTCTCTGGACATGAGCAAAATGCAGACAAACTTTCTGCCAAGCCATAACATACATCATTTGGAGCCCAACAGCCAATGCAGTCCTTCTTTCCAACAGAAACTTTCCAAACCCGGTCCTTATCGGCTGGATTTTCATTGGCCTTTTGGTCCTTGGAACTCTGACCAGAATCTCCCATACAGAACAGCCAAAGGGGTTCCAGTGCATCCCTTTCAGGGGGCATCTCTGAACCTTTCCAAACTCTTCCCATAAGCCATTTCCAAAGGCTCTTGAAACACATGGTCAGGTATAGCCAAAGCAACGACCCCACTCTCGGTACCAAATTTTGTCTTGGTTACTTTTTTCTAGTTGCTAAGACAAAATATCCAACACCCAAAATGAAGGAAAGAAAGGTTTATTTAGCTTACAGTTTGTGGAGGTTTCAGTGCATACTTGGCTGGTTCAGAGGCAGAGTGGCGCAAGGCAGAGGGCAAACTGTTCCGGGCAGCAGAGCACAGCAAAAACCACCAGAGCAAAAGGGAAGAATGGCTGCAAACACCCTCCTTTTCTTCCCTACATTGTAAACAGCCTACCCCCACCCAGGGGTTGTGAACCTCTCAAACAATATGCATGCCCTCCTCTTCCATAGGCTCAGGATGTTTACAAAGTAAGCACCTCAGCTTCCTGCTGAATCACTCATTAGTTAAGCCTGCAGATTCCCCAAGTTGACACAATGTATCAACCATAACAATAACTATATTGATATTTGAAGCTATCTGCACCTTTGACTGTCTTTATGAGTACCTATGAATAACACTTTTTCATTTGCATCAATTTCAGCTTTGCAGTGTGTGTGTGTGTGTGTGTGTGTGTGTGTGTGTGTGTGTGTAAGAGACAGAGTCCTAAATACAGTCTATTTTGGATCTTCATGAATATGTAAATAAATCTGCTCACATAAATTTAAAACAATCATTTAACCAAAACAAAAACATTTGTAATTGACATTATCATTTTCATATCGTGTTTATATTAATGTTTACTATAATTTGAAAATTTTCAAGTTACAATAAATATAAACTTGTATGAAATTATCTTAGATGTGCTTGCATGTAAATTAAATCTGCATTGGTCTATGGAATAGGCAAATAAATAATCAAATGTCTGTGTTCAGGCGTGAAGCTATGCTCAGATCATCTTACTATATTTACTGTAATATTTACTCTTTTTTCTGCCTCATCAATAAGAGATTTTAAATTGTCTTTGAAATAATGGTAAACAGAGAAGCTCTTCTGAGAAGTTTCATCTTGCCTCTCCCAACTTTGTGAATAACACAGTCTCCTCCATCTCTTCTCTGAGTGTGTATCAGCTGGTGATCAATTCACAGCAGTGTTCTCATGATTTCTGCAGAAGGTAGTCAATAAAAAGAGCCTATTCTTCCTGTGAAGCAAAATGTTTAAGAATATATACATTGGGATCATGTAGATTTATTATAACTCATGGCTCTGAAATTTATCACAGATTTATCTTGATTATATTTTGCTTCAGTTTAGCTGCTGTTATTGTTATTTTCTTGTTCTTGTTTTGATAAAACTCCAGTTTATTTTTGACCCTAACTGTGGTCCTAGCTTAACTAATTGCTAAGTCTACACTAGCTATATACTATGTACATTCTACAGTGGCAGTTGTGAAGGAAACCTTTCTCCTAAAAATAGATGATGAAGCCTGAGATTGTTAAATGCCCATCTGAGCTTTATAGAAGCTGTGTCAGACAGACAACATCCCTTTTCTGAGTCATTGAAGTAAATCATAACCTATTAATTACATTAATTGCTTCAAGCATATTCATGGCAAACATTGGTTATAATAAAAAGAGATCAATACACTGAACTCATCTTTTCAATGAGAGAAACTTTTTAACAAAAATTTTTGCATGTTTCTCCATGATGCTGTTCAAATTCTATGTGTTAAAAATGTATATATGAGAAGTATGGCGGACATAGTTGTAATACCAACCACTTGGGAGGCTGAAGTAAGAAGACAGGAACTTTAAGGGCAATCTGGGAAACACAGAGAGGTCCTCTTTCCAAATTACTTCAAATTAAATTAAAGAGCTGGAGGTATAGCTCAGTGGTAAGGTCCTCGCATAGTACGCATGAAGCTCCATGTTGGAACTCAGTACTGTAAAATGCACAAACGAACAGTGCAGCAAGTACCGATGTAAAACACATGAACTCCTCTCTCCTCCCTCATCCTCTGCTTTGATCTATTTGTACTCATAGCTTTTATCGTAATCAGACCCTAGATACATATTTGATTATCAATCACCTCCTAATCCTGGAATGTAACATGCATAAGAGAAACTTTTCATCTTTTAAGTTATTAAAAGTAATGCTTATCATATGTTTGATGATCAAAACACACTTGATACATATAGAAAAAAAGCACACGGTTTACTGAGGTCTCAGGAGGTTCTGTGAGGTCCCACAGCTCTTTGGGACTGGGTGTGCCTCTCCCTGGCCCTCACTTTTGTTCTTTGTCAGCTTCTGATGGCTGCTTCTCCCTGCAATTTGGCTTTATTCTCTGAGAGTCATTTCATCTGCATAGTACTGATCATGGCACCCATTGCCTTTTATGCTTAAATTTCAATCATTATTTCTGCCTCGCAGATCAAAACCCTGCATCTCAAATCTTATTGATCTGACTTCAGACAAGTTCCCGTGATGAGTTCAATCAAATGTGTCCAGAAGGCAAAAGCGCGGGACCAAGATGTGCAAGTGCAACAATTCAGAGACAGCTGAAGTATGCGCTGTACCATGCGGGCACCACAGCACTGCTGGTGTCTCTCCATAGGAAAGGATCGTCATCAAAATTATTGTTTATAACCCACAAAATAGCTCTTTGCCCTATTATGAAGGTATCTGTTTCCTACTTGAACAAAATATCTATTGGCAGTCATCAATAAGGTGATTAGATAGAGCAGTAGGGATGTAGGAGGGGAAATACGTAAGCTTCTACAGGATAGTGAAACATTCTTAACCGTCCTCCTGACTGAGCGGGAACAGAGAATTTCTCAGAAAAATGAGGAGGAATGTGTGTGTGTGTGTGTGTGTGTGTGTGTGTGTGTGTGTGTGTGTGTATAATATTGACATTACATATTCTAGCTGTACTTGCATTTCATTGCAAGTCTTATTAAAACCTTTTACACATTTATTTCATATCATGGTTAGTCCAATAGGAATATTTTCTTATCACTATCAGAATAAAACATATTTTTATGGATTTTAAGGCTATTATGTTTCAAGTGATCACTTTGTTCATACTGAGAGGTCCGTGTTTATTGAGTAGTTCTTGTTGACATGCATTTTTTTACAGAATGAATTAGTCTTTTCACATTTTTCTGACTCAGAAAAATATGAGAGGTTTTCATGTTGCCTTTGCTATACTTTTGCACTGGTTGCAGAAGGAGCTAGAGGCAGCCTAAATCAAAAATAACCTTAGATATTGCCTTATAATTATCTTTTCATATGTATTAAATACTTGTAGTAATTCCTGTTTTATACTTATATTTCTAAACAAAAGCAGTACTACTTATAATGCCAGGCGATCGAGGGAACCAAAGAGAGTTTTGTCATGCAATCTTTACTTATCTTTCAAGAATAATTTAGCAACAGATTATCTAATGCTACATGAGTCTGTAATAAATACAGGGTTAACATTTCTGAAGCTATGCAGATATGGTCCTTTTCTGGGAGCGCTTTTCCTTACAGCACGGGTAGGTGTAGGAGAAAGGTTAAAGGAAGCTTGCAAAAAAGCACAAGGTCAGATCAGCCCGCACAAAGGGCAACTTTCTCTCATGATCCAACCCCCCTCACTGATCCATCCTCATAATTATGATAGAAAGTCGATGTGGGATTAGACAAAGAGGAAGGAGAGTTTCTGTTCAAACATTTCCTATAGGAGGCCTTCAGTCTTATATTCAAAGGAAAATTAAGATCACTGCATTATTAAGCTCAAATCACCAGCAATTGATTTTGTTTTGAAGGTAAAGTTATCACAGTAAGCAAAAGGAGGACTTTCTTTATCCTTGTTCTTTGCCGATAAATATACATTTCCTTCTGGCAAATAAGGGGGCTGGTAAGATATCAAATGAGCAACAGAGATCCATCTAGATTAGTAGATTTAGGAACCTCCTGATCCACAGCCAATGGTGCCGAATGCTCTCAAACATGAGGTAAACTATTTATACATTCTTTCATGTATGCTTTGTGCTCTCCAGCCAACCAAAAGATTTAGTTACCACGTTCCCTTTGCAACTTCACCTTTAATGTTACTATTTCACACTTTTAAATAATTGTCCTCCTTGTACCACTCCCAAGATAATCTATTTCGTTTTAATTCTTCTCTCAGTACTCAGGTACTAATTTATTCACCCCCTTGTAAGTAAAATATCAATTAACATAAAAAATGTGGACCCCAAAGTTATGTTCTGGTACTGATTGTATTTTTTGGATATGCTTGGTAAAGATAGGGTGTAGATGGTCCACTTAAAAGCTATCGGTGTCATGCTAAAGATGCTCAGGCAGGAGGCTGACTTTGAAACACACCGCTTACAACAACATGGTCTCTCTTTTTAGCTCTGTATATAACTAATTAGTAACTGTTTAACTAGGTAGTTATATGAGAATGTGTATGTTTTTATCACGAATAAAATACCATGAACAAGTGCAGTTTACATTGTTTCTACTTCACAAATAACAAACTAGTGATTAATTTGTCTCCCAAGTAAAATATTTCCATCATGAAACCCATCTCATGAATATCTTCCCCTTGCTATGCAAAGTCCTCAGGCAGAAGACAAGGCAGCATCGTAAATTTCCACTTTCTCTTACATATTAAAAATCTTTCTCTGATAGATTTCTTGTAATTTACTCATTGTTCATAATTTTGTAACTTTTGTGTTTCCTCTATCTAATCCTGAGCACCCTTCGCTATTTATGACATCTTCACATAGTATATAGTGTATGTCAGTGAGGGAGAAAACTAAGGCACAGAGACAAATAATATAATGAAAGTCACGAATTTGACAAATGACTGGATTTTAATCCACTGTCGACTTCAGAGTCTGTGTTCATCATGTATACTGAGCTGCACCTCCCATAACAACTCACACATCTTTGAATTCATTGAGCATATCAGTCAGTGCCTATAATTGAAATGAATGGAATATGATAATTGAAATGCATTCACGACAAGGATAAAATCATTGTTATAACATTACTGGACTATTTAGATACCCCACATTAAGAATTATCACTATAGTGTATCATAACATCAAATGATTCCTTTAGAGAGACTTTAGACTCAATATGGATATTTAATGTACTTAACTATAGATTAAATGGTTTAATTATTGATGGCAAAGGTTATCCACTTTGGTATAATGTTGGACATGCTAGAGAAAATTTCCAAACATGATGGAATATAGAGAAACTTGTAATAACTAATTGTTAATAAGACATTGTGTAATCAATCAGAACATTTCATCACAAAAGCCAACAAGAAGTATTTTCTGACACTAAAAGCATGGAAGGTAAAATAAAAAGCTTATTAGTCAGGTTCAATAGAACTAATAATTGTGTTAATATTTTTAGTTTATCAGAGAGACATGGGAAAAATAAAACTAAATGAAGAAAACTTTAATTCTGCTGTATAAATGCTGCAAAATATATTAACTGATATATTTTTCATCTTTTAACATAAGAATGCCTCTGCATCTCATAGACCAAATATTCGGCTCAATGTGTTTGCTCATGTCTAAAAGCAGAGATTAGAAAATCCTTGCATTTAAATGGTCAATATCTTTGCAAATATCACATTATTACTTCAAATTGTAATTTCCCAGGTAAGAATTTAACTTTTAAACCATAAAAGTATCACCCTGAATCTTTCGCTGATCTCTACATATCCCTGGGTCTCTACAATATATAGAGTAACAAGCAGAAGGAGCCTAATGATCCATAGATGTCCTGTTTTTCATTCAGCCAGCTTTCATTGTTTCTCTTTGTGTGTGTGTGTGGTACTGGGGATTAGACCCACGTGTTCTTATATCCCAGGCAAGCACCTCCGCGCTAGGTTATGTCCCCAGCTCCCCTCACTTGATTTCTTAGCAAGTCTTGCAGTTTTCTTTCTGTATCCCCCGGAAGTCCAACGTACCACCCTATCACTATTCACATCATCCCTTAGTTCGTCTACTCACTGACCTGTAGTCTGGACCTATCTGTTCCTAAACGGTCTCCCTTTATTCAGCCATGTCACTCTGAAGATGATCTAAATTGCAGTCAGACTTATCCTCCTTAAATGAAATGTGAACGTCTTACTCATTACCTTGTTTAAAAATTCTCAAATGCTCCCCAACCAGTGAAGAGAAATGTTTAGTTTTCACAATTGGATCTAAGCAATCCTGATGAAGTGACCCACACTATTTATAATTAAGCATTTCCCTCGCTATGACTGCATTTTAAACTGCAGTTCCTAGTACATTCTCTTTTATTTCATAGGTTAATGATTTCTACTCCATGCTCTTTTGAATGAGAAATTCTTCTTGCTCTCTTCATAGTTAATTCCTCTCAACATCTGCATCATTGTTCTGCTATTGTTTTTACCAAAAAATCCTTCCTGAACTCTACTGGCTAGAATAACAATTCTTTACAGTTCTCTGAAATCATCTCTGATGTATGTATGACATATTACTTATCACAATTTAATGACGTTAGCTTCGTAACAATTTTAAATGATGCTAGCTCATCCAGTTTATTGGCAACTCCTCAGGAAGAATGTAAAACTATTTTAAATAGATGACTTTATATATTTCATGCATGTAACTAATATTCAATCAACTTTAGATAAATTTAAAGAATTAACATACTTCTATTTGCCAATATAAATGGTATATTTTGTTTGGTCTTAGTAACTTAATAGCAAGTCAAATTTTAATGAAGAATATCATATCATTGGCATGTAGAATAATGTTTCTGATTTCTCATTTATATTAATATATTTCAGAAAAATTATTAAAAGAACAATGGATTTTGTGGGTTAGTATATATATATATAGTTATATAGTTATATTATTTTATACATATATTCTATGGGAACATTTTTACTGAAAACAGGTTATTTTTTTAGCACGAAAAATAAAATGACAAGTTATCCATGTGAGGGAAAATATAGCAGTTTACTAATTCTCAAATATGAAACCCCAGGCAAGAGTCATAATTTGAGATAATTGCACTGAATATCATATTTTTAAATAGATTTTCAGCTTCACAGAGTTAATTTTTAAGAGCTGTGATATGTTACTTTTGAAGAGTAATTCTCCCTCCCTGGGGAGAGTTCGCTGAATGTTTAAAACTATCTCTGACACTCCTAAAAATAAAACTAAATTAAAACATATTTAATTTTTCTTTTGTTCTGAGGTGGGAAAAAATGGCAAGCATGAAGGTCACTTGTAAATCAAATGTTTGCAAGAATGACCTGTCTAGCCGGTGAGGATTCTGTCTTGATATAAATGAGTACCTGAAACTATAAATTGGTGCTTTTCGGAGAGGTACTGGAAAAATAAACTGTTATAAAATTGTCAGCAGCTGCCAAGCAGGGAACTGATTCTGTAATTTAGTGAGAAACTAAAAAGATCAAAATCACATTTCTGCCTTTTAACAGGCCTTTGGCTGCCTCACAGAACCTGCTAATAGCCCTGTGGAAGGGAAGGAGAGAGTGGCGGTCGAAGGCCCGCTTCACACTGCTGGGAAAATGGGTGTGCCGATTCTTAGGTGGCGCCAAGTTCCCAGAACAAAAGACTGACATATACCGGCCCTTGCTCCGAGAAAATTAATCAGATGTGTTCAAACACAACGTCTTACGATGCAAAGAACAATTAATTTAACTGCTACTTATGGCAATGTGTTTTTAACTTTTTTACTCAGAAGCACAAAACAATATACACGATGCAGCTTAGCTCTGGAACTAGATTCAGAAGAGTTAGTAACTCTATGATTTTACAGTTTTCCTGCTTTAGGCTACTTGAAGAATATGTCCCCTGAAACGATTGCATATTATAGAAGAATTTTTTATATATTTCTGTGCATTCCTTTATATTGCAATATTAATGCTTGTTACTTGGCTGCACATATTTTTAATGTAATTTTATTTCTCACATTTGACAGTAATGTAAGGAAATATATTTTCATCACTTTTTCCCTTTTAGTCTTATAAAAGACCAGTTTCCTTGTGTACTTAATTAGCATTAATATGGCATGAATATTGAAGAAAAACAATTTAATGCCATTTTTAAAGAGCTAGCAGAGTGCAAGTGAAATACACAAAAATACATAATGTTTTCTAAGGAGCTAGGTCTTACAGAATATCTAATGGTCTTTCCAAAGGGATAATCATAGTACTCAGACTTACTAGGTTATATATCTATAGGCCAGAGAATGGTTAATTCACTGTAGGCATGATCTCAAATCCCAGCCTCCAGTAGGTTCCATGAAGATATTCCAAATGCTGCTGATTCTGGTTTTGTTCAGCTCTTATTGTTCGTCTTAGTTTGACAACTCATTTCTTCTAGGTATACTTGCTGCTCATAATGTTTCATTTCCTTAAATTCACTTTCTTTTAATGTGCTTTCCTTTCTTTCTCTCCTCAAAGCTTCCTATGAGTTGTTAATACTGAACATCCTATTAGGAACTATCTTCTCACCATCGTCATTAAAATTTTCCTTTCCTGGGCTGGGGATATAGCTCAGTGGAATAAGCGCTTGCCTAGCAAGTGCAGGGTCCTGAGTTCGATCCCCAGTACCGCCAAAAATTAAAAAAAAAAAAATAAAGATAAAATTTTCCTTTCCTTAATGATTGAAGTCTCCCTAGACAGAAATGAATATTTTAGAGCCATGAAATACAGCTCATAGGAGACAAGTCAGCCAGTAAAACCAAAGTTTCTAATAAATGTTAGTTATAATTATTGGTTTTAAAATTAGTATGATTATAATTTCAGATAAAAATTGTATGTAAATATTTAAGTTACACTTCATAATTTGATTAGTGAGAGTCATCATGTTGCTGGCCTCCTAGTATTTGCTCCTATTGCTCCTAAAAGGTGTTTTCCAAAACTTGAGGGCTATGTCAATCTTTCTTCACTAGAGTCATATTTTAAAGGGGAACTTGTGACTTAAAAACAGTATTATGCCATTTCTTTACAAAAGGAAGATAAACTTGTTAGACAATCTTTCTTCTTTTGCAGATATGGGTTTATTTGAAATGATTCAAATAATATTTTCTTAATTATAATTTCTTATGTCATTGCTAAACATCTAAGGTAATGATTGCTGGTAGGCATAATTAGAAGATAATAAAATGTTTAATTGATTTTAACCTTTTTATGTCAACAGATTTATAAAACAAGCTGATTTTCAGATACTTGTTTCTTAATAGTAGGATGGGAGGGCACAACTGCTTTCATCTCTGCAATGACCAAAGCAAAACTGTACCTGTCAACACACATGTTCATATTATTCTTTTTATCCAAAATCCCCAAGCACAAGAAGGAAAAACACTATTCATTGAATACAGAAATAATTTTTGACTCACTTTTATTATTTACCTTCCATTTATGAACAGTTTTTCTCCTAAAAGTAATTATTTATCTCTGTTCCTTTGAACCCCTTGTCCTGCTTGGGCTCATTCTTTTACTTGGATGCCTATGGGATTCTTCCTAAGTAACTGGACTGTGAGCCACTACTGCTTTGCTTAATTCAAAGATCCCCACTTCCCATCTTTAAAGTTAAATGTGTTCATTTAACTTTCAGATCATTCAGCAGAACTTTGTGAGTCTTGTCCAATCTATCCTAGGCCTATAGGATGAACTTTATTTGGCAATCATCACCTGGAACTTCACCATACCTGCGTGGAAGACATTTTGTAAAAATCTCAGTTACCTATTTGTACCACTGTATCCAAATACATATGGGCTTATCTAGGGTTATAGATGATGTGAAGTTCAATGATGCCACTTACAGGAAAAAGAAGAGGCGGTGTCCCAGTTGTCTGCTCTTTATTCAATTCACTTTCCACCCAAGGGGCCATCACTGTGAAGACTTGAAGATGTGTTTGCTCATCCCTTTAATCCACTCTACCCTGCTCTCACTCATACCTATTGGTCTGAGTCCACAGTTTATCCTTTAGTCAATGCCCTCCCACGCAAACAATAAGCTGCATGTTCAGGAACACTTTTGAGCAAAACAAAGCTCTGCACAACACACCATGTGAGTTTGAGCTCCTTGCAGATTTCTTTGCATTGTGTTGGTTAGTGGGGAAAAAAATTATTAAACTCATCTTCATGTCATCATGAAGCTATAAAAATTATTAATTAAAATTCAGGATGATATAAGTTAAATAGGTAAATTTGTTTCATAAAGCTTTGATCATCATTTGCAAAGATTTTAGGTGTTGTTATACTTTCAGGTGAAATGTATTTCTACATACATGAAAGTATAGAATCTAAGCAGGTTCTCTAATTTATCTGGTTATTTCATGAAATCTTCATTACATCTCTATTTCAGTTCATTACTTCTCAACACAGAATGCCGTTGTGTCCAAAATGCACTGATATATATAATATGTCTTGCTCCCTGACAAACATTTCACTATTTCCATTGATTTTCAACAAAGAATATTGTAGTCAGTCTTGCTCTGCGTGTACTCTTCCCAATGCTTCTGCAATTCATTGCAAAATGTTAAAAGCATCACTGATTTACAAAGTAGATGCAATTATCTGGTGATTAGTATACTGTTTTCTGATCCTTTAGTAATTCAGAGAGAAATTTGTATTTTCATCACAATAGCTTAGGTGCTTTTAATAGACCTAAAGTTAAAAAGCAATTCAAAGGTGTGCTAGTGTATAGCCTTTGTAAGGGAGTATATTTGAACATCTCTTACTATCATAGTAATTTTGCTTATTAATAATATCAAAAACACATTTTGAAGGATTTGTTAACAAAACTTGATTAGTTTCTAATGTGATTTAATTTAATTTACTGCAAGTATTCCAGTTTTTTATAAGTACTCAGTTATGTGGTTCAAATGTTTATAATAAGAATTTGTATCTGGAAGGGCACTCAGGTTCATGCTGTATATGTAATTATGTTCAAGATCATAAATAGAGCATTGATATCAAACTTTATTATTTATTTTAATAAAGCTTATGTTTATTATTCCCAGTAAGATCAGAATAAAATCAGAATCAATAGATTCTATCAAATATATGCAGTGATGGTCATAAACAGAATGGCAGTTTGTATCAGTTCATAGGTATAAAACATATCATCATATTCAAATCAGTTAAGATAGGATGCTCATAATGATTATTTTATTAACATTTCATATTTCCATGTTAATTATTACTTCATTAAAACCTAATTTCCCAGATTTTATTTATTGGGAAATCCCCCCATTTTGGATCAAAGTCACATGTAGAAAACAAGGACAAGAGAAATAGTCAAATGGTGTCATTTCATTCATCTATAAAATGTGGAAGACTACTGTTAGCTCTATTTAGGGATGATTTTCTCAACTAATAATAGTGTTTGGGTTTAGTGATGACTTTTTAACTATTTGATAATAATGCATTTTATATTGAAGTTTCTTGTCCATAGCAGATTAGATGTGTAGTGATTAATGAAATAAATGACAAATGAACATTATATCATGATAGGTAACCAATACTTTTAGAAGGAATATACCACAAAAGAAGATTCAAAAATAGTTACAGCCCTAATATATATAACTGATTTAACAATAATTGATGTGAAAAAGATTGTAGGTTCTACATTATATTCCTGCAATGTGAGGAAATGTTTTGGTATCATTTCTTAAGGAACAGATGCAAAATTAAGTAACATCAGTGTTATGGTCGGTGTATTAATATAAGGACTAAAATTCATTTTGTACTACAGTGCTTCCTACTCAGTCATTCAGGTTACCACATGGATTTTCACATTCTGACAATAATCCTCAGGTGGTTCCAATGACTCTCATCATAAACTGTACTAGGGATCAAGTGCCCTGACCCTCTCTGAGTACTGTAATATACAATTTTAAAATATTTCTGGGAAATTAAATTGTATTCAAAAATCAATCTTATTTTAATAAGATCTTGAAAATATGTTATTTCAGGAAAATACCCTGAGAGATAAAGTTATTTTGAGAAACATATAACATGGAGGAAAGGGAAATTTACAGAGCACCTTGAAGATTTTAGAGACTGTCCCCTGTCACTCAAAGGTTCAACTCACAAGAAAACATGGTAAGTTTGAACTATCTAACACAGAATGGAATCCATCCCTGCTGAGCCTGGGGCTTAATTGATCTGAGCACACTTTGCTCAGTCTGGGCAATCAAGAGGGAATTTTAGAAGTGGACAACAGGAGGGAGAAAATATTCCTATTTAATGTCCAATAGAAACTTTAAAAAATGCTCAACACGACCAGTCATTGGAGAAATGCATATTAAAACAACACTAAGATTCAACCTTGCTCTGTAAAGAATGGCCATCATAAGAAATCAAGTAAGAACTCATGCTGGCACAGCTGTGTGGGAAAGCGAACATACCTACATTGTTGAAGGGAATGTAAACTAGTACAAACACCATGAAAATCAGTATGGAGATTCTTCAAAAAACTAAAAATAGAAAATCCATCAGGCCCAGCCATTTTCCTTCTGTATATATTCCAGAAATAGTGGAAGAAATCCTATTGCATACTACCTGCATACCTGCACTACTAGCAGAATGATTCATAACCTGGAGGCAACCTATATGTCCATCAACAGATGAATAGGTTAAACATAATGTGGTATCTATATTTCTCAGTAGAACTCTTCTATATGAGTTTTGCTTTTCTATAAAAAAGGATAAACGTGTTATTTGTAGGAAAATGGTTGCAACATGAGACTATGATGTTAGGTGAACTGAATCACATGCACAGGCTTGGAAATTGCCTGGTTTCTCTTACATGAGAAACCCCAAAATATAAATAAAGAGCAAGGTAAAGAAGGATAGCGGGAAAAGGGAGATCGATCTTTTGCAAGTGGAAGGGCCTAAAGGACAGAGGGAAGAGAGAGGGAGAGACAGGAAGGAACTGAATAAAAATTTAGATGTGTTGTGCTCATGGACCAACTCCCCAGAAGGAAGGTAATCATCATGTACTAGAAGCAGGTACGAATCAGTGTAAGTTTTTAAAGTTATTTCTGCTTACACATCAGGAAAGGAAGGCTAAGAATGGTCCAACTGTCTGATTTGGGTTATATAATAATTAGTAAAGACAAGATTCAAAGTCAACCTGCATAATTAAATAATTTAGAATTTTAACCAGTGCTTCTCACTGGGGAGAAAGAACAAGTCACTGAGTTAGAGCAAATGCTGCCATTTATATACATGGCTGACACAGTTGTCCTGAATTTCAAATGATCACATACTGCTCATGTTTCAGGACCTCAAGATGAAGAATCAGCCAAAATTTCTACCTTGAGAGTCAGTTTTATAACTGTGTAGTGGGTAGGTTGAATGCCGTATCACTTCAGTTTAAATATTTTTCTCAGTAAAGTCTGCCGAGAGTTCACAGCTGACTGCTGTCATTATCCAAAGTAAAAGTGACCTTGATCTTTGCTTTGGTAAAAGTGACACAGTATCCCCACTTTTGTAAACTTTGTAGAGTATGCTGTGTAAGTCACACATTAAAAGTAATCCTACCAGAACAAGAAAAGTAAGTCACATTTGGTCTCCAGAATGAATTTTATTTTAAATTGGCATTAATGGGATATCACGGTAACTTCTTAGTAACCTCACTTTTGGGATAATATTTTGATAGTAATCTTTAGAGAGATTTAAGAAAAATGACAAAATCACAGACAAAAGATACTTAAAGTTTAAGTGTAAGCTAAGAAAATATAAAATTGTGTAAAAGAATATTAGAATGGAAAAGTGTCTATTTAAGCTGGAATTGAGCAACTTAAATTCAAGCAGGTAAAATACTTTCCATATCACTCACATGATAATTGAGTGATAATTCAATTGATAATTTGAATTGTGGGGCTGGGGATATAGCTCAGTGGAATAAGCGCCTGCCTAGCAGGCGCAGGGTCCTGAGTTCGATCCCCAGTACCGCAAAAAAAAAAAACCAAGGAAGGTGATAATTTGAATTAGTTTTCAAGGCTAAAATATATGTTGGCTTGCTAACAATAAGGAAAAAATAAAATAAGTGGAGATAATTCCTTTAAACTAATAATGTTAATAATCTGAAAAAAATTTATTTAAAATAATAAAATAATCAATTAGTTGAACATTTGATAACTGTTTTGTGCTGTAATTACAAAAATATGATTTTTGAAAATAACAATGGCTCTTTATGAAGGAAATTTTCTACTGAATAATATCTATTCCGCCTATAGGCAAGAGGATTGCTGTGAGTTTGAGGCCACCCACAGCTATAAACTGAGTGTAAGTCCAGCTTCAACTGCATAGCACAACTCTGTCTCAAAACAAAAAGAAAAAATATATAAATGAGTCTTCCTACATAAAATTTCATTGAATTTCTTTTTGTTTTGCTTTTAGCTTGCAGAATAAACACAGATATTTTAAGGCCATAAAAATGACAATCATGAAATTATTACTAGGATTAAATCAAAGCCAAATTAGTATATAAAGTCACCAAAAATGCACACACACTTCAGAAAAATTTGCATAGATATTTTAATATTAAATTTATTGAGAGATTATGAGATTAATACGTTACGTCTGGCCCCTTCAATTTCAAATGGTGCTTTCAGTGGTAGCCATTAACTTCCAGACATTTACTAGTATGGTAAACTGCTGCTTCGGTAACCTTGGTCAACGTGTCCACATATGCAAAGTATCCCACAGGTTCTCCTGATTTAACACATTCAGACTTTCCCTCTGGGTGACCTTAAAGGAAATCATATAGTGCAGAACACTCACTACATTGAGCCCCTTAGAGAAGGAATCGAAAATGCATATGTAGCAATCTCAACAAACACTTTGAAAAGAATTCTTATTTTCAACTGAGCAAACAGAAATCCTGAGTGGTTCAATGGCTTCTGCAAGACCATATAAATAGACAAGACATCATCTTACTTTCACATACACTTTCCATTCATTACTGAAGTATATTTCTCAGCCATGGTTTTCTTCAGTGGTAACTCATCTCAAAGAAAAAAAAATTCAGGTATAGATAAACATATGCTTAAAACATCACTTGCTAATTTTTGTTAATTTATATATTTCTCTTAAAATTGAACTGCCATGTTTTAGCAAAATATCAAGGAGTTGAAAGTGTACTTGTTTGACCCGGAACATGCCAGCCCTGTGCTACCAATGCTGCAACTCAAGGTCTTCTCACAGAGCCACCTCTCCAGCCCTGCATTACTTTTCTACTTTGAGAAACAGTCTCATAAGTCTCTAAGTTGCCCAGACTGGGCTTGAACTTGTGGCCTTTCTGCCCCACCCTCCCAGAGCGCTAGGATTACAAGCATGCACCACTGTGTTTGCAAAGCCTGAAGTGTATAGGTTCATTATCTTTGTCTTTACCAACTTCAGTAATTAGAAATTTTAAAATTATACTGAAATAGCCACACATATAATATTGGAGGCCAATGAATCTTCAGAGAAAAAGTGACTTATTAAAATTAAGAGTAAATTATACAGATACAGATAATTTAAATACAGATTTTTATTTAATTTTTGTACAGATAAAGCTGTATAAAATTAACTAAAGCTGTCTAGTAAAAGAATTTCCAAAAACTTGAAAATAAAGTAAGATAGATGACCATATTTTAGTTAACTTAGTTGTGCCTTTGAAAAATTTCTAAGATAGATGCTGATTTCTTTGCACTTAGACTGCCGATCACTTTCTTTTAGCTAAATTCAATCACATTCTTAATATTTTCCACAGCAAAATGAAATATATCTAGTTGCATTTTAACCTAACATGGCATGCTCAATCATAAGGCTAAAACTGGTCTATTTCTTTAATGTGGTCAAGCTATATTCAGATGTACCTTATTCCTAAAACAGATCATTCTGAACTTGATATGTTACTTCAATTAAGGGACAATTTATAACTTTGCAAAATGAACAAAAGATGAAATTTAGAACTTTTCAGTTCTTGCGTTATTTAGTTCTTCATTATTTCTAGATTTTTAGTATGTTTAAATGTACTATTTAAAATCAAATAATTACTGTAGAGAGAGAAAGATTATGGTCGCATGGACCTGAAGAGAGAATTTCAGAGAAAGACTAGTGACTGCTAGAAGGTTCCATGAAATACTCTCCATAGATGATGGTAGGGGCTGCACAAATCTGTGAATATACTAAAAAGCACTGGATTTTCCATTTTAAATTAATAACTTTATATAAATTGTGTAAATAAAGCTGTTAAAATGTATCCCATAAAACAGATATAGGAAAGTGATAGTACTATTTATCAATAGCTAATTTAATAATTACCAAAAAGAAGAATTTTATGAGAATATTTTAATAATTCTATAATTAGAACACAGTGTCTTATCATGGCCTGTGATTTATATTTCCAAACATTCACCACTGTGAGTGAAATTTACAGGGTTTTGAGTCACTTTTGAAAACTCAAATTCTATCTGCTTCTTTAAGATCAAACTAAGAGAAAAATATCACTGCTTGGAAATAGTATCTCCTGTGAAGGATTCACTTTTCTCTCTAAAGTGTTTTCAAGTGAACATAGCTAAATTAATTATTGACATTATTATAACTCCTTTACATATGCTCATGTATTTAATCTTTTTCACATCTTATAGAATATATATTATAAGTAGTTTCATATTATGGATGTTAACTTCAGGGAGGACATAGGTAGCTTGATCAGTGTGACAAAATTATAAAATAGTAAATCCAAGTCTTAATATGTAATCTGACTCAACAATTTTAACTTTTAGTGATGATGTTCTATGCTTAGATAGGGCTCATAAACATACACAAGAGTGTTTGATGGCCTACCACAGTAAGATCGTGTCAATAGTTATGACAAAAATAAAAGAAATTTACTAGCAATTCATAAATAGGTTAATAGCAATAGGATTTTATCATAATGACAGTGATAAAAATAAGTAATGCATGTAGAGTACTTGATCTATGAAGAGCACTTTAGAAAACATCATTTCCACATAAAAGTTGAAGAAACACAGCTATAAATATAAAACCACCTTGAGAACACATATATGAAACTAAATAGTGGAAAAGACCAATTAATGTAATAATGTATAGGTTTCCTGGTGTGCCAGCAACAAAGACCATATGAAATTTGAAATGATTTGTTCTGTGTAGAATTCAGACTTTTAGAATTGTAGATAAAATTAATTGAGAACTAAAAATTTTTGAGTTACCTGTTATTGAATGGCTTCTCCTACCAGGAAAATCATTGCCTAAAAGCTTGTGGGTGTATTGAGGCATGAGCTTATTATCTAGAGATCAATTAACCATGCCAAAAACAAAAAATTAAAGATAGCGTTCGCCATTATTTACAACTGCTATATGGATTTTAAGTCAGATGAAAAACTGGCTATGTTTGTTATAAAATATTTCCAAACACGTGTTGAAGTTTGAGTATCCATATTAAGCAGCCAAAGGTGAATTAATATATAATCAGAAAAACACTGAAGGAATATCTATACCTACATCTATCTGTCTATCCATTTTCCACTACCCAGTTTCATAACTAAAGTACAATAGGGTGAAATGTGTGGGTACATCAAATACAGAAAATAAAATGAAAAACACTTTCAGGACATCTAGTATTCATGTTAAAGTTATTTTTCAAAATTTTAAGACTTAAGGAAGTAGAGATAATTAACCTAGTGGCCCATACTCAGTACTAGCTCTGATTTTTCGTTTGAAGTTTTTGAAAGGATTAACTAGCTTCTCCATTAATTTTAATATGCTGCTATGGTTGTAATAGGGGTTGTCTCTTATAATTCTCATATTGGAGTCTAATCACCAATAAGGTATCTGTCACCACCGCTAAGCATGAGTAGCCCTCACTACATTCCATGACTACTATGATCATAAGTCAGGGAAGATCTCAAAACTCATCTTACTTGATTATTCAGTGACCTTTACAAAATTAACTCTTCTTCATATTAAAAATATATTCCTGTGTTCTCGTAGTAAACAAAACTCCTTTCATTTATTGCCTTCGCAATTTTAAATTTTATGCTTCTAATTTTCTTAAGTCTAGTAACTGAAATATTTCCCAAGATCATATCAATTTCTCTGCTTTATATTCTATCACCAATACTTTCTGTCATTGTTTACAAAGTACATAAAACATACATTTAAGGTAGACAAATAATTCTAATATATACAACACAGAGGTTCCTTGATGAGAAATTCAAGATGGCAAGTTGTAGAGTGGCTGATAACAACCTCTGAAAATATGCTTTTGCCTGAAAACAATGAAAACATGCCAAAAATATCAGAAATCTTAGTTTTTAAAACTCTAAAAATTAAGTAAAAGCTTTGACCATTTGAGAAGTGTTCATTCTTGAAACATTTCTAAACCTGAATTTACATCTTTACTAATTCTGTCACTCTGTTTAGCTCCAAAATAGGCTTAAAAACCAACAGCCTTGCCAGGGATATAGCTCAGTGGCACAGTGACTGCCTGGCAAGAACAAGGTCTTGAGTTTGATTCCTGGTACAAAAACAAACGACGACAACAAAAATTAACAGCTTTACACCTACAATAGCAGTTCAAATTAGCAGGCTGGGGAAAGACAAAGAGTAAATTTGGAGCTACTCAAAAGCTTCATCCTCGGAGATCTATTGCTACTTAATATGTGTCAACAGCTCCGGCAAGTTCCATTCCCAGATCTTGTCTGTATCTGCCAAGCTTACTCTATGCAAACAGCACTACCCAAAGGGAGTTTGTCAAAAATGATTAGTAGCAATTTTTTAACATTATAACTGTCTAAGGCAGTGATGAAAATAGGGCTAACAAGGGGCTGGCAGAGAGAGAGAGAGAGAGAGAGAGAGAGAGAGAGAGAGAGAGAGAGAGAAAGGGGGAATTGAGATTGGTGCTAAAGCTTCAACATACTCATGGAAGCCTAGAGAGGGAAAAACAGTGAGACCTCTGTGCATACTCAGGATAAACCCTAAAAGACCCAAATTTTAGCTCTGGTGAAACATGAAGCACCAGAAAGTGAGAACTTGACATCTACTGCAAATTTGCAACCTTCCCAGCAATTCTTGGATACTGTGGCTAAACAATCAATTAACCTGTTGGCAAAGGCTAAGAGAATTATTTTATGATAATTGCTTAAAAATAAAGATTGTCATAATGATTAGCTGACCACTGAGCTAAATGAAGAGACATAGTACTTCACATGACAAATAATACATATAACATATAATTTAGGAATGCTACTGTACAAAGATTAAAAACAGCAAAGAAGTCAAAAACAACTTTCTGTAGCAGAGGGACTGGTTTATATAATCACCAATTATATAACTTTTAACCTCAGTTTTCTCAAAATACTGAAAACTGTTCAAGAGTGGGAGGAGAATTTGTGATAGATAAGAAAAAGAGATAATGGTAATTATTGGCAAGGAACCTCAGTTGTAGGATTAGTAGGTGAAGATGCGAACAAACCCACAGTAAACATATAACAAAATTGGGAAAAAGGCATGTTTAAAAATTAACAGTATGTAAACGATGATGCATGAATTTGAGATTATCAGTAAAGAGTAAAATCTAAAAGGACAGAACCGGATAGAAACTCTGGAGTCATAAAATATTATTGCTAACATAAAATATATTCTATAGAAATTCTAGAGTATCTGATATAATTGAATAGAATAATGAAGTCAAATACAGATAAACTGAGATTATCTCATGGACAAAATGACAAGAAAAGGCTCAGAACTTTTCTTAAATGTGAAGTTTACAGAGCCTGGTGAAAAATGTTTGAAAGCAAAGTCCTCCCAAAAAATGAGATAAATGGGAAGGTATTTAAAAAATAATAGCTGAAAATCTGTTAAATTTAATAAAAGTATTAATATTCATACTGAAGAACTCCAACAAACTCAGAATAATCTAAACTAAAAGAATTCCATACCCAGATACCTCAAAATCAAACTAGTGAAAATGACAGCGAAGACAGTGTCCTGAGCAAGAGAACAGTGACACATCAGCACAAGGGGTCACAAATGATATTAACTGCGAAACTGGCATGAAAATTGTTACAAGAAAGGAAGAGAAGCAAGATCTGGCTCAATGGGACAGGTTTATTGCCAATCAAACCCAAGAGGGACCACTATGGTACTAGAGACCAGAGCCTTGTACAGGCTGTGAGGTCTTCTGCAGGGTCACGTGGCAGGGCGCCCTCGGTGAAGGCGGACTGTGGCTCACTGCTAAGAGTGAGACTCTAGAGCACAAGGTCATGGTGGGCCAAGGAGGAGGCTTGGGAAAGTGCAGGGAGTGGAGGCTGCTACCAAGAGCAGGGATGAGAGCGCTAAGAGTCCCCGGGCGCAGCTGCGCTGGAGAGAGTGGTGTAGAGGGATCTCGGGTCAGGTGGGCAGATGGCGGATTCCTGCAAAAATCATTGGAACCAGGAGACAACAGGATGCACATTCAAAGTGCTGAAATGTAAACAGTCCAAAAGAAGTTCCATGTATAGCCATGTAATATTTAAAACCAAATTAAGACACTTCAGATAAGCATGGATTGAGAATTTTTCTTTCATGGGAATACCCTGCAAAAAATGTTAAGAGAATCTAGATTAAAAAAAAAAAAAAGACACTAAACAGTGTCTCAAATGCATATGAGAAAAAGATTGCCAATAAAATGCATATGCATACATAGGCAAATATTTCTAAAAGTATAAATGTAATTTTTCTCGAAATTTTCTCCTGATTCAGTAACCAATAGTACAAAGAAATAATACTGTAACTCTTTTATGCATAAAGATGTAATTTTTTACAATAAGCTATCACTAGGAAAGGGAAGGAAGGAAACTATACTAAACCGAAGCAAACTATGTGAAAACTATGGAAGCTAAATTAGTATTAACCCCAGATTGTTGATATAAATAGCATCAGCCTCAATCCTCAAGAAAACTGCTACAAAAACAGCTAAAAGTATATATTTTCAGAAAGGAAGATCAACGTGTGTGTTAAAACATTATTTAGAAAACAGCTACTTGCCATAGTTAAGGTAGTAATGGAGGCACGTAAGGCATCTGGGGAATACTGTGGTTCCTCGGTTCAGGAGTTTAATTCATTCAAGGGTTCTGGGGAATATGCTTGTGTCCCGCAGGGAAGATAGCTGTGGTCGTGTTCCTCACCCAATGCGGAATCTTCCAAAGGAGGCACAATTTTGCCAAAAGCTTCTGTTAGCAAACCAAATTATTCATTATCCAAGATATTACCATATATTTTTAAACCACTTACCAATCCAATTATTTCAATATAGGGTGACCAAAATTGGATTTTTTTGGTTAATTTATATGAGGTAGTATAACAGGAAATATTAAAACAATTTTATCAAGTTTATCCAATATAAGAATCAACTAGTTGTTATATCAGACTGAGCAACACAGGGAGAGTCAGTAAGTATACAAACATGCTGCTTGATTGACATTGAGGATAAACTGCTGTTATGGTTGTGTCTGGATGTCCCATCAAAGCCTCATGCAGTCATGGGGTGGCTTTTAGAGTTTATGACTGATCCATGCTCCCGTGCTGGGATGATGGATGTGAGTGCTACACCCACCCGGGGGCAGAGGGTTGCATGTGTAAGGGAAGGAAAGAGGCTGCCTGCTGCCGCTGCCACTCCCCTTTTTGTTCTTCTTGCCTTTTCTGCCTTCCCCCACATGCACTACTGCCCTCTGCCATGTGCCACTCTGCCTTGGAGCCAGCCGAGTATGAACTGAAACCTCCACAAACTATAAGCTAAGTAAACCTTTCCTTCCTTAATTGTGCGAGTTGGGTATTTTGTCTCAGCAATGAGAGAAGAGTAACCAAGACAACTGTTAAATAGCTAGAGGTAGATCTAAATTCCACTTTATTGGTGATTATATTATACATAAGTTGATTAAATACTAGATTTTTCACAGAGCTTATTGAATTTTTAAAATTCAGTTAAAATTATATGTGTGCTATCAAATGGATATGCCTCCTTATTCTAAGGTACAAATACATTGAAATTAAAAGAATAGATCAAGTTATATAATGTATACTATGTTCTAAAGCTTTCAAAATATCTATGCTAAGATATTATAGAATACACTGAAACAAAAATTATTAATTAAACTAAAAGAAGATATTTAATTGTTATAAACATATATTTGATAAAATATAACAATTGCAATATATGGACATAATGGTAGAGACTGCCCAAAAATACATGAAGAAAAACTAGCAGATTTCAAGCAAAACCAAAAGCATAACAATAATACACAGGAACATCAATACACTATTTTCATTAATCGATGGAATCTGGACAAATGACCAATAAAAAAGGATGGGAATGAACTGTAAGCCAAC
Organism: Dinomys branickii; assembly: GCA_004027595.1. Classification (NCBI taxonomy): domain Eukaryota; kingdom Metazoa; phylum Chordata; class Mammalia; order Rodentia; family Dinomyidae; genus Dinomys; species Dinomys branickii. Next base: position 204,595 of record PVLD010000588.1, on the reverse strand, counting down.
TAAATTTAATAGACATCTATAGAACTTTGCATAATAACACAAGTTCTCAAATACACATAGAATATTTCCTGTTAACAGATCATAATCTATGTGAAAAAAAAAGCTTCAGTAAATCAAAAGGATTGAACCTAAAGTGTGTTCTTTAATCAAATGTGACAAAATTTGTAATTATTTACACAAAGAAAAATGAAAAAAATACAAATGTGGAAAATAAATTACAGACTTCTAAATGAAAAATATGCCAAAAAAGAAACCACAGGGGAAATTATAAACTATAATGAGTAAAAGCGAAAGTACAGCCTACAAAATGTTATGGGATACAACTAAATCAGTGTTGAGATGGGAATTTACATTTGTAAATAATAAAATGTGAAAATAAATTTTCCACATTCATACATTGAAATTTTATTATTCATAGTAAGGCAATACTTCCTAGATTGATTTATTGATTTTAACATATAAGCTTTCAAAATTTCAACTGTAAATATTTTTGCCAAAATAAAGTATCTGTGAAATGCAAAGGATTCAGAATAAAAAATATTGAAAATAAAAACAAAGTTGGCAGACTTATATTGACAAAATTCAAACAATGCTACAAAGCTACACTAATCAAGAAAGTGTGGCGCTACCATGAATTGAAATGTAGATCAACTGACAGAATTACTAGTTTCTGCATTGTCTAGAAAAATGATTGTTTTTTAACTGTCTTGAATTTTATCATTTTTTAAAAGAGAAATAAAATATTACAAAATAATAACAACATAGACAAAAGCAAAACGAACCAAAAACAATAAAAATTATACAGGGTTTCAGAACAAAATGATAGGGATTAACTGGTTTTTATTTTACACATTATTTTCAACAATTTGCTCAGATCTTGTCATCATTCATAAAAGTAATATTTTAGGATGTTTTGGGGCTTGCTTTTGTTTTTTGGTGCTCACAAAAATAATTCCATTGGATTTTCTGAAAAGCAATACTACTTTTAAATCTTTGTATATACTCTTCTCTGAATATACACAATTACCTTATCCAAAGCAAGCAATTCATCATATTTATAATAAAAGGTTTATTTTGAAATTTTCAAAACCACCAGTTAACTAAAACATCTACCAGGAAATAATTTTTAGTGAGGATGTATAGGTGAAACACATAAAATAAAACCAACATATGCCTACTAAGCTTTCTCAAATTTGCTAACCCTAGGAATTCTGGGTGAAAAGGAATAGAGTATAAGATTAGGTAAAAGTAGAGCATAGATGGCTCACTGCATTCACGGTAACCTAGTGGAGAAATCTTGACTTTTAATTCAGGCGATATCTCCTGCTCATCATGGGAATAATTTTTAAACAAATGATTATTTTAAACAAAATGCTTATTTTTAAATTAAAATGCAATATTCTGTAAAATACAAGACAACAGTATGCTCCATTGCTTACATCAGTAAGAACTGACTTCTCGCGTGATAACAGAGGAAGAAATAAATACTATTTCAATTCCACATTCATCAAAACATGCTGCAGTCTAACACAACACGTAAGAAAAACAAACCCATAATTCAAATTTTTGAAGGATTTTTTCCAGCCTATTTTATCTGTTCAAAATTGATTATGAGAATTAACGAGTATATCTTTCCACATCTTAAGAAAAATCGTAGGGAGAAGAAAGTTGTCCTACTGGGCACCCATAGTTTATCCTTCAGCATAAACTGAGATTTATTGTAATATAAATTGATTCAAGTTGTCCATTGTCCATTTCTCATGTGATGCATGAGTTTGAAAATGACACATGGTCACTTTTCTAGGCTTCAAAGTACAAAGATTCTAACTTAGTCACAAGCTAGTAGATTCCACAAAGTATATGAGTAACTTCATAGGAAAAGTTGTTATTACATCCAAAAATGCTTTTTTTTAATGAAAAAAGTCATTAAAATATAATCAGTGTAAAGACATTAAAAATTCCACTGTGGTTCATTTTTAACTGACTATGGAACTCAGATCTTTTCAATACAGATTCAGAACCTCTCTCATTGAAACAAAACCTCGAGAATGTTTTCTGTTATGAATCAAAATGCTTATTGGAGCTATCTTAGCCCATTCATATTGAGATAATGGTAAGATAGCTTTAGCCATTAAAATTTGTTCAAAGAAAGTAATAATCCAATGTATTAATAATTTTCATGAAAAAACATTTATTCATTAAACAATCAATTGTATAATATTCTAAGTAATTGCTTATGTACAGGGATATGAAGATAGAATGGTCCTTCTTTGCACTGATTACCTACTTTATATGGAAATTCTGTTTTTTTTTGGTATCAGGACTCGAACTCAGGCCCTTGTGCTTACAAGGCAGGTGTTTGTGTCACTTAGCTATACCCCTGGCTCTATATGGAAATTCTGAAAGTACTGCTTATGGAATATAAAGGCATAATACTTGCATAGTATTTCTCATTTTCCTCTCATTAATGCTTTCCTTCTTAGAAAGGACGGATTGCCAGGGTATTGCTTTTCTGGCACAATTTACCAGGTTGACAAAGCCTGGAAAGGAATGAACAGAGGGTTCTCTGTGTTTGTTTTGCAGATTTTCTTTTTCTTAGCTGGAATAACATAGAAGCATAGGCGTGAGTCCTCCTCCACTGTGGGAGTGTAACCCCCATGTCAAAAACCGTTTAGGCTTCTTCATAGTTACTGCATTTTTCAGAGAGTGTTATCAAAGCATAAGCAAGCATTTCCAGTAATACATGAGCTACATACTATAAAAGTTTCAGCAAGAAGCATGTGGAGCTCTCAAAGTAGGAACACAGAAGAAGCTTGAGAAAGGAACCATCTGCAAGGATGAGAGAGGGTTTGAGAAAAGAGATGGGATGACTTAGTAGACCAGGGCTAAAATTGTTATCCCTTGGCCTGAAAATGCAAATAAACAGTTACGAGAGACTGAACAGAGATGATGTCTTCATCGGCTACATCGGTCTCCCAGTGGCCGTCAGGAAGGAAAGGAAGGGAATTTGTACTCTCCTCACCCTTTGCCCCCGTCTTATCCCACAATGCTTCAAACATTTGAACCCAAATGGAAGTAGAATGAGGGTCAGCCTCCTCACTCATGCACTAAGACTGGAACATGGGCTTGGAAGAGCATTTGGGAAAATGTATAGAGTACAAAACTTAACCCGTGCCCAGGTTATTAGGGGAACATAGAATATGAACTCTAAAGCAGACACCAAAAGGAAAGCGTTCAATAAAATTCTGGTAGAATGTAACTTAAGGTAGTTTAATTCAGATATAGAGGAAACCCTCTGTCTCTTCACAATGCAGAATTTCTAGAAAAAGAATGATGATTTAACAGACCTAGGATTTTTTTCCCCCTATGGAAACATACACAGTAGCCTGAATAATAATGTTGTTGTATAATGTTAAATACCTTTGACTTTACTCTGAAGACTAAACAACAATTTAAAAGGCTTTGAAAACAAAGCCAGCAGTTATTCTAATATCTTGTGTTTACTGAATGATTACCACGAGTCAAACCCTACTCCGAAAATTAAGAATAAGGCAGGTGCTACTATAACCCCTATTTAAAAGGAGGCTCTGAATAATGTGCTTCTTTATGAACGTCACAATAGCAGGAAATGGAGTGCAGATTTGAAAGCAGATCTTTCCTGGAGAGTAGATGAGCGTGAACATGAGACAAGGGCAGGGAGACATTTAAAGACTAGAATTTACTTAGGTAAGGAATAACCAGATGAAATGTGATGGAGAGAAGAGCCTACCCATATTTTAAACAAACGGAATAGTGTTTGTTCGACCATGTGAAATGAGGGAAAATGGACTCAGCTATGTCCCGGCTCTCTTTAACTGAAAAGTATGTTAAGATTAAAACAAAATGTATAATACAGTAAGTTCCATTACTGGTAGTTTTACTTTGAACAGAAGCAAAAAGATTATTAAAAGTATTATATATTCACAAATCTTACACTTTTAAAACTTGATATTTCAGTTCATTGAATGTATTACAGACATCTTCATTATAAAGAAAAAATACAATTCAATGCTGAATATATTGATTGGTGTGAAGAAGTGAGAAAGGAAAGAGTAAGAAGAGTAAAATTTGGATTTCGCTTAAGCACTGAGTTTGTGAAGCCACGTTGCGTGATGTTGGGCCTTTGTGATAGCTGCCTTACTAGATCTGTATCACTTGGGTATTTAAGAAGCTAATTAAAGTAGCAAGTATAGCTTCTTATGTCCATCACCATCTCCCTAATTTTGTAGGACAAACCTATTTTTATCTTCAGTATTAAATGCTTAACCAGCTCTTATCTTCCTCTGAGGTAATCTAGGATATTTTTGGTAGTGGTACAATTAAGATGTGTTGCTAATGAGCAATTTAAAGTCTTCACTTTAACTGCAGCATTTACCTTTTCCCTTTCTTTTCCACTACATCAGCATGCAGTGATTTACCTAAAAAGTGCCTGAATTTGTGGCCTGAAAAGAAGAATTCTTCCCAGATTTACCCAGATATTCTTTGTTTCTATATGTGCATATTCAAACTTCATGTACTCTAAGTAGGTATTATTTTAAAATGAAACAGTGCTTCAAAGTTAAAGACAAATGAGCTGTATGTGGACAAAAATATGCACATCAGTACATTAGAAAATATATAATGTGTTAGGGATTAAACGCCATGCTACCTTGCTTCAGACTATGAATGATGTGAAAATGATTATTGTCCTTCTTCTTCTTTTGATTATCACTGTTAGGGAAACTTGTAGTACCACATGCAGACTCATGAAAGCATTAGTAGAAAAATTGGGATAAATAATGAGTCACATGCATGCCCTCCAGGGAACATATACTTTAATGCTCAGTGATCTGTTGTTGGATGGAAAATACCCTCAAAATCTTAGCCATCCTGAGCACCAAAAGTAAATAAATAAATAAGAAATGACAAATATTCATTATCCTATGTAACATGATGAAAGAGAGATTTAGCTACCACAAGATCTCTCCTGAGTTTGCAGCTAAAGTTTTGGTAGGACTATTCAAGTGAAGCTTCACTAATGCTGAATAACTTGCTTCCATCTAACTCATTTGCAGTTGGTGATGGCTTTCAGTTACTGCATTGATGTGAACTCTCAGTCTTTCTCCTCATACGCTTCCTCAAGAGAGACTTGACTGTCTTTCTCTAGACTGAGTGATCTATAAAGGAAATACACGTGGTCCTGTATGGGGGCCACAGCGTTTTTATGATTTAGGCTGGGAAGTCTTGCACCAATACGTCCACTGTCTTCCATTCAACACATAGGTAAATCCTGGTATAATGTGGGAGGGGATTATGCATATATGAATATCAACAGAATAGGGGGTTATATTGGGTGCAAGTTATCATGTTACTACTTGTATTTAGGAAAAAATGATAAAAGAGAAACATGTGGCCAAAAATTTCTAGATAATTGAAGAAGCAGTAAATTTAAAAGAGAAATGAAGCCTAGAGGTAAATGCTCAGTAGTAGATAAAAAAGGAAAATAGAAAAGGCCAAGTGTGCTGCTCCGCGCCTGTAACTCATAGACCATCTGGAAGTTTGGAGCAGGCGCACCGCAAGAGGGGGCTAAACCTCGGCAGTCAGAGGTCAGGGAGATAAGGTCTCAAAACTAAGCGCGAAAACGGTAATAGCTGAGGATGTAACTCAGTGTGAATGTGGCAGTTCAACCCCTGGTACTAGAAAGAAAGTGAGAGAGAAGATAGAGAGAAGAGAAACAAGAAAAAAGAAAGAAAGACTGGAAGGAAGGAAGGAAGGAAGGAAGGAAGGAAGGAAGGAAGGAAGGAAGGAAGGAAGGAAGGGAGGGAGGCAAGTAGATATTCTGCTGAGCTACAGGCTGTTTTTCTTGAAAACTTAGCTTACGTTTTAGAGAGCAGTGAAAGATGATTGATGGTAGTATTTTCTTTATGTCATATTTAATGAGATGTGATTCACATAACACGAAGTTCAGTCTTGAAATGTGTGCAATACAAATTTTAATATTTTAACAATTTATGCTGCCTAACTACTGTCTGAATATATAAAATACTTTTATCATTTCCAAAAAGAAAAAGAAAACCTTTATTGATTGTCTATTCCTTTCAGCTTTTGGTAGCCACAAACTAGTTTTTATCTGTATGGATATATTTGTTCAGAACATTTCACACTGGTGTATTGTTACTAAAATCAAGCACTTTGTCACCTACATACCACATTTTGATCAGTTGAATATTTGAAGGTTTTTCTCAGTTCTTGCTATTATAAAAGTAGTACTATGTATATTCTGTATAAGGTTTTGTGTGGATATATTTTCCTTTCTTTGGACATACAGCTGGTTGTAGCTCTCTACAGAATAACCCCATGAAGTCTCAGTTCAGAGTCTGAGGCCTCAGTTGTTCTTGGTGTTTTCCTAAGAACCTAACAGTAACTATGGAAAACCCCAGGATTTCTCAGAAACCTCAAATATTCTCCAATTTTTCATTTGGCAGGAGGTTTGCAAGTAGCCAGTCCAAGAACGTTACTCAATTCTACTTGCTGCTGACTGGCTGCTGCCCTGTAACCCATCTCCAGCAGGTGCACCAGAATCCCCGTATCACAGCAGGTTGCTGGACCACATGTGGCTATCTAGTGTGTTCTCAGTTTTTTTCTTCCTAAAGACTAAGATCCGTAAGATGTGGCCACCATGCCCTGAGCCTTGTAAGGCTTTCTTATATAGTAGTTTATTAAACGAAATTATATAACTTGGAAGATATTGCATATTTGGGATTTACATTATAAAAATAGGGATTTAGAGGCATTTTTCTGGTCATATCTGAAATTTGCAGTTTTTACAACTCGCACATCCTCTAGGAACATAATCCTCTTGAATTTCGGGGGCCCATTGCACACAAGAACTGTATTTAACATTCTGAAGACTCATCAAACTGTTTTCTAAGCTTGCTGCAACATTTTATATTAGTATTAACAGTGAATGACATCCTTCTTAGAGCATGACATTGTTACTGACATACAAAAATCCAGATCTTTGCATGTTGATCTTGTGCCCTGCATGCACATGGAATCTTCTTACTAGCTTGAATTGTGGTACGTATATATGTGTGCTTATCGATCCCTATCTAAAAGAATACATCATCTGCAATTTTCTTTTTAAGTTGTTTCTCTTAATACTGGAAACTTAATTAGAATGCGAGAATAAAGCTAAGTAGGAGTACAAGATGCAGACATTTTTATCCTCTTTTTCTTATTTTATTAATGATCTATTCAGTCTGTCATCATAAATTGTAAGATATTGGTATACAGTCATTGTCCCGCATGCGGATAACCAGTTTTAGATAAAAAGGCAATATTTTTTTCCAGAATATATTTTTGACCCTTTTGTCAAAAATCAAATAGCTGAAAGTGCCTAGGGTTGTTTCTTCTTTCTTGCTTCTATTCCACTGATCGCCATGTCTGTTTTTTGTGCCATTATCATATTATAGTTTTTTAACACTACAAGTTTCTCATGTAACTTGAAATCCAAGATTGCAATGCCTTCTGTTTTCTCTTGTTGTGGAATTGCTTTGGCTCCTCTGGGTCTAATAAAAGCAGAAATATAAACCCTGCAAATAAGAAACCCCCAGGACCTGAAGGGCTCACTGTAGAATTTTACAATTTCAGGGAAGAACTAATAGCTTGCAAATTTTTCCATGATACTGAGAGGGAAGGAACACTGACAAATCCAATCCTGGATGCTAACATGACCTTAACACCAAAACCGCACAAGGACTCAGCAAAAAAAGAAAGCAATGTAAATATAGTCCAGTTTCCTTAATGAACATGAGTCATGTCCTAGTTACTTTTCCAATTGCTGAGACAAACTACCTGACACCTGGTGTTAAACAAGCAAAGTTTTATTTTGTCTTTTTGAGACAATATCTTGCTATGCAGTCCAGGGTAGCCTTGATCTCACTTTGTAGCCCAGGCTGGTCTCAAACTCCCAATGATCCTCGATCCTCCCGCCTCAACCTCCAACATGCTGAGATGACAGGCATGAGCCAGCATGCTTGGCTGAGAAGGAAAAATTTATTATGGCTCAGAGCTTGTACAGATTTCAGTTCATAGTTGGCTGGATGCAAGGTAGGATGGTACAGAAGAAGGGCATCACAGAAGAGCAACTGTTTAGGGCACACAGAACACAGAAGGCACCAAGACATGCTACCAGCAAGCACAGCAGCCCTCTTTCTGTCTTTGATAGTCTATCCAGACTTCATGCCCTTAGGGTAGGTAGCACTCACACCCAAGGTAGGCTTTCCTCTTATCCACATGCAGAGCAATGCCAAACCAATCCATGGACTGATTTAGTAATCACACACTCTTAATCCCAGCTTTCCCTACTCTAGACTCAGACACCTCTGAAAAGAGCAACTTACGACCACTTGAAACTTTGGAGGGACATCTATATACAAGTCATAACATGCAAAATCCTAAGAAGACATTTCAAACAGAGTGCAACAAAGCTTTGAAAAGATCTTTTTATATGCATGGATTTTTTTGTCTTTCATCAACTCTGGCAGGATTTCAGCCTTTATTTATTTGAATACTCCCCTCTGCTTTTGGAACTGCACACACTCTTGCAAATGCTGATTAAATTGTCATTATGCCTTAGGCTCAAAGGATATGTCTTCCTTACCACTTTTATCTCTGCTATAACTGGGTAAATTATATTGCTACCTCCTAAAATTTACTATTTCTTTCCCTGTGGTCTTCACTCCATTACTGAGCTTATCTAGTGATGTTTGTTTAAACTACATTTTTCATTTCTATGATTTTCATTTGGTAATAACATATATCATTTTTTCTTTTACGGGGTTTTCTGATTTTCATGGACTTCAGTGTAATGTGTCGTGTTGCATGGTTAACACGACCACTTTAATACTTGCGTCAGCTAATCAGTATCTGATTGTTCTCAGCGTTTTGTTGTCCGTTGATATTTTTTCTCATTCAAGTTGTGACTTTGCCAGTTTTTCTTTTAATATTATTTGAGATTTTCTTTTCTATCCTAGATATTTGTCTGTATTTATTGGGATACTTATGATCCAATTTAAATCTTGTATTTAGCAAAGAGTAACTCTAAGTTATCACGGGAGCCCAGAGTAGCTTTTGTGGATTCTCGTTATAAGGTGAATCTCCTGCTTGGGATCAGACACGGTCACTGGGTCCCACTTGCCAGTGCTGCTTAGTGTTACTTTCATATACTGTGGCAAGACACAATATTCAAGATTCACTTCAAATCTGGCCTGATGGGGGCAACCCACTCGGGCCCCTCTGTCCCTCTCTGGGACGGAAGCTTTCTTTCTCTCAATAAATATGTTCTGCTCTTAACCTCCATTGCTGCTAAAATTCATTCTTCAATTTTAGACAATACAAACTCATCCAAGATACCGTTCAGGGTGGGAGTTTCTATTTCCTATATCAAAAAGACACCATTTATTCAATAAACTAGCCAGAATGAGACTGTGGCGCTTGTGTTTCAATGTATAATATAATTTGTAGTGGGATTTTAGAAGGCGAATTTGCACACATTCATATATTCATACTGACACTTAAATATGCATAATTTACTCAAATTAATTGACATGCATCTAAGTAAAAAAAAGTTTGACCACATAAAAATGAAAACATGAAAATAATCTTTTAAGGTTGGAAAATTAGGACAATAAATTTTAATAATAGCTTGAATGATGACTTGGTTAAATAACTTCCAAGAAATTTAAAATTATTCACTTAACATTATTTTGTTGTGCAAAAGCCTTAGAATCTAAAGCTATTTCTGTAGTTCCAGTTGAAAAACTAGTAAACTTAATAAATTAATAAAATGAGATATTTATCAACAAAAATATATTTTTAGCCTAGATTTATATAAAAAAGATCTAATTAATGTAGAAAAGCAAAGAGCAAAAGGTAAAACATAAAGAGAGAAAGAGAGAGCACACCGAAGCAAGTAAAACAAAAAATTCAAGGCACTATTTAAAATGTAGAAGGACTATTGATTTACACTAATGATAATGCATATTTTCTTTTACATACATAATTTAGTTTATAAATATTTTAAAAGAACGTATTTATTATCAGTAGTATAGGTATGCCCACAAAACCATTTTTGAACTACAGTGCATATCTCTTTGTATTATACTGGATCTCTTGTCTTTCAACTGAAATAAATCAGAGTCATTCTGAAAGAAAAGAAAAATCTAGCCTGATGAGTCCTGGAATGAACAGTTTATCTAAACAACCTTGTTCTTTTTGATGGAGAATGTTATCAGAGACTAGGATTTGATAAATAGCTGTGTTTAGTCCACTATTAAGTTTTCCTTGCTGTTAACGCTTTCAGCATACGGAACTAGGAAATGTACATTTTGTGTATAGATATATAAATTCAAGTGTATGTTCATATACAATATGTGTGTACATGCAGAAGCAAGGATAAATATAAAAATTCATGACTATATAGGTATGCACATTCATGTAGATCATACAGAGGGTGTTTTCAGTCACGCAAATGAAAAATCGGAAGTGGTAATTTATATAAAAAATAATGAAGTTATACAGGTAACTGTAATTGCATCCACAGTGCCCACGGTATTTCTTGCATACCTTCACACCGTGTTTGCATTTCACTCATTATCAAGGTAAACGCTGGTAGCTCGTACGTTTGCTCATTTCTCAGTTCACCAATACAGCCAGTGTAGTTTCAAAACTATTTGATCAAAACTGTCACAAGTAAAAAGTAGTGTAATAATAAAAAAATTAAGATATCTCATAAGTTCTCTGCTCTTCCTAAACCTCCAGGAGTTAAAGTACATATTCATGTACTTTGTTCACTACCTGGTACTCCTGTCACTATGAACAAAAAAGCTATAATTTATTTTATAATTTGACAAAGGAAATCTCCATTATCCCTCTTTTTATTTCCTCAGAGTGAATCACCTCAACCTTTAATGTTTTTAGCATATCCAAAGTTTCAAACTCTACTCCAATGTTTCTGTTTGATTTCTTTATCTTTTTCAACTTGGTAAATCACCATTTTACAGAACTTAGAGCAAAAGAATGATATAACGTTTAATCTTCCTTTCAGCATAAATTCATGCAATTGCATTTATTTACTGGGCCACTGAGTATTTCTTTGAAATGCTTTTGCTCAGACATTTAGATTACAGGTTAAAAGAACATCCAGCTTTCAAATTACCATGACAACTCTCTAATATTTTACTAAATTTCCTTTCTTTTTTCTGTCTTCTTTTGCTCCTAAAACTTGAATCGTTGATTTTAAGTTCAATTTGAGCAGTATTTATTTTTCTTTTGGTTGTTAGAACAAAAATAAAAGCTCTTCAGATGGATTAAGTCACAAAATCAAGGAAAGTGCACTTTGCTAGAGCCTGATGTCCACTGCAGAGTAAGGGACTATTGAAGCCAGCTGAGTGCCATTGGCCTGATTTTCTGCCCACTCCTTACCCTTCTCTCCATCTCCCACTACTCATGATTACTGAAGTGAAACCTCTGGATAAAAACCAAGTCAATGTTGATCTCATTCTTGAAGCGAATGGAAAAATTTTTAAGCATGAAATCTGCTGAAAGTGTGAGACAGAAATCCTTTTAGTCAGTGTCAGCTTCGTGGGTATTGACTGATCCATGTACTGCCCCCGTGACCAGAAGACTCTTGCAGTCACCCTGTTATAATTCTGAAAATTTTAGTAATTCTTCAACAGAAGTAACCCTGTTCTCATTTTCCCCCAGGCCCTGCAAATGATGTAGTTAGTGCTACTTTAAGTGATAATAAATTTTGTTGAACACTAGAATATAGTTTCAGCATGTGACCTGTTATGGATGTTCCAACTATGTGTAACAATTGCATAACTATGTTATTCAGCTTTCCATAACTTGGAGAAAGTGCTTCACCTCCATTTTAAAGGAGGAAAGGCTTAATTCGGGTCACAATCATGGGGGATTCATTGCATGGTCAACCTGCTCTAATTAAGAAACTACATGGTGGAAGAAAACTGCTCAAATCCTGGGAACCAGGAAGCAGAGAGAGAAAGAGCTGGGGACAGGAAAACACCCTTCCACATCACACCCTCAAAGACCTGCCCTTCTACAAGACTTTCAGAGGACATTGTAAGTTTAAGCTTAACAACGCTTTTGTCTAATATTTACAATCTTACTCATGTTTTCAAAATCCCCATTTTCATGTAAGTTAACATTTCAAAGTCAGCATATTTTGGTGGAGGGGAATTGACATTAATCTGCCTACACTACAAAGTCCAGTAATTTCTTTTTTACAGGTACTTTTTATTTAGTGTTAAAATTTCTGATTTCTTTGGCTTCATTGCTTTTCCCTAGAAATGTACTGTACTTTTATCAAATTCATGCTTTGCTTTATAGCCTTCACCATAGTTATGATTGCTACTTGAAAATCATCGCCTACTAAGATTTCTCATGATTGATCTGTTGTTTGAATTTTCTTTTGAAGATGCCACCTCATATAACTGGAAGTTTTGACATGTCTTCGATGTTATGAAGAACATGGTAGAGAAACACAGCTTCTGTTTTCATTTTTTAAAGCACAGAATGCTTTTATTAAGCAAAAGTTTTCTAAGCTGAATCTAATAATATGGGGCTAAAGCTCATGTTTTGGTTCAGTCTCTGCAGCTCTCATTCACTTGCTTGCAGTTTGCCAAAGTAAGATTTGTTTCAGAATTTTTTTCAGGCCACCAAATATTTGGGTAATTTTATACAGCAATTAGATTTTCTCAAAATTTGTCCCTGTGTTTTACTTTAATAATAATATCACATAAGAAGTATTACTACCCAAACTAAAATAATTAAAGAAATGGTATCTTTTCTCGTTTGTTCTGCTAATGACTCTGATAACCACAAAATCTGCCTATAATTTTTGAGCCAGGAAAAGTATAGAATTTCTTCTAATGTTTTAACCATAACAAATAAAAATGATGGTAAGTTATTCCTTTATTAAAAAACTAAAGAATTTCTGAAAATTGCCAGATTTTTTTCACTTACTAGTACATTGAGGTAAATTTTTCTTGTGTTCTGTTTTTATATTTTTAAAAATATTTTATAGTTTTTACCTGTATGGATATTGTCTTTTCTATGGACATATGCTGCAGCAGACCAGAAGCAAAACTTCCATATCTCTGGGTTCTTTTACCAACTTTATTTTTATATTAGGTACAATAAGCTACCTTCATTTAGTGTCAGCGTCAAGGCCATTTGACAGCTCTATACATCCGTAAGCCACTTCTATAACCAAGATACAAAGTATTTTTGTCAATCATAAAATGTTTTCCACGTCTTAACAGTGTTGCATGCTTATCTTCATACCTGGTTTAAGACCAACACCAATCCTCTTCAAGGTATTAGAGTTTTGCTTGTATTTATCCCATTTTATTTTTCTAATATTTATTTATTTAGTATTTTTATGTTTTGCCTATATTCTACATTGCATGTTTCATTTTTATTTTCACATTGTTTTTGGTTTTAATATCCATCTTGATCGAGTGGTTTTCTATTTTCAATTATGCATCATGTGTTTATCATACATCTATTGATACAGTAGTGCCTCGGTTCACAAACAATTTATTCTATGAATTTGGAAAAGATGTGTGTTTGTGTGGGAAAGATTCCTGTCACTCAATGCAGAGTTTGCAAACAAAAACGAAATTCTGCCAAACACTGCTGTTTGAGAAAGAAATTGTTTGCAAACAGATGTTGTAATGAAGTGCCACTATACTTATTTCTGATATTTCAGCTTTATGCTATTATCAAAATAAAGTTATTGTGCATGATTATGATCAGTCTTTATTAGATATATACTTTCACTAAAAATATGTATAAATGAAGTACATACACACTTAAGTAGGTGTATATATATGTACACATACATACATATATACATAAGTGAAATATGATGTATATATGGTATATGGTGAATAAAAACATGCAATTACTCTTTAAATGAATAATGTATTATAATCAAAGGTTTGTTGCCATTAATCTCTCTCAACATATCCCTCTTCATATATATATATATATGTATATCTCCATCCCATCACGTGTGCCAATTTCTGAAACAGTACATTCATACATCAATATTTATCAAATATAAACTATACACATCTGTGTGATTTATCAAACATTACTTGTCCTTTCATAATGATGGCAACAACCGTGCTTTTACAGGGAAGTGAAAAGGTTTTCCAGAGTGGTGCATAGGGCTTTAAAATAAGCTTTTTATGCTAAAAAGGACTTTATTATAAACATTTTTAAAATCAACATTTTAATGTTGAAGTATGTACTGAGTTTCCTGTCAAATATAATATTTTCTATACTTTGTCTATTATTTTGCATTGTATCTCTCTTCTATATGATTACAAAACTGCACATTCCTAAACAGGATAATGTCCATTTGTTTGGGCAGAAAATCTAGGCCATGCTAAACAGACAACCCAGGGCCGTGCAGTCCTGTCTGCCAATTTAACTGGCAGCGCTTTTGATTCCGGAGTTGCTCTTGATTCACCTCTGCCTTTTGGTCTCTTATTTGGGATAAACAGAAAACCCTGTAAGTATTGGATTACAGCGATTAGCATGGAATAGTTTACTGTAAACAAAGAAAATACTATAATCATGAGAACAAAGAAAAGAGTTTGTCACAGAAAATTGGAGTTCTTGCTTTTTTAATAATAAAAGATAAAATTAGTCTGTGCACAGTTCTAATGAAGAGCCGAGGAAGTTAGGATGATGAAATCTCATCACTTGGTACTCCAAGGTTCAGTCTCTCTTCTTTCATTAGCTGGCTCAATTTTCTCCAGCCAAAGATTTATTCTACTTAAACAGGCCAAATACATTCCTTCTGCCAAGTTAATTGTGCTATCAGGTATCTCCTCTGAATCTTTACATTTCATTGAGATTCTAACTAAAAGAAGAAAGGAAAGGGAACTTCTTCCAAAGAGGAGCTCTTTTAATTGCTAAGTGTGACATAATTATCAACATTATTTGGCATATCATCTACTAATGTTTTATTTACATGTATCTAGAAATTATAAAATAAACTTTATCTGCACTCTTTATACCATTTTTTATCAAAATAAAAATTCAGTGAAAGTATGAATGTTGCCTGTACTGTTGAGTACTTTTATGAAAACACAAGAAAAAGACCTGCCAGGTAAGCATCTTCTTAATAATTATGGATCTTTTCATATATACTTGTCATATGGATTATGTGATATTTGAAAATTATGTGACTTGGTGCAGGAAACTTTGCCTTTCTGTAATACCAGTTTTTCTTATAGTAACTGCCATATGTACTTAATGTGTTTTGAAGTCAAAATGGTCAAAATAGTAAAATATATATTGCTATAAAGGAATATTACTATCATGAGTTTTATATGTTTTTAAAACTACAGTTTTTTATTTAAAGTAAGAAACTATATGTAAAAGTTAATATAATCCAAAATTGAACATGTTATTGTTTGCATCTGGATGTCCCCCAAAGCATCATGCTGTCAGGGGCTGGCTTCTAGAGCTTTTAATTGATTCACTGCCACATGCTGGTATTATGGATGTG
This sequence comes from Dinomys branickii, assembly GCA_004027595.1. NCBI lineage: Eukaryota > Metazoa > Chordata > Mammalia > Rodentia > Dinomyidae > Dinomys > Dinomys branickii. The sequence continues at coordinate 188,964 of PVLD010000588.1, read as the reverse complement.
ATTGCTACAACACCCTGGGGCAGATAGTTTTACATACAATGTAAGGGAAGGAAAGAGACTGCTTGCCTCTGCTCCCCTCTTTTACTCTTGTTGTTTTCGCTAACTTCTGCCACCACGAACTTTTGCCCTCTGCTATGTGCCATTCTGCCTTGGAGCCAGCCAAGTATGGACTGAAACATCCACAAACTGTGAGCTAAATAAACCTTTCTTTCCTTAATTCTGGGCTTCAGGTATTTTGTCTCAGCAATGACAGAAAAGTATTCTCAACCTTCTCAGGAAGAACATAGGTTATAGAAATCAATGCCTAACTAGGGACTACAAGAGGATGATGTCAATAGAGAAGAACTACAGCTTTGTATGTGATTTGTTGACAGAACATACATTTATTTTTCTCCAGATACTCTCTCATGATAAAATTTGTTCCTTATGGGTAGTAACTGTAGTTGCAATCTGTCTCATAGATTTTCTTGCTAACAGTTATTTTAAAGTTCCAGCCCATCACTGGGTGATTAGGTGACTGATTCTGTTTGACACTGAGGCTCTTTGCCGGTGCAGGGCCTCAGGAACAAGAGGGAAGCAGGAGATGTTACACTCTTGGACTTCAAATCATATTCTGAACCTACAGTGATTCAGACAGCACAAAACAGACGTGTAGGTCAACAGAACAGAATAGAGGACCCAGAAGCAACCCCAGGCGCATTCGAACACCTGATATTTGATAAGGCAGTCAAGAACACACCCTAGTCTGAAAGACAGCTGCCTTAATACATAGTGCTGGGTAAATGGCTTTCCACACATAGAAGATCAAGTTGACACTCATATCTCGCTAAAACTCTAAAAAATCAAATAAAAATGGATCAAAGGACTAAATGTTAACACAGAAACAATCTACTGGAAGGTAAACTAGGTAAAACTCTTGAAGTCATAGGCATAGACAAGGACCTTTTAAAAGAATCCTGACTACACAGAAAATAATACAAAGAATCAACAAAAGAGGCCATATGAAATTTAAAAACTTCTGCACAGTAAAAGAAACAAGAAACAGAGGGAAAGACAACTACAGAATCTGGAAAAATGCTAACTACTTCTCAGGCTGAAAACTAATATCTATAATGTAATAAGAACTCAAAAAATTAGATCTCACCCAAATGAATGACCCAGTAAGGAAATGGACAACTGACACAAATACACACTTCACAGAAGAAGAAGTACAAGTGGCCAATAAATATATGGAGAGGTGTTTAATATCACTGGACATTAGAGAAATGAAAATTAAAGCAACACTGAGATTTCATCTTTCCCCAGAAAGAATGGACATCATCTAGCATCAAATAATAACAAATGTTGTTGAAGCAGCAAAAAAAAACCACTATGGAAACCACTGAGACAATACACAAAGAAGTAAAACTAGAAATTTTCTGTAAAGTTTGTCCTTTTAGGAACCTTCCCAAAAGAGTTAAAGTCATCATATTAAACTGATGTCTGAATATCTTTGTTTAAAGCCATATGATTCATAAAAGGTAAATCCTGAGAGCAGTCTATATGTCCATCAATCGATAAATGAATAAGAAAAATGTAGTTAGTTCCCTATTTGCACACAGTGGAGTGCTTCCACACCATAAGAAAAGGTAAGCTTGATTCCTTTGCAGGAAAGTGGATGAATCTGGAGACCACAGTGTTGGGTGCGGTGAAGCATGTGGGAAAGCTGAGTGTCTCATGGTTTCTCTCATATGAGAAGCAGAGACATAAATAAATAACAACACTGAAGATGGACAGTGGGAAAAGGGATGTGGACCTTTTGCAGAGGTGAGAGGGAGCCAAAGGATGGAGGGAGGACCAAGGGAGTGGACAGGATGGGGAAGAATACAATTAAGATGTGCTGTATGCAGGTACCAACTCCTCCTGAAGAAGGGAATCACTGTGTACTTCAAACATGTACTAATGAAGGGATGAAAACTGAAAAAAGACAGTAAACTGAATAAATTAAAGTGATGAATACTTTAAACTTTCACAGTCTGGATGATGAATTTCCAAATGAAGATCGAACTGACAACAGTTGGTCTACTAAAATAAGCCTAGAGACAGAAATGAATGTCCATTTTGAGAGAGGTGAAGACTAATTCTTCCCCATTTAAAACTTGCTCTTTTAAGTAACATCATAAGTATTCTACCCGTGCTAAATTACTTCTCTTAAGAAAATATTTAGCTTAAATCATCCTACTGGACTGACACTAAGGATAAGCTTAACAGGAGGCTGGTGAGAGCAGACTCTCAGGGCAAAGAGCATGTGATGTGTGATTAGATGTTCGCTACTGATTGTGAGAGGGTGTTCTCAACGTGGTAGGAAAGTGTGCTTTTAGAGAGGTATGACAGGAAAAAGAAACAGATTTAGCAAATATAGTCTGTTGTATCATGAAGAAAACAATCATTTAAAAGCTTAAATATATTTATTGATTCTTCAAATATATTAATTCATTAACAACTATTTAACTTGGTTGTGTTTATAGTTTCCTTCTTAACGATCTTACATTCATTTATTGTAATATATGGTTAGGGAGACAGATGTGTTTACCCTGATATGAACAGTGCACAGTGTGTATGTCTCTGCAAACATTGCATGGTGTCCTATAAATAAGTACAACGTTATATGTCAATTTAAAAATAAAACAAAAATCTAGGCTAAAAATTTAGTATTAAAATAAATATGTGGAACTATTGACAGGAAAGATAGAGAAGTCATATTTCATTCATGTGTTTCTCTGTAACCATTTAACATCAAACTACAGTAGGCGTTTTGGCAGACAACCAGACCTAGAAGACATGGAACAGCAAATTCACAACACAGAGAGAGGGCAGAAAATACCCCTCTGGTTACAACAGCACACTTTTCCTTTCTATAATTTTGGATAAACTCAAACAGTTGATCTTTTGGACTGTAATGTGTATTATCATACTCTGCAACAATTCTCAACTTAGCACACAGGAAGGAGTGAGTTTAGCTCAGGAAGTGCCATGACATAAATATTGTTTTAGCTAACTTTGCATGATTAGTCATTCCATAGCGATCTGTATGTACAATGTATAACGTATTGGAAAATTGACAGAAGTTTAATGGGGCAGTGTCTCCTTCATTTATCAGACATTAATTTATTTTTCTGTAATGTTTAAGCACCACTGTCCTCTGTTTAGTCGATCTGTACTTAAAATTATTAAGTATAGGTAAAACAGAAAGGAACATAGTTGTGAGAGAATAAACAGGAGAAACGGTGAAATATGGAGAGCTGCACCTTGCGCTTTGGTGATGAGCAGACTCCGAACCCAGTTCCAGGTCTCTTCTCATTCTCTGTGGAATTTGGGCAACTTACATTGCATGTGAAAGTTTTAATTTGCTTATTCTTCTAATGGACATAATAGTAACAACAACCTATAAGTCTGTCGTAAGGATCAAGTGAGATTGTTAAAGCATCTCAATGAAGTCTGCTTTTCATAAATGATAACAACTAGGTTATTGATAATTTCCCATACAAAAATGATTAAGCATGGATCATTTATACATGAGTGCAAACATATACATACACAAATTTAAGTGAGGTTAATATTGTAGAATAAAAATGGCAGAGTAATGCAATCTCATTATTGTACATTCAATATCATTCAGTGGAGGATTTTAATTCCTATTTTGACTCCTGCAGTTTTCCAGTAACCCTTCCAAAGTGCATAAACCCTTAGTTACTTGCTTAAAGGCTTTCTCATGTGATTTTATATAGCTTCATGGGTGCACTGGAAATACAAAATTACTGAATGCTACTGCACCATCTTTGCATTCTCACCCATTGCATGAACATGATCAAAGTTTCTGATTTATCTTGTTTCTCATTTTTATGAAATCATAGAACACTAGACAATTGCCAACATATTGTCATTTTTAAATGTTCTTTACACATTATTAGAAAACATATAACTATCTTTTCCAAGTGGTAAATTTTCCTTCAACTTGTATTTTCTCAATAATTCAGTGTATTCAGCTGTTTTCTTTCTATAATTTTATTTTTGATGTTGAGTAACAGTTAAATCTCTTTTGTTGGTTAAAAAATTTTCATGACAAAAGTAAATAAGTGAATCGTTCTTGTTAATGCAACTAGAAACAGTTAAAGAGAAGATTGAAAATAATCAGAAGGACTGAAAACACCAATAGGCTCTCTTCACTTAAAAATATATTTAAACTTGGAACAAGGAAATACTTCCTTTTACATCACACTGAAATTACAAAATATCAAAGTATAAATAAATATATTTCTACAGAAGTTGTATTTATTATCACAAAACTTATTTTTATCTTTTCTTTAAAATTCTAAAACCTGTTATAAAAGAGATCCAAAGTTTATGATTTGTTCCATTTTTACCCATTTTTGTTTGATTTTTCATTTTTACAGAAAGAGTGTACTGCTGGATATACACCTCTGCAGAATGAGTCTCTGTAGAATTATTATTCATGTTTTTAAACTGTCAGCCATTTTAAGTTATTTTATAGCGTCCCAAGTTCCATATGTCCCTACCCTCACAGAGCACTAACATTTTATATAGTTTAACAGTGAAAGAAATATTTTACATCGTGTGATTTATAATCTATGAAAGTAATAATGAGTCTATCACACAAAATTTTAATATGAAAAGTCTGCACTGTATTCGAAACTGACAGCATGCATCATGAATTTACTTCCCATTTGAATTCTTTGTACTTGAATGAGAAAGGTGAGCAGAAGTACAACACACTTCTTATTTTGTACTCACATGGATGTGTGTCTGGACTGAAGAAGAGAATTCCCTGTTTGTGCAACAGAACTATTTTCTACATTTCTACTTACTAATTTCTAAGATACTAAACTTCTCCATGAATAAAATAAGAATTGAAGGTACCTCCTTCCCACCGTACATGGTTTATTGTACCATGCAACACAATATGCATAAAAACTCTAGGTACTATGAATCATTTTTGAGTGGGTGTAATTATTTTCTTCCTCACATATTTTTCTAACTGACATAAATGCTGGTTTTCTGTCATGACACATTAATATTTATGTAGCATTAATTTGAAATACCTAATCATTTAAACACTTTGAAAAGGTAGGAAATATTCCAAATATGTAAGAATAATTCTTACATTTTCTTACATTAATTATAAAATTATGAAAGAAAATATTAGATGACAGTACACTAGCAAATTAATATATATTATACATAAATCAAAATCAACTTCATCATAAGGACATAAATTTTAAGAGCATGTTAACAAGTACGCTATAAATATGATTAGAAAAATGTGTGATATAAGTATTCTTACATATAGTCAAACAAGGAATTATCCTTAAAAACTTAATGCAATAATTATTTAGTTTAAATAGCATTGATTTTTTTATTTTAAAAATTAAAAAAAAACAAACTCACAATGAACACAAAATCAAAATAACACAAAAACGACAAAAATGATACACGACCTCAAAACAAAATGATAGGAATTAACAATGGTTGCTACATTACATACCATTGTCTTCCACGCAGTTGCTCTGTCCTCCAGAAGTAAGAATGTAAGATTGATCAGCATTAAATATTTGTGACTTGCCTTTAAATTTTTATTCTTTAAGAATGTGTATAATGTGGAAACATTAAACTTTTAATTAAAATAAATTGTAAATATATAAAGTGACGATATATCCATCACAAACATTTTATGTGTGAGTAGTGCTGAGGGTCAAACGCAGGGCCTTGTGCAAGCAAGGAGAGAATTCTGCCACTGAGCCTCATCCCAGCGCTGTCATGAGCATTGTAAATATTCATCTGCAAACTTCATAATATTTGATCATATCTTAAAATTAGATACATAATTATAAATTAAATTATTTTGTATATGTAGCAATATTTCTAAAGGGAGAGTAATTGATAAGGTTATGCTATACCTTTGAAAAATAATGTAAATTAATGTCAAAATTACTGATATTAAACTATCAGTTATATGTTCAGAATACAATAAATGCTACACTGATAAGCAGAAATATTATACAGAATTGACTTACTCTTTTAGATGATCAAGGATCTAATGACTGTTAAAAGAGATTAATTATCTGCGTGTAAGCAATTATAATTTCAAGGTTGCCTTTACTAATCAATTTATATTGACCATGTATAAATACAGAAGCCTATCATTTTTACAAATATATTATATAGGCAATTTTAGTACTTAATAATTGGGATTCAATAAAATCAACTTGCCATTTGGATAATAGATGGAAGAGAATGGAATTTGTGTTTCAATTACTTGACCATCTCACTGAAATGAAAATATTCCTTTTGAGAGCCAGGGAAAGAGTTCAGAGGCACAGCACCCGCCTGGGAAGAGCAAGGTCCTGAATTTGGTTCCTGGATCTAAAACTAAATAAATAAATATAAGTAAAATATTCCTGTTGGCAAAGAATAAGCCTATTTAATAGAGTTGTATGATAGTAACTAATCCACCAGTGGCAAAGCTAGGATTTGAACTGAATTCCATTTACAGGAATTTATGCTTTGGTGTATTTCATCAAAAGGACAAACTGCTTCACCACTTTGTTACTTTCTTGACTCATACATTCCTACTATCTCTCTGTCTCTCTCTGTCTCTCTGTCTCTCTGTCTCTCTCTCTCTGTCTCTCTCTCTCTCTCTCTCTCTCTCTCTCGCTCTCTCGCTTTCTGTCTCTCTCTCTTTTGGTACCTGGAATAGGGACTCAGGACCTTATGCTTGCCAGGCTCTCAGTGAAACGTATTTATAAATTTCTTGGTAAAGAGAACACATTTTTAAAAGAGGTGTTTTGTATTTAGAGAAAGGCTTAAGATTAGGAGTAATCCAGCGGATTGTTGGTTCCTGGAGGAAAGCACGCATAACAACAGAGGGCTGGCACAGCGTCTCTCACAAAGCATCAGTACCTCCTGCTCACATTATCCGCACACTCACTGGGATGTGTTTATTTAAGCACTGAAGTGTCTCCCTTTTTCACATCTCAAGTTATGAATCTCTCCCTCAAGCGTGAGTATTTCAGCTATTGTTGGTGATTTCTCACAGTTTTACAATTCCTCTAAGAATTTTCCTGCTCTTAAAAAATAACTGTGTTTAATGTATTTCTTGCTTTCATTAGCTACAAATTCTTGCTCAAGAGAGTTAGTGTAGCATTTGCACTTCCAGTCACATTCAAGTCACATACAGACCTTCACCTTATCTTTAAAACTTTCTCCAATCAGTCACCTGGACATATTACTTGATATTAAAGAGTGGGAGAAACACTGGCCTACACCTTCTCTTCGTGACGATTTTATTTCTTTTTGTCAAGCAAGCTTATTGATTACACGCTTAACTCATTATTCTTGGATTTTTTTTCACTCCTCCTTCTTTTCTTCCTCTTCCTCTTTTGGTTCTACTTTATTTCCTCTTAGAGATGTTCCAGTATTTTTAGGTGGATTAATAGCTGTTCATTACTACTAATCCTGGCCAAGTAACTGCTTCTGTCACAATAAGTCATCGCTATGTAAGCAATTAGAAATGTTGCCGTTATCTTCGGGAAACTCTAGGCTTTCTCGGGACTCGGAAGGCCTGATGCTCACTCTCACTCTCATCACTAATTGCTATGAGATTTACAGAACATATTTTTCTGTATTTGTATGTTTGTGATTCGTTGCTTGGAGCTTTATGTTTATATTGGAGAAAGATACTTGTTTTCTATTTTACTTTCTTTAGATAAATTCTACCATTTTCAGCGTGTCATAAAAGTATGTGAGAGTAAAACTGCCATTTTCAGACATCTTTCAGGAAAGGCGTCCTTCAATAGCTTTCGAGGGATCCTATAAAAAATGCATAATTCATACTGAAAATAAAGCAAACAACTTTTTATTTAAACATCAGCTGTAGGGAAAAAATACTAACCTCCACCGTGGATCCATTCCTGAGATCCTCTGACTGGTTAATATTAAAATTACTAGATATATTGAGAATTTTGAGGAAGATTATGTCTATTAGTAAATATACTACAATAAATATATATATACATGTTTAATGTACATATATAGTATATTTATGTATATACAGTATATATACAGTATGCATATGGTATATATATAGTGTATATATTTTAATTTGCAATAATTGAAAATTTTTGGTAGAAAACAAAGTGTTTATATTTTTACTATTGAAACCACATCAATTTAGAGACACAAATCATTGCAAAACATATGAAAACAAAGTTTAGATAATAGTATTTTTTAATAAAATCATAGGATGAAAAGAAATGAACATGTTTTTCTTTTTAAGGAATGAGACACATCTCCATCAGGAAATTTAAATAAACACAAATATAAAACATTATCTCAAACCTAGGCATCACCCCTCAATTGTTTCTTTTCAAAATATTTATTTTCTGAGATATACTAGAGTCATGTAGTTAGTTACTATTTATCTGTAAAACTGAATGTCTCACTGATAGAACAATTTATATTTTAAATATTCAATCTCATAGGAAAAAGAGAACAAATATATACAATTAACACTAAGGAATTAAATAAATTTAAAAATGCTTGTATTAGATCAAGGTATATTTTTCAATATTTCCAAAAGTGTGCTCACACTGAACATTCTGGTGATATTCATACAGGAGTATATAAGTTATTGTTCAGGAGATGTTCAGTGATGCAAACGATAATAAAAAATAAAATTTTTACATTCTTCCACTTCATGCGTTTTTGCATTTTTACTGAGAAGGTAGCTATTAATCAAACAATCTAAGTAAAGGATATGCAAAGAGATAGTGTGTATATTAAGAACTAAATAATCCCCAATTTTCAAGAATTGCACTGAGCTGAGGAAAAAGGAATCAATCCATCTTCCTTTTTGTTTGATATTGAAATAATTTGCTTTATATAAAGAGTAATGGCAATACAAGAGTTCCCATACGTTCTTCACCTAGTTTTGCATGAACTTCACATCTCTATAACTAATAAAAGTAAGAAATTGATATTGATAAATAACACTATCAGGAAAAGCTACAGAATACATTTGGGTCTCATTAGTGTGTTGTTGTTTTGTTACTGCACTCTTTTTCTACTGAGTAATGTCTGTTTCTCTTCCGTGAGGCTGTGCAGAATATCATGTAGCTCTTCACACTCCCAGATTCTAACATTTTCTTATTCTTTTCTTGTTTTAATGACCTTGACACTTTTGAGGTGTACTCATCAGTTTTAGCATAAAATATTTTTCAATTTGGGTTTGCCAGTGCTTAGTGATGAAACAGGGGTCATGATTTTTGAAAGAATGCTCAAAGTGATTTTAGGGCTTCTCACCGTCTTTCACCAGGGACACATGGCATTGACGCAGTGTGTTGGCATTAACCTTGAGCACTTGGTTAGATTATGTCTATTGTTTTTTTCACTAGTTTTCTCCTTCCATAATTTATTAGTTTATAAAGAAGGTGACTCAAATAAGAGTAGAGTGGAAGGAAATTAAATTTCACCTATTACAGGAGGAGAATTCACAAATTTATAAAGCTATGTCAGAACAATCACAGTTGTTAACTAAGTGGTCTCTTCGATGTAGCTATCATTACAGTGGTTTTCTGAAATTGAATTTCCACTTGTATTTTTCTATATTTGCTTAGGAAATGCTTGGTTTTTTTCTCCCCATTTGTTCACTCATTCAATGAATTGTTCACATCAGTGTGAACTCATGGATACCTATTTTTGCTCAGTTTTAATGTTGGTCATTGAGAGCTCTTCTTCGTTGCTTTCTCTGCCTTTTGTTAGTATAATTTATTCATTTTTATCTACATGTGTCTTCATTTTTTGGTACTTAAGATCTTTCAGTCATCCATTTTTCTTTCCTCAGCAATAGATTCAGCCATTTGCCTGAGGAGTTTCTTATTAAATTTTATTTTTGTTATGTTCTATTCTATAAGTTATATAGATTTATGTCCTAAGTTTGTCTTTGAGGTGTTTTCAGTCTACTTTTGCATAAAGAGTGAGATGTATACTTTGAGATAAATTTTGGGCTTTTCCTTATTTGTTTTGATTAGTTATCCTTTGTTAAACTAAGATTGTTCTCTTTTGTTCATAATTTGAATTTTTAAAAACAAAACGTCAGCAATGAATTTTGTCAAATGCTTCTTTTGTACCAATTGAAATAATGTTAATCATTTTTAGTCTATTAAAATGATAAACAATACTGATTGATTTTTAAATATCAAAGCTATGGTTGCCTAGTATGTGTAAAGCTCTGGGTTCAAATCTCATACAGAAAAAAAATATAAACACATGTTGAAATAGCTTCCCTTTCTAGGGATAAACTTCACCTTGTTGAAATGTTATTCAGTTATCTTTTGATGAATTTGATTCACTAATATTTTATTAAAGAGTTTTGTTATTGCTTTGAAGATGTGTGAATGTTCATATTGTATAGGCCAATTGAGAGATTTTCTTTTTTCTTGAGTGTGTTTTGCTGGCATCTGTACCCAAATATTGCCATATTTCATCTAGGTTCTCAGGTTTATGAGCAGGGAGTCACTATCAAATTCTTGAGTGTTTAGGATCAGTATTGCTATCTCTTCTTTCCTGTCACTGTGGGTCACAGATGGGGTAGTTGGTATTTCTGACCCTATAGGGTATCAATACACTGTGAATAGAGCTCCAGAGATTCATGCTGTCAAGTTAATCATATTTAATATTTAGCAATTTTTAAGCATCTCTGCCCAAACCTTCTAAATAACGTACGTGATGTTTAGTGAAAGACACTAGAAGATTTTAACAAATGGAGAATAATGTGGTGATTTTAAAAGTGAACTAAAAAGAGAAAGCTCCAGAATTGAGATAACACAAAGGCAGTAACTTGAGAAAATGGCTGCCACATCGAGAATGAGGGGAAAAAAGGAAGGGTGCACCCTTAAGAGAACCTAGAGCTCTGGAAGTGGTCCCACCAATCTGGAGCTGACAGTGCGGGGAGCCTGCCAGGCAGGAACTGCTGTCTGAGGAACTCAGGGCAGCTCTTGTGGAGGTTGATCCTGTGGCCCAGCTGGCAGGCCCATGAAGGGCTCCAATGTAGCAGGAGAAAACGTCAAGCGGCTGTCTGAAAGTGAATGCAGACATCTTAAGGCCTCACGCAGGAGGAGTGAAGAGCTGCTGGAGCGGCACACACACTGAGAAGTATTTGGCCACTGAAACTTCTCCACATCTCTCTCCCTCTCTAGTGCTTATTATTGGCCCCTGAATATTGCAGTCATGCAGGGTCTTATTCACTTTCGCTGTTGCTGAGAAACAATTGCTGGCACCCACCACTTCAAGGAAGAAAGTTATATCTGGGCTGGTGGTTTGAACTCTGCCCAGATGGTTGTGTTTGGGTGGCTCCAGGGCAGGACAGTGGGAAGCAGAGAGCAGGGAAGAGTGAAAACTCTTTCAAGGCCCCAGCAACCCATCTCTTAAGCCAGATCACACCAGGAGGCAGCTCTAAACCCCATAATCCAAAAACTTCCAAAAAGCCCATCTACCAGCATAGGAGACTTTGAGGGTATTTTCTATCTAAACCATAATGTGCTGCTAGAACTGAAAAGATCAAACATAGAATCTCCATTCCAGCACTGTGAGACTATTCAAAGATGTGTATAACACAGACAGAGAATACCTTAATAACCAGCACGAGTACTTGTACTATTTTAAAAGTAGGTTGATAACACCATTAATATAAAATATATTCAAATATAAAATTGTAAATGTTTGAAATATTTTACATCCACAGGATACTTGTTTTGTGTCTGTCTTGCTTTCTTTCAAGGTCCTGGGGACAGAAATCAGGGTCCCTCTACCACTGAGCCAGGGCGCCAGGCTGACTTGTTCTAAAGGAACAATTCTTGACAGATAAAAAGCTAGAGAGAGATAGGACAAAACAGACAGAAGAGAAAAATTATCAGTTGTCATTTGAAATCCAGTTAGGTTTGGTTCATTGTTGGTTTCACCTTGATGAAGGAGATGCTAGCTAGAATCTGCAAATCTAAACTTTGAAGGCTATTAGAATGACCCACCTACTTCAACAGCTGCATTCTCTGAGGGCATGATTCTCCATTGCATAATAATGACAGCTTTGAAAAGCATATCATTAGAAATGTAATAACATATTCTCAGTACATTATCTCACTTTCTGGGTGCATTATCCTTCTGCTGTGTGAATTTGATTTCCATTACAACAGCAACAACAAAAAAACAAAATTAAACTAGTTGTTTTTTTAGTACCTGTGGGTTATCACTGCTAATGTTTCTTATAAATATTACACAGAAGAGACACAAAATTTGTATATCTATTGCTATTCATTTTTAATTACTGTTTTTAGAACTATTTCATTATAATTTTTCTCTTCAGAATGATTGCTCTTACAACAAATCATTTAAATATTACTGTGTGAAAAGCTACAAGATTTTCCATAAGCTAAGCTACAAAATTCTGTGTGTAATGGTATATAACATTAGCAAATGTACATACTTGTACAACAAACACAAAGTTATTTAGCTGCATATGCATTATACTTTAGTAGCTGTCTTTGTTCAGGATTTCAAGATTTTTGTAGATCATTTACATTGTTTTTGATATATAAAGTTATTGAAAATTCTCCTTAAGCTATATTCATGACTAGGAGAATAATTAGACTTTAAAAAAAAGGGCATCCAAATGAAAGATTTGTTCCTAAAAATTGTCCAAATATCACATCTGCAAATCCAACTGTGCCTATATTCATGCATCCTGTTTTTATACCTTAAAAATTGCCATCTGTGTGAATTATATTTCAATGTACCAGTAAACCTGAGTACTAGATGTGTATAAGCTCACACTTATAATTGAACAAAAATCAAATCAAAAGTAAAGCCTAATTGAACATATTTTTGGTGGGTGGTGCAGGTGGATAATCCTCTTTGAATTTTAAATATGTAAGCTTGACTACTTTATTTAAATTTTGTGACCTAACTTCAGGAACACAGTTTCAATAGTCGAAAAAGAAAACATAAATCCTTTTTCCATTAAAGTGGAAAAATTATAATAATATTGTCTTATAAAATATGATGTCATTTGTTGAGTAATATTTCTTATATTTGGCTTTGGACTGGGGAAGAGTCAAATAATTATATTTTATATATTAAAATATATATGATTCCTAAGTTATGATTTGAGGGAAATACAAAGATTGTGCATTTGTGTGACTTTATTAACAATGGAATCACTTATGAAATTCTAGTTAATTGATATTTTAACAACAGACTCTTTTCAAACCTGAAATTGTTGACATGCATTTTAAATTCTAGGTGAAAATAATCATAAGTTAACATGTCTAAGGAATGCTAAAGTAATATTTAAACATGAAAACACATAAAATAAAATAGATATTTTGAAGCAGAAGGGAATTCATCAAAATTATTTTTCACATATTGAAAGAAGGCCATAATTTGTGATTTCCAAAGTGCTTTCCAGTTTATGCTGTTTATCTGGAGAAACTATGCTAAAGGGGTGAATACACACCTATAACTCTGTAGGTCCTGTTGGAAGTGAAAGCAAACCGAAAACTTAGCTGTTTTTACTCAAGAGTAATAATGAATTCTAATACATTGCAAGCTGCATTTTGAAATAGCATTACAGTTAGTAATTTTTTTCCAGACACAACAGCTTCACATTCGTCTCTGAAATAGTCTCAGTGAAAGCTAATTTAAGTGGAAAGTTCAAGCTAACACTGTGGCATGAAGTGAAAGAGAAGACAGAGGACACCTCTGCTGAACCTTTGAAAGGATTTCAATTAGATAAGGTTCAACTACATTTTTTCTACACTTTCATTATTGAAGTTATGAGCAATATTTATTGAATTTTTTCTCATTATGGAGTGTTAGAGACAGTATAGTTGAATTTTTTGCCAAATATTCTCAGAAAATATTTCAAAAAGTATCACGCATGTGCTAATTATTTGCACCAAATTTTTAGTAGGTATTTCCTGATCATTTTTTAGCTAAGGATTGTGTTATAATGGAACAACACAGAACAAAGAAGCCAGTGGTACTTGTCTCACATGACTTATAAATGGGTAGTTCCATAAATCCAGGTTTGGGGTAATTATTGGAATTAATCAATGGTAATGTATATATACTATGAAATGTGAATTTTCTCTTGTGTTTTGAATGCCAGCTTTAAATGAAAGCAATCCACTGGCTGGGACTCAAATAACCTACATATCTAATTTCTGTTCTGAAATAGCATACTTCTGTCTCTTGCCCTAAATATGTAAAGTACTAAAGATCCAATAGTCTAGAAGTCTTTCAAAGTCAGTAATCTTCCAGCCACTCCTACATAGCAACTGAAGCTTAACATATAGCTTTTCTGTTTTTGAAACCAATTGGATATAACAATACTTATAATTGTCTTACGATGACTCAATTATCTATATACATAGAGTTTTTGTTCCTTTTACCTGACCTCCTGGTTACATATCTAAATCTCTACATCTCCTACAACTCTGCTCATATGAAACAGTCCTGTACCTGCTGCTCTTCCTTGTTTTGGTCCTTCCTCATTCACAAGTACTTCAGGGACCCATCCTGCATGGTGTCAGATCCTTTTTGCCATCTTTTCCTTCCCTGTAGTAAATAAATTATTATATTAAAAGTACAAGAAATTATTTTTGTAGACAAATGTAACTCAAGCACCTATTACCTTGGAAATTTTTTTAGCTACAAGACAGTGGGCATATTGTCATTGGGAAACCAATGATTTCACTAAAGTGATTTGGGCAGAGTGATTACCTGGAAGGCCAGGGATTTCAGGATAGAATAGGCAGTCAAGATAGCCAAACAAGAAGTATGAACCTGAATGAGTGTAGGATATAAGTCTGCACTGCACAAAGAATTAGGTCAGAAATTTGAATACTGGTCATGCAAATATAGATTTACCAGGCAATATTGATGACTTCAGTGTAACAACTTGTTTTACCCATTATAACTGAGAACAATTTATAGAGAAAAATTTACATTATTTCTGATTGACAGCAAGTATGGAGGAAAACTGCCTTTAAATGTACATAGTATTTTGATATGTGTACTTTCTGCTTTTCAAAACACATTTCTCATGCATAGGAAATGCTGTCAAGTTTTCTGATTATAAAAGGTGTGCAAATTACCTACCTAGGGCTTTTCCATTTTTATTAGTGTATGCTTGTGAAACATAATAAATACTATATATTCATTCTGGGGAATTAGTACATATGCGTATCTGCAGAAGAAAATGAAAAATTTTGTGTTAACAATGTATTGAATTTTATCAACCTGGTCATTTAATTGATTTCCAGTTTGTAGTACTTCTAATTATTTTACTAAACATACACCATCATGTTAATTAAAATGGTTCCTAAGCATTTGAAGAATTACAAGATATAAATTTACTGAACTTTTTTTGATATGAGATATATATGTCTTCCTGTTTTATCAGACTTGGCTTAGTGAATTTACAGGCTTTTAAGTTTAAATTCTATATTTGTTGAAAATCATACTTGTGAAAATGGAATCTTAAAGCGATTTTCAACAGTAAGTTTAAAAACTTTAAGAAATAGAAATAAGCATGTATAAATTTGTGTTTATGAATTAATGTTCATACAAATTTATACTAAATTAATTTCAAATCATTTACTTGGAAACAGAGTGAAAAATTGCTTTCATACTATGAAACTAGCTTACTATTTATGTGATGAACAGAGCAGCTATATCAAATGTTTTAGAAGTCACTGAAAGGGTATAGTTTAAAGGATAGGTGGATATCCTGGTTGAGATAATCGAATAGGTGAAAAGCTGTGAGCAGCTGAGTGCTGAGTTCCTATTTGTTTCTTTCTTTTCCTTCTCTTCTTCCTTTGTTGCTTGTGCTGTTCTGCCCTTGCTCCACATCCTTTCTTGAGCATGACTAAAACCACTGATATTTAAGCTAAAGGAGAAACGGCAACATGGGCAGGAAGACACTGGAAAATAATAGGATTCACGAATTATAACAAAGTGACAGTTAAATAATTTTCAGTTTGGCATTAGCAAGAAAAGTGTGATTGACCAGTGGCAAAAGTTTGAGAATAAAATGTATAAATTGAGACTATGGAGAGGATTGTGGTGTTCGTAAGAATAATATCTGAGACATTTGCATGGATGACAATGGTTAGAGCAAAAATGAAGACAGGATCCTTTAAAGCAGAGCAGATGAAGTATCTAACTGCCCAAATTATTTTTAACATCCTCTTCTGTAAAATTCAAATCATCAAGAATTAATGACATATTAGTGTGTGAAAGTGAAACAGGTCATTAATCCCTTAATAAGTGGAGTAGAACACCTCCAGAACCCATATAGAATTGTGATTGGAGACATCTAATGGCATGAGCCTCAAACTGGTTTTTAAGATAACAAAAGCATAATTTTTAAAGCCACAATTATAAGGAAAAGAACATATGCTGCTGTAGTGGCATGAAGGAACAGTCCCAGAAATTTCCCCCTCTCAAAAACAAAATAGAGGTCCATGCCCTGTCTCTAGAATGTATGAACACATTATCTAGATGGAAAAGTGACTTTGTAGATGCAATCAAGAGTCTCAAAATGGGTAAATTATCCTTGATTATGGTGGACCACATCACAGGGTTTTATAACAGAGAGAAGGGAGAGTCAGTGTCTGTGAAGAAGATGTGATCAGAGAAGCAGCAATCAGAATGATGATGCTAATGTCCATGAAAGGGAGAATCTTCTGGAATCTGGGAAAGAAGAAGACTCGTTTCTCCAGTTCGTTGTCAAGAAGAAACTTGGCACTGTTAGCCCATTCAGAATGATGACCTCCCTAAAGGAGGTGTATTATGAGATAATAAATGTGTGTTTTTTAAAACTAAATTTGCAAAAATTTCTCACAACAGAAACAGCGACATATCCCTGAAGCATAGAATGGAAAAGAAAGCACCTACCATCTTTGAACATGGTAGAGGCCTCCAGGGAAGACCAGGGGTCAGGTCAAAAATATGAAGGTTGAGAATATGGGTAGAAGAGTGTAGAACTTGTTACCAAATTTGAAAAGAATCAAAGAAAGGCTCACAAAGTAGGACATATACACCTATGTAAGAGTGTGAATTCTAGGGGAGTGGGCATGAACTGGACTTTGATAGTTCCCTACATAATGAAGTATAGATGGTCACAAGGTGCTCAGTGGTGGTGAGGTAAGAAAGACAGGATGGACTCCTGAGGAATAGTCCTATTTAGCCCATAAAGCCACAGAAGGAAAGGGAAATGGGCTCCTGAGGAGCACATAGAACTCTCAGTCTTTCTCTGTACTACTCAACTGGGCAAAATTCTAGTACTTTTCCTCGTGGTATCAATGAAAGCAGAAAATATAAAGGAGTAAGTGAAATAAGCAAGGAATAGACACCAGAATCTGATAAGCACAAGTAAAACAGTTTCAGCATCAGATTTTAAAAGTCATAATAAGTGTCCTTGTGGATTGGAGAGGAGTTCTTGAAACAGGACGTGCCATATGGAGAGATAAGTAGGACTGAGAGATAATTCACACATACTATTAAATGTATCTCTCTGAATTTAAGAGAAAACGGACTCATAGGGGCGCTGTACATGATAATATGGAATGGTGATTATCAGCAGCAGTGCTGAAGTAGGGCTTTGTTTCAGGTTGGGAGCCAGCAATTTCAACAGAAGTTGAGATATTTCATGTTGATTGGGGGGACTCAGAATTTGTATATGCATTTGCACAAAGCAAAATACTAAATAATAGAGTAAATGATAATGTCTAAAGAACTTTAAGTAAAAAAAGACAACATGACTAATGATTTCTCATATTCTTTTCTATTGAAAAATGAATCTTTTATGTTAGAGTGCACGCTTTGAGCCAAATGTTAGGCCATGAATTTTGTAGAAGATGACTCCATAGGAAATTATCAGCGCAGCAATCTAAATCCCAAAGCCTACATTCAGCAGCAGTTGTACGTGTATTAGTTCAGCAAGCAATACTGGATTTTTACAAACACGCTGACTTCTGATGACCAAAATGAGAAATGAACAGCTAGCAGTGGGGCCTGGGTAGCGATAAGCGGCAGCCGGCAGATGGTGTGCGAATATCACACTGGCGCTGGGAAACAGCGGAACAGACAGCCGTGCTTACTATGATGACAGATTGACTGACTAGAAAAAGCTTGAATGCACTGTGATGTTGTCCCTCGTGTTTTAATTGGAGATATAAAAGTTCATAGTAAGCTCCCCAATAGAAATAAGTCAAACTCAGTGTAGGATTGGTGTCGTTGTTCTAATTTTTTATCTATTTAGGAAGGCAGAGTGGCCTGCACATTGACTAATTAGCTTGAGAATAAGCTGTTGTTCTTCCACTCACAGATACGAAGGGTTTCAGTGGGTATCATTTGAAAGAGAAATAAAGGACCTCAGAAGAAGACAAAAATTATAATACTTTATATGCTATATCATTTATCATAAAAAATCAAAGTTAATTTTGTTAAAGAAAATATAGTCACTAAAGTGATTCAAGCAGAAGTATTGTTCATCTCTACCTCATTTCAAAATGGTGTACATACAAACAATAGCTATATTTATACTGGAAGTATATACGAACTTGCTATAATTTGTGAATGAATCAAAGGTAAATATAAGAAATATACAGCCCATGAGCAACTCAACAACATGGTATGCTTGAATTTAAAGAGTCAATGACAAAATTTTATAGTAAGAAAATAAAGAAAACACATTAGTAAGAGGATTTTAAGGATGGTATACAGCATTAGAAATAATATATTTAAGAGTTTTCAAATATCACATCATAAAATTCATCATTCAAATAACTAAGCAAAGAATGTTTAGCTTGATAAAGTTACTTGATATATTCTGACCTGGGAAAATAAAGTAGAAACAAATAGAAACAAAAAACAAGCCTTCAAAAATGAGCAGACTAAGACAGAATGCCAATATTGGGCCTGGCATGGCGGTGCATGCCTAAAATCCCAGCTCTTGGGAGGCTGAGGCAGGAGGATAGTTGTGAGCTTGAAAGCAGCCTGGGCAACAAAGAGAGTTCAAGACAAGCCTGAACTGCCTAATAAGACCCTGTCTCAAAAAGACAAAGAAAAAAAAAAGGAAAAAGAACACCTATGTTACAGAATGTGTGTGGTCAAGAATGTGTGATCTTGCCTACATGGTAAGCAGCACCTTCCTTCTGCTCTTCAGCTTCTTAATCTTAATGGAATCATAAATATAGAAATAATTACTTGCAAAACACTGTAAATTTCCTGAATAGATTTTTAAAAATATTTTGAGGAAATGCTTAGTTAAAGTCTAAGTAAATTTTTGGAAACCTTTATCTTATAGTGAATCAATAATCCAACAATTTTCTTTTCCAGTATATGCAATACTTGCAATTCATCAACAAATCTGTGTTGCGCTAATTCTCCTACTCTGGAGGAATATGACTATGAAAACTTTTACAGTTTATTTGGCAGGATTTTCATGTTTCAAGGTGCACGTTTTGAAATCTAGTCCATCATCCCAAGTAATCTATTTTAGATTGACTAAATTATTTGGCTCCTTTGTTGCATAATGCTTTCTGGATCTCATAAATTTAGTTATATCCCTAAAGATGTGGATAAACCTACAAAATCAACTCAAGTACAGAAAGGCTGCTGAGCAGCTGACAATAAATTCTGTTGCAGGGAATGCATAGGGAAATTTTTATCTTCATCTCTATATAGTGTCCAATAGATGGATCTGGCTATGCAAGAGCTGTTTTATTTTACAGTAATTCACTAAAAGAAGTAAAAATAAAGCAAACTAAACAAAAAAATCTTTGCCTGGCTAAAAGAATCTAGTCCTTACTACTTACTGGTGGAGAGGTAGAAAAAGGAATCAAATATAATTACTATGTTATTACACTCATAGTTTACAAAAGGATTTTTTTGCAAATAATACCTCCCAGAGAATTCAGCTGTCCAATAGTCTTTGTAGCAGTTGTAGTTATCAGAAGATATTAATCTGTGTCACCATTATTGACTAATATAAATAAGTCAGCAGACACATGTATTTTATTTAATTTCCAAATAACATCAGGTATCACTTAGCTTCAACATACTTGAGACAATTCTCATAAAGAATCAATGCAGCATAGTATCTCAGTCTTTCCAACATAATATCTCAATCTTCCTCTGTTGAAAATGTGGTTACATAAATTATTATAAAGAGGGGTTAAGAAGGTCAAAAGAAGAATGTCTCTTTTGACTAGAACAATTTCAAAGTAGCAGTGAGATCAAAGGACTATCCTCCAAGCTGAAATCAAGTGACTAAATCTTGAGACTATCACCGAGAGATGCTTTTAGGAAATAAGTTCAGCATTGACTATTCACTCAATTTTTAAATAAAAAGACATTTTTTATAAGATGTGATAAAAATATGTCATATTCTATTCCTGAAAGCTATCTGATGGAAAGGCAAACCAATAAGGATAATATAAATAAAGAAATAATTCAGGGATGTAGCTCAGGGCAAAGACTCTGGGCTTGGGCTGGGGATATAGCTCAGTGGAATAAGTGCCTGCCTAGCAAGCGCAGGGTCCTGAGTTTGATCCCCAGTACCGTCAAAAAAACAACAACAACAAAAAGAAAACCACAGGGAAAAAAGCAAAAGAGGGCTGGGGATATAGCTCAGTGGAATAAGCGCTTGCCTAGCAAGCGCAG
>PVLD010000588.1:0-168083 GCA_004027595.1 Dinomys branickii | reverse complement strand
GAGATGGAAGAGATTGAACCCAAGGAGCGCAGAGTGCTAAACTGTCACCCTCAGCACCTACCCCACTTTGAGGCAATAGTCATGTTAAATTGCTGAGGCCAGGCTTGAACTTCTGACCCTCTTCTCAGGTTCCTGTGTTACTGCAATTATAGGCATGAGCCTGTAAAATAGTTACATCATTTCATTTTGTCTTAGCATGAACTAGCTTTTCTATGACTGATATGTATCGTAATAGAAACTCACAAGCTATAAATATACAGTCTCAACTATACTAGGATATCATCCCAAGCGAGTATTATCTATGCCTGTACATACATAGAAGGACAAATGGGTGGCCCAGTCAAATTCATCAAATAGTACAGGAAATGTACAGTTCTGATGTATGCAGATGTATACTAAGAAATCATTAATACAGCATAACGAATGGATGATGAACAGAGAAATATATTTTGTGAAGTTAAATCATATTATAGTTATTTAATTCACATTTTAATTTTAATAATGCTTGAATTTGCCAGAAAAATGAAATTGCAATGAACCCATGTTGTTGGGGTTTAAATGTTTTATAAACACAAATCCAGTAATACTTAAAATACCCCTTGTGATTAAGAATAAAGATTCAAAATATTGAGATGCCTGATAGATATAATATTGAACTTCATTTTTAGGTAGCATACATTAAATTCTGATGTTAAAAATAAATTAGCATTATTTTACCCATTTCTGCTGTCTGTATCTCCTGAAATTTTTAGTTATTTCTACTTTGTAGAAGTCCTTTAAAATTTGCATTCTCTTCTCTAATAATACTTTCTATACTGGTTTTGTCTGATTTTCTATATGGATTCAGTGTTCATTCCAGTTCTCTTACCAAAGCCATATATAGGAACGATAAAAAGTATTCCTTATTTGGGTCAATTTTTTGTCAAGCTAATTTCTTTGGACTGTACTTTCAAGTAAGGTTCATGTGTACTATATTACTGAGAGTCATGTTGACTTTTAAATTTTTATGATTATCCATGTATGACTCTTATTCCTTGAATGAGGATATGAGAAATCAAATATTGTCTCAGATAAGTTATGCAGATAGAAATAAACTCCTGAAACCCTTCCAAATTAAATTATCAACCACAGCTGCACCAAATATAAATCCTGGGAGTTAAATGAGTTTTCAACATAGGAAGAAAAGATGGCATAGAAGCAGAGAGATGCAAAAATACCATGCAGATACATCAGTGGAGTTCAGATAGGTCTCGAGCACCGGCTAAGAAAGGAAAGGTGAACGTGTCTGGGAATGTTTCTGTAGCCTCTGTTCGGCTCCACCAATCCACATACCTGCCTTGTGGTAGCACTATTCCGCGATCACTGTTGATGCGCTGTGTAACCTGAAGTCGGGTATTACAATACCTCCGGTTTGTGCTTGTTGCCCAAGGCTCTTCGTGTTATTCCGGCTCTATCCTGTTTTCCCACAAATTTTGGGATTGTTTCCTGTAGTTCTATGAATAATACTATTGGTAATTTCATCGGGACTGCACTGAATCTGTATAAGTTTTGGGAATATGGCCATTTTGACAATATTGATTCTTTCTATTCAGGAACAGGGGACATTTTTCCATTTTCTGAGGTCCTCTTCAATATCTTTTTTTGGAGTGCTATCGTTTTCTTTGTAGAGGTCCTTCACGTACTTGGTTAGGTTAATACCTTGATATTACATTTTTCCCAATGCTACTATGAATGCTATTATTTCTCATTGAGTTCATTATTGATTTCCATAAATGATAATTTTTGCATGTTGATTTTATATACTGCTACACTGCCGGTTAGTTATTTAGTACAAGATATTTGAGGGAATTCTGGTCTTCTGTGTAAAGTAGTATCATGTCATATGCAAAAAATAATCCTTGAGTTCTTCCTTTCCTGTACGTATCATCTTTATTGCCTTCTCTTGCCTGATTGTGCAGGCTAATGTTTCGAGTATATTAAATAGAGTTTGTGATAGTGGGTATCTTTGACTTGTTCCTGATTTTAGAGAAAATGCTTCAGTTTTTCCTCATTTTATATGATGTTTGTAGTTGGCTTGTCATATATAGCTGTTATCAAATTTAGATATGCTTCTTCTGTTTTTTTCAGGATTTTATCATGAAGAGGTGTTGAATTTTGCCAAAACTCTTTGCTGCATCTATTGATAAGATCATGTGGTTTTTTACCTGTTTCTATTTATTGTGATGTAATACATTTATGAACCATTCTTGCATTTCTTGGATGAAACCTACTTGATCATGATGTATAATCTTTTTGATGATGAGTTACATTCTATTTGCTTGTATCATCTTGAAAATATTTGCATCTGTTTTCAAGAAGGAGATAGAATTTAATGATAGATAGATAGTTTTCTTTTTCAGTCAAGTCTTTTCTGGTTTTGGAGTCAGAGTGCTGCTAGCTTCCATAGATGAAGTTGGAAGCAATGTACTTTTTAATTTCTTTGAAGACTTTGAGAAGTATAGTTAATATAACATGCTTAAAATTTAGTAGAACTCATCAGTGAATCCATCATGTCCTGACCTTGCTTTAGTTAGTAGATTCTTTACTATTTCAAACACTATCTCAATTTCCTTGCTTCTTATTGGGTTATTCAGTATTTTTAGGTTTTCTTGAGTTAGCTTTGGCAATTTCAGAGTCCAGAAATTTGTCCGTCTCTACAACTTTTATTTACTGGAATGTAGTTTTCCATAGTATGACTATCTTCTGGATTTTGATGGTATCTGTTTTGATTTCCTTTTTTCTCATTTCTAATTGCAAAGACGTGAATCTTTTCTCTCTTTCCCTTGGTAAGTATGGCTAAGTATCTGTCTATATTGTTTACTCTTTCGAAGAGCAAGCTCTTTGATTCACTGATTCATTGTATTGCATTTTCAGTTTCAAGTTCAATGATTTCCACTCTAATCTTTATGATTTATCATCTAGTTTTGGTTTGAGTCTGGATTTTTTGTTGTTTCTCAAATATCTTAAAGCCCTCATAAGGTTATTTATCTGAGGCTTAATTTTCTTAATGTAAGGATTGATTACAAAGAACTTCCCTCTTAGGACAGCTTTCATAGTGTCCAGAGGTTCTGGTGAGTTGTACAGGCAATGTTATTCACTTCCAGAATTTTTTGAAAAATTTCTTCCTTGCTTTATTCTATGTTTAAGAATGTGCTCTTAATTTTCCAAGTGTTTCAACTTTTTCCATAGTTTCTTCTGTCATTGAATTCTCATTTCATTGTGCGGTGGTCTGACAGTACACATGGGGTGATTTCAATTCTTTTATATTTATTTAAGCAGGCTTTGTGGAGTAGTAGGCAATCTATTTTGGACAAAGTACCATTTACTGCAGAAAAGGATGTATATGCTTTTGTCATAGCATGGAACATTCTGTAGATATCTATTAAGTTTACATATTCAAGAGTGTGGTTTAGTTCTATTATTTCTTCATTGATTTTTGTTTAGTTAATTTATCTCTTTAAGTGAAGTGAGATATTAAGATCTCTCATTATGACTGTATTAGTATTTACTTGCTTTCTTCAGCAATATTTGCTATATAAAAATAAGCGCTCTAGTATTCAATGCATAAATATTTATAAGCTACCTCTTTTTGTTAAAATGTTTCCTTAACTAGTATGCAGTGACCTTGTCTTTTCTAATTAGCATCAGCTTTAAGTTCACCATGTCTAAGATTAAAAGCACTACATCTGCTTGTTTCAGAGTCCTGGTGCATGGAATATTGTTTCCATGTTTTATTTTCAGTCTACAAATATCTTTTTGATTTGATGAGTTTCTTGAGTGTAACAGATTTATATTTTTTATCTAATCTGCCATTCTGTGTCTTTCAATTGGAGAATTGAGGCCATTAACACTAAGAGATATTACTGATATTGTTGATAACTTTCTATCTTATAGGAGCCCCAACATCATGTAGGGGTTGGGTCCTCAATCACAAACAACTTCTAATGAACTGTTGATATGCAATTATTTCTTGAATATTGCTGTTACAGTTGATTGTCTCTTTACAGGGCAGCAAGAGAGACACAACTCAATTATTTGGATAGGTAGAGCGAGTGTCTCCATACCAACTGATATCAAAAAGCCCAGGGCACAAGCACAAGGAGAAATCAACTTATTAATTGGCTTTCATTATAGTAGCAGAGTTTTCTATTGTACATGATCTACAACATTACACACACACACAACATGAAGAACGTGATGTCTCCAAAAATCTATAACAAATCAAATTCTAAGGTCACAAGCATTGAAGTGAATGAACGTTTAGACAAAGAATTCGATAGAAAGCTAAAACCATTGAAGAGATGAAAGCTGAGACCAAAAGATGAATAAAACAATTACTAAAATATTCAATGACCTGAAAGAATCCATAAAGTTAAATGAACCAAATAATAAGATGACCAATGAACTTAAGAGTGATAAGATAAATAGCTGAACATTACAGGGAAGACAAAGCAGGATATGAAAGATCTCTTAATAAAGAATTAGAGATTATGAAAAGGAAGAATGTAAAAATTATGGAAATGATGAACTAAATTTGTTGGAAACCAGCCTACTAGGAATGCCTAGCTGGAGGGGGCAGATGGAGATTTAAGACAAGACACAGAGGTAATTTTGAGAGGAGGTGGCAGGAAGCTTTTACCTCTAGTGGACAAAGAGGCCTGAGAATCTGGCCCAACTTGCTTTTATTCACTTAGACATAGGAATAAGCAATTTGATTAGTGCAAGATTCATTTGCCTCCTATCATCTATAGCATATAACCAGGTAAACAATTGGATCTCAGCTGTTGACTCTTCCCTGCAATTTATAACATGCTAGGACGTAGGCTCATTTGGTACAAAGGGAACAGCTTGCAGATTCCCTCCTTCATGTCCACAGGAAAGGTCAATTAGGCCTCAATCCTCATTATCTCGTCTCCATATGAATTGAAAATTTTGACAGTAGGCATCATCAATCAGACCAGAAAAAGAAGAGCTTGAGTACAAAATTGATATCGTAGACCATTTACTAAATGATATTCAAAAACCAAGAAGATACCACAAAATTCTTCCAGTATCTCCAAGATGACTTTACAAACCAACCAAACAAACAAATAAACAAAACACACACACAAAAAACCTTCTAAGTATTGTAAGTGTGAAGGAGGGTTAGAAAATGGAACCAAAGGCATAAAAACTATTCACTGAAATTATTCCAGCAAATTTTCCCAATTTAAGGGATAAAAGTACATTAAGAAATTTAGAACCCCAAGTAGACACAATCATAAAAGAACCATTCCACAACATACCATAATAACACTCTAAGAAATTCAAATTGTAGGATACTAAAGGCTATTTCAGAAAAACACAACTTATAAAGGCAAGTCTATCAGAGTAACAGCAGATTTCTCAATTACTGTACCCTGCAGAATTATCTTCAAAAGTGATGGACAGATGAAGACTTTCCATGACAAAGAGAATCTAAGAATTCATGATCACTTATCCAACACTACAGAAATTACCAAAAATTCTAGACAAAGACAGCAAAGACCCTTGCACAAAAGAGTTCACAGAAAACTACATTTAACTGGGATGGTAATTGAACAAAAGGAAAAATACTCAGAAATCTGCACTGGAAAAATAATTCAATGAAAGGATTCAGTAAATAAATTTCAGCAACAACACTCAGTGTCAACGTTTTTAATGCCCTAATAAAAAGACACATTCTGAGAGATTGTATCCCAAAGCAGCAGTCAAGCATATGATAACTGCACAACATACACCTTATTCACAAAGAAATATAGAAGCTGAAAAATAAATGGATGGAAAATGATACTCCATGCAACCAGAGCATCAAAGCAAAGTAGATTATTTATCCTATTTTTTAGCAAAGTGGAAGTGAAACCAAAATTGATCAGAACAGATAAAGAAAATAACTACAAATGCAACAACTTAGCAGTAAACAGTAAAATTGTAAATTGATATTTAACATATATAAATTTAATGTGTTTTATTCATTAACTTTTATAAGATAATATACCAGGAAACATAAAAATGATAATTTTATCAAATTTATTCAATACAAGAATCATCTGGTTGAAATAACACCTACCTGAGCAAAGCTCAGGACAGTGGCTAAGTAAACAAATCTACTACATGAATGACCATTTGGGCAAACTGTCAAGTGGTTAAAGTTACTTTAGAAAATACAATTACTAAAAATCTGAAATTTTCCTAGTTTTTTTTAGTAATAAGATGGCAGAATTCCACAAAACTTAAAATATGAACAATTGCTGGCTCTGAATATTTAAATTATGTACATTAAATACAACTCAAATTTGAAATTTAGCAATAGATCCTGGAAAATGAGAGACAGTACTGGTGTATGTTCACATACTAGTGTAATTCTAGCATTACACTATGAATCGACTCTAGTGCCATATCCAAGTCCCAGCAGCACACACTCTAGATCCAGACACCTCCAAAAAGCTCTACCTATGACCCCGTGAGACTTGGAGAGACATCTAGATACAAACCATAATAAATACTATGATTACTTTGTATTAAAAAATAAATATGTTAAATGATTTTATCTGTCATGGAAAACTGCAATGGAATACATGTGTTTGACACAATTTTTATATAATTTAGGTAGCAAAATAATTAAAATAATAATAGAGTCTCTTTTTGTAAATATATCTTACTTTTTCAGGAAGGATGAGGCTTAAATTTATTTTTAAATGTTTGTACAAACAAGTAGAACATATACTCTAGTTAATTAGATTCATAATTGTTATGATTGATACATTTCATCAACTTGGGGAGTCTGGATGTTTGGCTGAGTGACTCAGCAGGAAGCCAGGTGCTTACTTTGTACACATCCTGAGCCTGTGGAAGAGGAGGGCATGGAGATTATAGGAGTGCTACACGGTCCCTGGGTGGGGGGAGCCTGTTTACAATGTAAGGCAGGTAGAAGGATGCTGCTTGCCTGCCATTCCTCCCTTTTGCTGGTTGTTTTGCTGTGCTCTGCTGGCATGAACAGTTTGCCCTCTGCCATGTGCCACTCTGCCTCTAAGCCAGCCAAGTATGGACTGAAACCTCCACAAACTGTAAGCTAAATAAATCTTTCCTTCCTTAACTTTGGGCCTTGGGTATTTTGTCTGAGCAACGAGAGAAAATTAACCAAGACAATAATGTTTCTAGGGGGTTCAGGGGTTAAGGGGTCATGTCTAACAGTTCAAATTATTCCTACAGCTTCAATACACATATTTTTAAATGATTTCATTTATATGTAAAACAGGGCTGCCTGTCTCCTCTTGTGCCACTCAGTGCTTTTTCTGCTCAGGTAACCCTGTATTTATTTTATAAGAAAATACCTGTTCATGTGAAAAAAATCTTGTTCCTCCAATTTTCATTTAATTTGCATTGGTATCTTGGAGTTACTCTAAAATCTATTCTTCCTCACTAAAACTGTCATTTTTATTGTTGGTGTTTGAATTGTAAGTAATGTTCAAAGCATGATATACACAGAGTAAGAAGATAAAATGACATTTCTTTGTCTATGCATTTAAATTCAGAAGCGAGAGTAGTACCTACCATCCGAGTGAAAGATAAAACCTGATAAGTAACAAGAGATAAAGAGAGGTGGAAGGGAGGACTGTTTCTACATGTTCCATTAAATGACAAACTGGGGATTCCCCAAAGCCTGAAATGCTATTCTAGGTTCCAATTTCTTAAAGTGTTCCTCATTTCTAATTAACTGTGAGAAAAGAAGCAGCATGATATTAAACTTCATGCCAAAATCATAACATAGACTATTTCATTGGAACTGTGTTAGCTAGGCACTGCACAGGAAAGGCAGGTACATCTCTGCTGTAATAAAAATGATTTAGGAGGGTGATACAGTCACTCAAACTTCATTATGAACCATTTTTATAATTAAGATCAAATACAGTTCTCTCTCCAATTGGCAGGTTATTGTTAGAAGACAAAAGTGACTGAAATTATGTTTTGGAATTGTGCTTCTATTTGCAGTCACATTTTATTTATGTAACATTTATAACCACAGTGTTCTGTTAACTTTAGACAACACATGAGTGTTTTCAGTTTCTATACTCTATGGCACCAAAAAATTACAGAGATGAGAGGGGAGGAAGGGGAAAAGAAGAGGATGGAGGGCAAGAGAAACTGAGAAAGGAGAAAAATCCACAAAGTCAATGGAAAAATTAGTAGTTTTGATACTAAACAACATAATCTCAAGTCACTCTACACAGGAACTGTATCCAACAAGTATTTGTTGAAAAACATGCCACAAAATGAGAGTGTACATAACGTAGGTGTAAAGTCTCTGCCCCTTCCTTAAGGGCTGGCCAATGCCCCATTCCCAGCACATACATTCAGGTAAAAACTCAGTACTGAAGTGATAACTCATTTAGGCTTATTTAAATTTCTGGAGATAACATATACTGATAAAAAAGCAAATTGATTCCTGGGGGTGAAGGCAAAAAGTCAAAATAATTTTCTAACTGTTTAAAGATAGTACACAAAAATTACTTTTAGTCATGTACTTACTGAACAAATGGTTGAATTGATAAATCCCTTCACTTTTGGTAAACTTAGGAATAATTTTTTCATTAGTTTCATCATTATTTTAAGGTTTTTATGGTACAATGTACACAGTATTAAATATTCCTACTTAATCGTTTTACACATAGAGTTCAGAAACGTTAGATACATTCACTTTATTGGGCAGCTTATCTTCAGAATACTTGCATTTTAAAGCACTGTACTCATTGACCTCATCGAGTCTATTTATATCCATTACCCAATAACTTCCTAATTTTCTTTTCAGCAGGTCTTGGCAATACCATTCTGATTTGTGTTTCTGTGAGTGTGACCACTCTAGGCACATACCATAAGTGTACTCACACAAGATTTCTCCCTTTAGTGACTAGGTTATTTCACTTAGCATGAGGTTCTCAAGGTGAATACGTGTAGCACGTAAGATTTGTAAGGGTTTCTTTCCTATACCAGTGCACCTTTATACCTGCATTTTTATTATCTGCTCATCTATTGACAGGCACTTGCTTTTCTTCTGTTCTCTGTCTTCGAATAATGCAGTAGGCAACAGTGTAGAAAACATTTGAGTACTCTCAGTTCTTCGGGTTAACACTTATAGGTAAGATTCTTGATCATAGAATAATTCAATTTTCAAATTTGGAGGAACTTCCTTTGTGACTACACCATTGTATATTCCTACCGGGAGTGAAGAAAGGTTTCAATTTTCACATGTCATTGCTGACACTTGTCATTTCTATAATTCCGAGTCACAGATATCTTAGTGGAGATGGAGTGGGATGCCATTGTGACTTTGATTTACATGTAATGATCTGTGACATTGAACCTATTTTGGTATTTTTTGTATAGTTTTGTATTTCATTGAAGAAAGTTCTGTTCAATGGATCTTTGACTATTTTTTTTAAAACAACTAATCTGCCTCATTCAGTCATAGGAACTATTACCTATTCTATATTAACATGAACAGAAATACAACTTGTGCTTTCTCCAATGAATGATAATGACACACTTTGCAAGACTCACTTATGAAGAGATGTAAAAGCTTATTTCTGTACTTTTCATTCTAATATGTATATTAGAATGAAAAAAATATATACCATACAAAATGTGTGTAATACATATTAGAATGAATATATATATATATATATATATCTTAATATATATTAGAATCTTTATATATATGTGTGTGTGTGCGTGTGTGTGTGTATATACATATTAAGATGTATATGTCTATCTTAATGCCAGAACATACAATACATTTTAAAATCTAGAAACGTAACATCTCAATTTTTCCTTCATTTTAGGAAAGTATTGGAGCTTGGGGTGCAGAAGGGTGCTGGAGTAGCCCCATCTCTGTGGATCACTCTGTTGGTGGGCGAGGCCAGTGGTGCCAGAGTGGATCCGTCTCTGTGGAACTCTGTGGTGGTGGGTTAGACCTGCACATAGGCTCTGCACCGCTCATTTGGGACAGGGAAGCAGCTCGGGCCTGGGGAAGCGGCACCAGAGCAGCCCATCTCTGTGGACCTCTCTGTTGGTGGGTGAGGCCTGTGGTGCCAGAGTGGCCCCATCACAGTGGACCTCTCCACTCGTAGCTGAGATCAGCTATGCAGGAGCAGCCCTGGGCTCTGTGGTTCTCTAGGTTAGGAGGTGAGGTCTGCTCTCCCCCACCCAGCTACCTGAGAATCCCAGAGCATCAGCCCCTGTCTGGCCACCAACAGATTCACAGCTGAGGCCCACACGCTTTCTCCATCCAAGGCCTGGAGACCCTGGTACTGAAGGTCAACAATCTCACATCACAGTTGTGGTCTGAGCTGTGACCTCACCAATTGCCTGGGGACTCTGGGCCCAGTGGTCCACCGCCTTCTACCATCTTGGAGTAAGTTGATATCCAGGGAAACTAGGGTCCCTGGAGTCTTACTGTCAGATGCCTGGGTAGCTTGTAGCTCAGCACTTTTCGTCTGACATCCAAAATGACAAGCCATAGGAGCAAAATGTAGTCTCAGAACACAACTCCACCCAGAACAAGTCCAGGAGACACTGACATAGGAGAACTTGGAAGCCACATATCTGAAATCTCTGAAGTGATTGCATCTGAAGTAAAGAACTGATGTATTCTACAAAACTATCCTTCAAATTCAATGGAGAAATAAAATATTCCCATGACAAATAACAACTGAACAAGTTCATAAGTACCAAACCAACCTTACAAAAAAGTAATAAAAGGTAATCAAGACAGAGAAAAAAGAGACCACAATCACAAGAACAACAGTAGAAAGGAACCCTCAAGCAGAGCAAGCAATTAAACAGAGAGCAAAAGTAGGAAACCGACAGCAAGTAAATAACATGTCAAGGACAAGTCAACATATATCAGTTATAACCATAAATGCAAATGGCCTCAATTCACCAGTGAAAAGAAACAGACTGGCAGAGTGGATTGAGAAACAAAATCCCATAATATGCTGTATACAGGAAACACACTTTACTCAAGAAGAAATCCGTAGACTGAAACGCAAAGGATGGAAAACAATTCTCCATGCAACAGGTTCCCAGAAAACAGCAGGGACAGCTATTATGTTTACAGACAATGTAAACTTTAAACCAAAAACAATGAAAAGAGATAAAGAAGGCAACTGCATACTAGTTAGGGGAAAACTGCAAGAGGAAGAGATAACGATCATAACATGTATGCACCAAATATTGGAGCACTAAACTATATAAGACAAATATTAACAGACATGAAAAACCAAATAATCAATAACACTATTGCAATAGAGGACCTAAACGCCTCTTTGATGCATAGAGACAGGTCAACTAGACAAAAAATCAGCAAAAAAATACCAGACCTGAACCAAATGTACAAACAAATGGACTTAGTAGATGGATATAGAGTGTTCTACCTCACAACATCAGAATACGCATTTTTCTCAGCTGCACATGGGAATTTCTCTAAAACAGACCATATTCTAGACCACAGAGGATACCTACCTAAATGCAAAAGAACTGAAATTATTCCATACATATTATCTGACCACAGTACAATGAAATTAGAAATTAATGACAAAAGGAACACCAAAAACTCCATAAAAATTTGGAAATTAAACAATAGCCTCCTGAACAACCAATGGGTCTCAGAAGAAATTAAAGAAGAAATTAAAAAATACCTACAAACAAATAAAAATGTAGATACAACTTACTGGAATCTGTGGGATGCAATGAAAGCAGTTCACAGAAGGAAATTTATAGCAGAGAGTGAGCAAATTAATAACCTAATGATGCACCTCAAACTCTAGGAAAAAGAACAAATAAAGCACAAAGCCCAAAGAAGAGAGGAGGTTATAAAGAACAGGACAAAAATTAATGCAACTGAGACAAGGAAAACACTACAAAAAATAAATGAATCAAAGAGCTGATACTTTGAAAGAACAAATAAAATTGATAAACCTCTAGCCAACCTTATCAAAAAAAAGGAAAAACTCATATTCATGCATAAGAAATGAAAAGGATGAAATCACTATAGACCCTATGGAAATTCAAAAGTTCATTAATACCTACTTTGAAAATCTTTACTTTCATAGGATAGAAAACTCAGAAGAAATGGACAGATTCATAGATAGATATGAATTACCAAAGTTGAATCAGGAAGATATAAAAGTCCTTAACAACCTTATATCAATGAATTAGATTAAAAATGTGATGAAAAACTTACCTCCAAAGAAAAGCCCAGGCCATAATGAATTCATAGCAAAATTCTATAAAATATTCAGAGAAGGTTTAATTTCAACATTCCTCAAACTCTTCAATGAAATCAAAAAGGAAGCAATTCTCCCTAACTCATTTCTGCAGGCAAGTGTTATACTGATACCAAACCTGAGGAAGACTCAACCAAGAAAAAGAACTACAGACCAATCTCCCTAAGGAACATAGTTGCAAAGATACTCAACAAATACTAGCAAATAAAATGCAGAAAATCATCAAGAAAATCATACACCGTGACCAAGTCAGATTCCTTCCAGGAATGCAGGGAGGGTTCAATATTCACAAATCAATTAATGTAATACACCATATCAATAGAGCCAAAGACAAAAACCACATGATCATCTCAATAGATGCAGAAAAAGCTTTTAATGAAGTCCAACATGCATTCATGATTAAAACTCTACAGAAAACAGGAATATATGGCATTTACCTCAATCTGATCAAGGACATCTATGACAAGCCAACAGCTAACATCATACTAAATGGACAAGAATTAAAAACTCACTTTAAAGTCAGGAACAAGACAAGGATGTCCACTGTCACCACTCCTATTCAACATAGACCTGTAGGCATTAGCCAGAGCAATTAGACAAGAGAGAGAAATAAAAGGAATAAGGATAGGAAAGGAAGAAGTGAAATTATCACTATGCACAGTTGACATGATACTTTACATGGAAGACCAACAAAACTCCACCAGAAGACTCCTCGAATTAATCAACAAATTCAGTAGTGTAGCTGGATACAAGTCAACACACAAAAATCAATAACATTCCTGTATACAAACAACAAACAGACTCAGAGAGAAATTAAGGAAACCATACCATTCACAATAGCATCCAAGAAATTGAAATATTTAGGAATAAATGTAACAAAAGAAGTAAAAGATCTATTCAATGAAAATCTCAGTACTCTGAAAAACAAAGACCAAAGATGACTTCAGTAAATGAAAAAACATGCATTGTTCATGGATAGGAAGAACTAACATTGTGAAAATGGCCATACTACCAAAATTGTTGTACAGATTCAATGCAATTCCCAGTAAAATGTCATTAGCATACCTCACAGATCTAGAGAAAACATTCCTCACATTCATCCAATCCTGGGCAACAAACACAAGTCAGATGGAATTACAATCCCTGGCCTGAAATTATGCTGCAAAGCTATTGTAGTAAAATCAACCTGATACTGGCTAAAAAGGAGACCTGAGGATCAATGGAACACACTGGAAGATGCATTCACAACCATAAACACATTCAGCCACTGAATCTTTGATAAAGGGGCCAAACAAGCTCATTGGAGGAAAGATAGCCCCTTTAATAGATGGTGCTGGAAAAATTGGCTCGCTATTTGCCAAAGACTGAAAGACTCAAGTCTATCACCATGCACCAAGCTGAAGTCAAAATAGATCACAGATCTCCATATTAAAACAGAAACACTAAATCTATTAGAAGAGAAAGTAGATAAAAATCTTGAAGACATAGGAGTAGGCAGAAAGTTCATGAACAAAAACCAAACTGCAAAAGAAATACTTCAAAGAATCAGCAATGGGGACCTCATCTTACTGAAAAGTTTTTGCACATCTAAAGAAATCACCATCAGAGTAAAAAGAAAACCTACAAATTGGGAAAAATTCTTAGTTGTCTGTCCCTCAGAGAAAGGGCTTCTATCTAGAACATACAAAAAATTAAAACATGTTAGCCTCCCAAATTCAGACCCAATCCAGCAATGGCATCTGAAATGACACTTCTCAGATAAACAAATACAAATGGCAAATAAATACATGAGAAAATGTTCAACATCATTAGCCATTTGAGAGATGCAATGTAAAATGACACTCAGATTTCATCCCACCCCAGTAAGAATGACTAGCATAAAGAAATCAACCAACAACAAATGCTGGCAAGGCTGTGGAGAAATAGGAACACTTCTGCACTGCTAGTGGGAATGCAGACTGGTGAAACAACTGTGGAAATCAGTTTGGAGATTCCTCAGAAAACTAGGTCTAGAGGTCCCATTCAACCCAACAATTCCCCTTGTGGGTATTTTCCCAGAAGATCTGAAAACATTATATCACAGTGATATATGTGCACCCATGTTTATAGGAGAGCAATTTGTAATAGCTAAATCGTGGAAGCAACCCAAAGGTCCATCCATGGAGGATTCAATAAAAAAGTTGTGGCATTTTTATATAATGGAATATTACTCAGCTATAACAAAAGAAAAACTTGAGGCTTTTATTGTTAAACGGTCATAACTAGAGACCATAATATAAGTGAAATAAATCAGATGTGCATGTGTAAGCAATGTTCTGTATCACTAGTGTAAGAATCTGATAGTGTGAGTAAAAATTAGGAGGTATGATAGACATTGTGATATTAAAGGAAACTGCTCACAAGTAAAGAGCAACTGGGATGAGGAAAAGAGAAAAGGAAGAAAGGGATAATTATGTATGTGTGTGTATACAGGAGAGCTGACATAGTTGTACTCCTGACTTCTATCACTTTATTGAAAGGAACAATTAATGATCAATTATTTGATCAATCTTGCATGTATTTGTTTTCCTGAATAACCACTTTGAAGATAATCAATATGTGATACAACAACCATTGTTAATTCCTTGTCACCTTGTCTGTAATTCAGTATTGCTTGTACTGTTCTTGTGCACTTTCTAAATGGCTGTTTGTTCATATGTTTTCATTCTTTTACTGGGTTTCAGATTCATTCCATGCTCCCTATGAGTTTTAAGGTAATTTTTTCTATTGCTAGAAAAATTACTGTACTTCCATTGAGATTTCATTAATATGCAAATCACTTTGTAGTGTACCAAGGAATTGTACCATGTTCCTAATCATGACATGAGATGTGATTTCCATGTATGTATTT
Source organism: Dinomys branickii (assembly GCA_004027595.1). Lineage (NCBI taxonomy): Eukaryota > Metazoa > Chordata > Mammalia > Rodentia > Dinomyidae > Dinomys > Dinomys branickii. Next base: position 152,852 of record PVLD010000588.1, on the reverse strand, counting down.
CTGCTCTACTCTCTTTTAGAAAAGTTGAATCATTTTCAGTGTACAACTCTCACTTTGGTTAAGTTGATCCCTAATTATTTTACTTTGTTTTATTCTATTGTCATCAGAAATGTTTTCTAAGTTTACTCCCCATATTACTTATTTATAGCCTATAGACATTCACTTGATTTTTTGCATGACAATTTTCTATCTTAAAGTCTTGCTGAATATATTCAGCCTAATGAGTAACAAAACACATCATAATTTGTTGTAAAGTTAAAATCTCTCAGTCTTTCACCAATGAGTCAGTTTTACCTCTGCCCTTTTTTTTTTTTTTTTTCCGGTACTGAGGATCGAACTCAGGACCCTGCGCTTGCTAGGCAAGCGCTTATTCCACTGAACTATATCCCCAGCCCTACCTCTGCCCTTTTAATATGTGGATTTTATTGTGTTGCCATGGTTGAGTTTCCTCCTCTTCCCAGATTGCTCGGTATTTTTATCATACAGGTATGCGCATTTTGACAAATGCTTTTTCAGCATCCATTCAAATAATCTTAAGTTTTCCTTAGTTCTATAAATGTGTGTGCATTGTCTGCAGATTATGCGTGTTCACCCATCTCATTGTCCCAGGAAAAAGTCCACCTCGATGCTGCCAATTGTATCAACTTGAGTAAGAGAAGTTGAACTAAATTAGCTCGGCAGTTCCACATGCTAGGCTGTGAAAGACCCACCCAAGGGCAGATCTTCACCTGCATAACATAAAGAGGAAACAAAGAATGGATGTATTTCTGCTTCTTCAGAGGAGCGCCATCCTTCACCCTCATCTTGGACACTATCTCCTGCCTTCCAGCATAAACTCGTCCTCCACCCGTTGCAGAACCATTGGTCTCCTGATACAGACTCTGACACAACACTGCAGTGAACTTCAGATCATAGACTGGATTCTTTAGATCTCCAGAGTGCAGACAGACCCTCTGCACTCTTCCGCATCTGACTGTATGGGTGGCCATTGTAAGCCACTCTTGTAAATTCTTACATGTTTGTATATCCTGTGTTATATCTGTTTGTGTAGTAAACACTAACTGAAACAACAACCCTCTTACTATGCTATGGAGTTAAATTTCCCCGTCACCCCTACATCATGTCGAAGGCATTTTTAGGCTCTTTCTGGGCATATATCTTCTATATGTATGTGTGCCATTCCCTTGAATCATGCCTGCTTTTAAGAGTCTTAATTTCTCCCCTGGAGTCTTACCCCTGCTTCTTCTCACGGCTTCTGTTCTTTGTATTTCTCAATCAGAAATGCCTTGTCCCATATATCTAGGCTTCTCTGATGCCCTGCAGTTTTCAAAAGCCAGGCCAGGATTATTGCCTTGGCTTCCTCCTCTGGGTCTGCTGAGCTTTCTGTTCGGCTGCCCAAAGAGCAAGCTCCCAAGTGCTCTGCTTGCAGGTTGGAGTAATGCTCATTGGTCGCTCTGCTTTCTTCCCTTTGCCAGCGGGAACAAGGGCTCAGCTGCTGCATGGTTCAAAGCTCAGGAAACCCTGACGAAGGAGGTGATGCCAAAGGTGTGTAAAAATGCTAGGAAATTTCCTATTTTTCAAACGTGGCTTCTTTTCTGTTGCATGTTCACTCGGTTGCTGCACTTTTTGACTGATTTCTGCAGCTCTTACAAAGTTAAATTAGTCAGCTACTGGCTGACTATGTTTCCACTGGAGGAAAGAGCCTGCCATCACTTCTCTGGTATTATTTTTTAATTGCCCCTGTCATGAATCTGATTTCATATTCTCTCCCAGTACCCAATGTGACCCATAATCACAGACTCTGTTCACAGGGCTACTACTTGATTATTTTCTTGTCTGTTTCTTCCACTTAACTACAGAATAAATCATTAGGTATCCTCAGTGCCTTCTCTGCCTTGGCATAGAACCTTCTATGAAAGGATGAGTAGAATGAAAGAACTGGTTCGTGTAGGCACAACGACCATCAGCCACGTGGGACTGCTGGCTAATGGGGTTGCAGTCAGAGCAACTGAGGAGCAGAAAATTTGATATAATCTAATTGCCATTATTTAACATTTGAAAACCAAATTTTAGTTTTTATTTGAAAATTTTAACTATTTTTGGAATAAGTATGAGTCTACTTTCTGAATTTTGTAAAATAAAATTCTGATCAAGTTTTCTAATGAAATTTATCACCAAAAATTAATTGTACTTTAAGTGTAAAGTAGATACATGACTTCATAGAATTTTAGAACAAAATATTATGAAGTTATTTATAATATACTTACACAAACATCATTTCTTATGTTATAAGCTAAAAAAAATCATTAAAATTATTTCATTTTTTCTGTTCACTGTTTTAAAAAGTAGATGTTAGGAGATTTGAAATTATGCCCAGTTATCACATTATGTGTTTCTTAGGCACCTGTGGCCTAGATATTCCTGAAACTTCCAAATCTAAAATTTTTCCCTTATGAAATGTAAGAAATGTTATTTTTCCAATTTTAATGTGCCTTTCATTCTTGGCTAATGTCTTAGTATCACAGTATGAAACTAATGAGCTCTAACGCAGAAATGGTGGTGCATGCCTGATTTCTCAGCATTTGGTGGGTGAGGTGGGAAGAGTGTCATGAGTTCAAGGCCAGCCTGGGCTACATTGTGAGTCCAAGGCCAGCTTGAACTATGTAGCAAATCCCTGTTTCAAAAAAAAAAAAGTTTAAAAAAAATTAGTGAGCTTTTAAGAGCAAAATTGACAATATGCATGGAATAAAAGTAGAGTTTATTCACATGCAGTCTACACAGAGATAATTTTCTAAGTAAAATGCTCAGAAAGATCATTTTACCTAATGATGGTGAGTATTTTTATGATTTAAGTTTATCATTAAGGAAGAAGTTGAACAGAGGTCAGCTATTATTCTGTACTTAATGATGAATTAAAATTTCTGACTGATTAATTTTTCACCAGTATTGAAATTATTCATATTGTTTTACATCCAATTGCTCATGGAAACTCATCTAAGGCTAAGTTTTCAAAAAATGTCAAATAATATTTAGATTGTTTAAATTTTATTTCCTCTAAAAATGTCTTTAGTTCAGACCTAAAGTGTCCCCTGAGGCCCACACGAGCTCATGTGAATGAGTTGCTGAGAGGTGATGGGACCCTGCAGACTTGGGGCCTGGTGGGAGCTCTCAGGTCACTGAGGAAGATGCCAGAAAGGGAGGTTGTGGGACACCAGAATTTTCTATCTTTGGCTTCATGACCTCCGGGTCATGAGCAGCATTTTCTTGCATGTACTGCTGCCCTAATGTTGCCTTTCCCAAATCCTTAAAGCAGTTAAGAGTGGACTGAAATTTCAAAAAGGGTGAACCACCTTCCACCTTTTCTCTTAAGACTATACAGTAATAGTAAGCACTGTGTGTGTGTGTGTGTGTGTGTGTGTGTGTGTGTGCGCGCCTTATTCTCACTTTCCTCTCTGTGATATCATTCATTTTTGTCTTTTACTTTTTTTTTTTTTGGTACCAGGAATTGAACTCAGGACCTTGCCCTTGTCAGGCAGGCACTGTGTCACTGAGCTATATCCCTGGCCCCTCATTTGGATTTTTATATAAAATATTTCTCATATTCCTTTAAATATTTTATCTTGTACAATGTAGAACAGAGAAGATAATCCAAAGAAGTTTTAAATTGTGATTTGAATTTTCGAAGTTGATGGAAGCTGTTCACATTCAATCTCTTTGCTGGTGGATTCGTTGTTTGGATATGGGATCGCTGTGCTTTTCCTGACGCTTTCTGCTCCATCCTGGGTTCTGCAGGGTTTAAGCTCTCTCACGCTTGCTTTAACCAGAGACCAGGGGCAAACTCTTCAGTGAACCTGGCTACAAACATTCAACCAGATCAGATCCTTAAAAATATATGAATTTCAAAGAACACAGCTTTGGAGAGATATGAGTTTAGAGACAAAATCTATTACACAAAGAGCAAGTTATCAAGAGAGCACAGGATCAAAACAATAAGGATGAAGGAATTATAAGTACTATACTTCCATCATTTACCTGTTTTGTTTTTATTTACTTAAATATACATTTTTGCTTTTTACCCAAAAATATAATTTCAATAAGGCTCAGATTAAATATTTATAATGAAATGCTTATAGGGCTTTATCAAATAGTAACTAAAGTCAACATGGGATAGACATATGACATAATTTATTGGCAAAGTAAAAGAAAAGCTTTAATACATACACATTTGATATCATCAGTTTGCCCCTTTTAATATGTTAGTTTTCTCCAGAATAAAATTCTGTAGACTCCTCTGATTTCTATCTAATTCTTCTTATTCATCTTCTCCTCTAAGGTCAAACCATTTTTCTGTCATCCTAGTTGAAAAATCAATTTGCTATTTCCCAGTCGGTGATTCTCTTGTTTCTTCCATTTATACAGCCAGAATAATCTAGGCTGGTGCTTACCTGCCATGTTTTCCATACAGAAACGAGTAACAACTTGTCTTCTTTAGTTCTCTGTTGTTCTGCATCTGGGTCTCTATGTCTGCATCTTACCACCAATGCCAAACGTAATCACTTAGCAAAATCACTGGGCTACCAGACATTGAAACATGCATTCTCAGTTGGCAGTTAAAAATCCATTCAGTGTTCACACAAAAATTAAAAAATTAATCCTGTAAGAGGAAGAAATAAATGGACCAATTTTTACTGCCTGCTTTGTATTCTTTAAGCCTAAATCCCCTAAAGAAGTTTCCCATCCATTCAAGGAGAACTCATATGCATCCTCCTCTTTCATGCACAAAGTCCTCAGTGTGTTTGACCAGAATCTATATATCAGTAAGTGATTCATGACTTCTCATAGCATAAAAAAAAATATTAACTTAAAAATTGTCAATAGTGTTGATAAGTGACAAATTTGCACTGAGACACATGAAAAAAAGCCTGAGAAAAAGTGAGAAAATAAAACAAAAATACTAAATATGACTAAATTTATGGATTGTTCTATGTTTGTATTGTCTTCTGAAACGGTAATTGGTCTAAGGCAGAACTTAAGAAAATCTGAGTCAGATGTTCATAAGACCAATGTAATTATCACTCTCAAATTTAGAAATCTCCTGCCTGAAGAAGATCCTGTACAGCACATACAAAACTAACATTTGAAGTACATGTTCTTCTCAGTTGACAGAAATAGAATCTATTAATGTTTGAGAACTTTCCATCTCAGTTTCTACCTATGCATAATTCAAAATGGCACTTAACCTCCAACAGGAAACAGAAGTAAGCGAACAGTAGGGATGGAAAGGGAAGCATGAGAAAAGATATAAAACCACAGTTCAATTTATTGTAAAAATACATATAGAAAAATGGAATAGTCTGATAAAACACAAGATGCAAAATTGTCATTTCCACATTGGTACATGGGCCATTTTTTGGCACGTCCCTCATGGGGCCCATTTTAGTGTAAAACTCTTAAAAGACATTTTGCCACAGGTCTTCTCTTTGAAGCAAAAAAAAATTCATACATGAAGAGCAGATACAGTACAGTTTCTCTTCTATGAAATTACAGAAAGTTTAAGAGGGTAATGGAAGTAGCAACAAGAACAGATTTCAGAAGACTTCCAGGAAAAACATGTCAACTGTACCCTACAAGAAAAGAGGAAAATAAAACATATGTGCTATCAGTATGAGTGATATTTGTATATGGAACATGCAATTTTCATGTGTGAAGACTGCTTTGGGTATAATCACTGAAGCAAAGACTGTTTTTGTTGCAGAGTTCCATTGGTATTTTCATTGTAGTTCATGTAGGTTTTTATTTCTAATGTTATCCTTCAGGTTTTGTTAGCAAGTAAACAGCTAATGTGAAAATGTTGATGCCTATTCTAAGCACTCATTACACACTTGATATTGTATTTTATTGTTATCTTATTTCCCTGCTAAGTGTACATTATGCAAAATAGTAGGAAGCTCCTGACAAAACAGGAAGAGAAGTGAAGTGACTAGAATGGTCTGCACAGGAGAGGAAAACTAAGCATATGTGCTGTCTTTATAAGTGAGACGTGTGCATGGAACATGCAGTCCTCGCATGTGAAGACCGCCTCAGCTGTGACAGTTGAAGCAAAGATAATTTCTGCAGTAGACTTTTGTTTCTGTTTATATTGTAGCTCACATAGATTTTTGTTTCTCATGTTATCTCTTACATTTTGTAAGAAAGTACACAGCTGATATGAAAACGTTGGTGTTTATTCAAATGTGTAATATATATTAAGAATTTAATACTTTATTTTATTAATATTTTGTGTTTTTGTTAATTACACATTGCATAATATAAAAAGAACCTCCTGACAAAATAGCAGGATGAGTGATATGTCAAGTATGTCCGAAAAGGCCAAGAAAGCAAAACGTATGTGTCAGTGTAAGTAATACATGCATACGGAACATGCTGTTTTCATAGGCAAAGACTGCCTAAGGTGTGATAATTGAATTTAAGATTATTTTCATAGAGTACTATTGGTGTATTTATTATAGTCCATGTAAGTATTTATTTCTATTGATTTTTAGAATTTACACACCAAATATCAGTCTATTCTACCAGTTGATATTGAAAATATTTAATACCTTTTTTAAACACTCAAATATTAAATATTTAATAGCTTATTTTTGTGACTTTTTGTTGTTAAGCACTCACTGTTCAATAAGATAAAACTCACAAAATTAAAATTAATAATTCATCAATAGAAACATTATAGAGAATAAATGTGGCTTTGACACACTCATGTTTATGGGACTTTATAAGAAAAACATGCTATGCCCCGCGGCGTACAAGCTCTATTCTATTTCAGCAGTGTGTCTTCTGCTGCTGCCATTGCTTCAGATTCCAACTTCTTCTGCCTTTCAGTGGAGCTCACACACCTATTACCCCAGGGAATAGTTCTTCATTCTTAGTTTACTCCTATATCATAGGTCTCTCTTGTTCTGCAGTTTCCAGTTCTAGAACTGAGAAGGTAATGGTTTCTCTGTCTCTCTAACAAGTGGACAGCCACTGTAGACTCTCTCACCTCTGATCCTGCTAGGCTACCTAACAAATCTCACTATATAATTCTTATTGATTCTGTTCCCCTAGAAAACCCTAATCAATTAATGTCTTTTTAATATTGCATGTCACTTTTCTATGAGCATTTTAAATTTTTTTATTATTAAATCTAGTACATTGACTTTGTTTGCTCTTGCTTTTGTGATTTCTCAAATGTGACTAATGAACTCTTTAGTATTGGTGAATTATGCCTGCCTATTAAGGCTAATCGCCTCTGTCTGATCTGCATGATGCACCATTAATTATGGTCTTGCTGTCTGACTGATGGGAGCAGGAACTATTTTTAGTTGTATGGGAACCAAAGGTAGTCTTTTTACCACTTTCAAATGATATTTTCATCTTTTATGGAAAATTTCCTCCCATCTATGTACTGATTAGTAATCACATAAACAAGTGAAAAGAACTCACTTGAGATAACTAAACTTCTCCCTCTGTGCAGCCTTCCCCTCGCGTTCCACACTCTGGGAGGTCCAGTTAGCATCATGTCCCCAAAATGCAAATTCTGTCTCCAGAACTCTTAGCTAACCCCATTTTGGTTTCCTGCGCTGCACATTCTCTCAAAAAAGAAACTAACACTCTCTTAGGTTGAATCTCATGTTCTCCTATTGTTGGGATATCAGTGAATTCTGGTCCCCAACGTTCATCATCTCAAACACTTATTAAATTTTTGTTTATATTTTCAAATCTTTAAATTTAGAGCACTTTTGGATGTACAGAAAAACTGCAAAAATACTGTTGTGGTTTAGGGGATATTTTGCGAGGGGAACACAATATAATGCAGGACACATATTTTATATTGTTATTTATAATAGTCACCCAAAGAACAATATACAAAAGAGTGCAGGAAATCTGACTGGCCCGGCCCGCGGGTAGTCAACGAAGGCTCCTAAAGAGAGGGGGAGTGGGATGAAGGGAGACAAGCGACACGAGAAATGGAGGCAAGACAAAATTCTGATCAAGCCTCGTTTATTGAGCAGAAGTCTCGGGTTTATATACAGTGCAGGAGTGGGGATTGACGTCAGTGGGTAACTAGGCAACGAAGGGAGGTCCAGACATCATGCGATATTACATCATTACAGGAAGTTGACCATATATGGAAGATGTTACATAACCACAGGAAGTTGACCATATATGGAAAATGAAACTAAAATCTCAAGATGGCTGGTAGTTTACAAAATGGATGCAGACTGCAGGTCTCTCAGCAGTACAAGATGGATGCAGACCACAGGTCTCTCAGCGGTCTCCCACATCTGACCACATGCTATAGACCAAGGAATCAAGTTGAGAGCCTGGATCCCATGGAAATGTCCTGAATGAGTCCAGCTGAAGGCCTAAAGCTCATAACAATGCCTCCTACAAGTCCAACTGGAGTCCTAATGCCCATAACAGTACCTCATATAGTCCTGTTTCACGGATCTGTGCTGGAAAGGCCCAAAGGTCAGTGATGGAATCTACAAAGTCTGTGTCAGTGGGATGAAGGATTTGTGCTAGCAGGCTGAGGGATCTGCGCAGGAGTCAGGAAGCTATGCTCAGAAGAACCAGAACTCCCGTGAAAGGTGAGTTCCTCAGCAATGGTGAGTTCCCGAGCTCCTCAGATGATCAAGATGGCTGAGGTCCCATCAGGGAAGCCAACGCAGCAAGCTTCTCCAGCAAAGTGGCAGTGCACCATCTTCCACTCTGACGCCAGGAAGTGATTCTCAAAGTGAGGACCAGAGCTCCCCCAAAGTGAACCAAAGCCATACTCAGTACCAGTGAGGTCCAGAGCTCCTCAAAGAATGAAAACAGCCAAGTTCATAAGGAAAACCAGCATGACGAGCTCCTCCAAAACAACCAACAGTTCCTTCCAGCTTCTACCAGTTCCCAACAGCCTTTCCTCTGATCCCAGTATCCTCCTTCTCCTTCTCCAGCTCTGCCTCTTATGCTGCAGGCAACAATCCGGTGGGCTTTGCACACCCAGCACCACACTTAATCAGTTCAGCTAGGGGTTCTCAATTGACCACCAGTGGTCAATCCACCACACATCCTACAGAGTGTTACTATATATCTGGCACTCAATTTCCCCTGTTCATATTTTATGATAATATAGTAGATTTTACCTGATTAACATAATTGACATACCCTTATAATCAAAACTCACACTTTAATTATATCTCTTCATTTTTTACTTCATACACATCTTCTGTTGTGTATATCCACCTAGAATACCACATTGTGTTGAAGCATCCTGTTTCTTTAGGCTTCTCTTATCTTTGGCAGGTCCTCAGACTCTTTTTGGTGACCTTCACTATTTGGAGGAATATTTAACAGTGATTTTGTGAACTGCCTCTCTATGGGAACTTATCTGATGTTTATTTCACAGTTAGATTCATGTTGTATGTTTGAGGTAGACCCCAGGGAAAAGTGCAGTTTTCCATTGCATCCTTTCAAGTTTGCACACTTTCAGCCTGAGGGATAATAGTTGATGTTAACTTCGATTGCTTGGCTGCTGCAGTTTCTTAGATTTTTTAAAAGTGTTAACCTCCTCTTTCTCCTCTTCCCATTCTGAGCTGTTTGGACAAAAGTCATCATGAGTAGAGCAGAATTTGGAAATGATGATTTATGTTCCATGCATTAAGGATTGAGAATCTGCATAAAACATTTGTAATGTTTCTACACTGTATTAATTCATTCATTTATTTGCATTAGATGAACTCATGTACATTTATTTTATGATTTGAATTATTATCCAACACTATATTTCTTATTTTCTTGCTTGTATTTTTCTCATTTTTCTTCACTGATGCCTCATTCTGTTGATTTCTTTCACCCCCTTTTAATAGTTTTGTCATCATGGAGATTTAAAGATCCTTGTTTTCTGGAACTATAAGATATTCCAAGATCAGCTCGAATATTTTCTGCCCCAGTCCCACAATCAGGCATTTTGCCAAAGAACCTGTTCCTTTTCTTGAGCAGTGCTACTAAAAAACCAATGACTGGTCACTAGGTGTGCTGAGTGCTATTTTGGTAAGAATGCTTGTAAGTCCTCTTAACCAAATCAGCAAAGAAGTATGTGTGGAAATACAGTTTCCATATGTAATTAACTGTATCTATATTTCATTAGGGGTGAGTTCATACAGATGTCGCTAACCTTATTACATTCCCACATGCATCATTCTAGCCTCTTCCTTCTGCTTATCTGTAAGTTCCTTCTCCAACAGTAATATATTTGGCTCCTACCGTCCTCCATCCCTCTGCTTAGCTGTTCTCCTTCAATATATTTGTGTAGAAGCGTCAAAATTGTTAACCCTTAACCTTCTGTGAAACAACTTGAGCAAGTATAGTGCAATGATTAATGCAGCTCTTTTACTCCTAATCTTGCAGACTCTACTCATTACCAAAACTGCTTCAGCCAGTGTGTTTCTCCACCCACTTCACTGAGGTCATTTCTCCCATTTGTATCATAGTTAGACTGCATAGCGACATATTGCATTCCATAATGGGACTTACCTGGTTACCTAAGTCTTATGAAAAAATATTCATATATATGAATGAAGATCAATTAGTTTTGGTAAATGCAAAATGGTATCCAAAATTGCAGTACAATATAAATAGGTTCACACTCATAGAATCTCTCTCGGGCTGGGGATATAGCTCAGTGGAATAAGCACTTGCCTAGCAAGCGCAGGGTCCTGAGTTCGATCCCCAGTACCGCAAAAAAAAAAAGAGACCCTGCCTCAAAAAGACCAAAAAAATTAATAATAATAATAGAATCTCCTTGTGTTCACCTACTTGACCTCTGTATACCACCTTCAAATCTGTGGCAATTACAGATTTATTTTTATTGCCTTCATGATTTTCCCTTTTATAAATTATTATGCAAGTATAATTATATACTGCCATTTTTACAGTTTTGTCTTTTATAATTACCATGCAAGTATAATTGTATGGTAATAATACACTATATAACTTATTTATATTGGTTTTGATTTTTTTTTCTGGTGAGGATGGGTGTGATAGCTTCCACTGTTTTTCATATTAGCAATATAGCTAGAAGTCCAAGTGGCTGTTCAGCTGTTTCAATTGGGAAAGTCATGTTAGGGTTTGTTACTACACTGGGTAGCTACGGAACCTGTGCATGTGTGTGTGTGCACTTGTGTTCGTGTGTGTATGGGGTTGTGATGATTTTTTTCCAATCCAAATATGCTCTGCCAGCAAAGAGGAATATACATTTAGAAGAAAAAAGACCTCTTTCTTTTCTACAATTTTAAGGATTTCCCTTGGCTGCAGCGAGAGGAAGAGAGGTAGCTTATAATGGCACCAGATGGATTATGGACTCACAATGAGAAAATCTGACTGGAAAGTATCCAGGGGAAGTGGATACAGCTTGTGGTATCAGATTGTCAAACACTCCTAACATCAAGCCCTGACAAAGACCATTATACACCTATCCATTGCCTTTACTTTGTGAATATTTCCTTTCAATGCTAACCAGGACAGAGTCCTTCTCTGTAAATTGGTCTTGATTTGTATGTATGACCTGAGCTTTTGCAGGTGCTACGTGAGCATTTTCCTCTCTTGCTGCCACCTGAATCCTAGAGATGAGCCTTGTGAAGCCACTGCCAATGTTGAATGGAAATAACACCACTCCACAAGTGCATTTTCATGTGACCACACAGATGCTTTTCTATGCACCCAACCCATATGAATGACCTCTGCACTCTCTTTAAACTCTACTACGTACAAAGTAATGAGACTCAGAACAAACACTAAGATGCAGAGCATGGCTTTTAAAGATAATTTTGAGCAAACCACTTTGGAAAGCATGAAGTTAGTCTGAAATGAACATAAGTTTTAAAATGCCAACACGTGCTGTCAGTATCAGAAAGTTCGAGGAAAGGATTGGGTGCTAGACATGTTAAATTTTCTAGATATTGTTGTTATACACCATTTTGATCATGAGTTTGTGTGGAGTATTCCAAAATGTTGTTGTAAAAATCTCAAAAGATGCTGCCTTAATGCATTTTCTCTACTTTCAGATGACTCACGGAGAGAATTTATTTATGAGTGAAGCATTGACAGTGCTGGTGATGTCCCTGTTATTGTGGTTATCATCTAAATATGTGCCCGCATCTAGCAATGCACAGAAAATGTGGTCTAATGCTTGCTTCCTGTCCTTACGCTTGCCAAAAGCTTATTCCCTCATTTTCCTTCAATTATGTTCCATTGAGCTAATCTTTCTTTTATGTCTTTATATTATTTTACTTTGCTGAAATATGTAACATCCTTGTAAGGCAAAAAATATTTGAGTGCGGGAAAATACTTGAATAAAAGCAACACCATGTACATTACACCTAAGCAAGTAGGCAAATGTTTATGCTATGATGTACGTTATCCAAGTTGCATTCCAGTTTAGAGACCACAGTAATTCTTTCCATTTAGATTATGAAATTATACCATTGTTATTTGTTTGGTTCCTATACATGAGAATACTCATTTCTGTATTTCAGGAAGTTTGATTTTCAGTGCTGTTTAATTTCTCTGCATTTTTCTCTGTGTTTTATTTATCTTTCAAGTTGCTATATAGGTATGAACATGAAATAGTATTTTGCAGCACCATGTTTGTGCCTGAACATTTTTAGTGAGTTGTGCATAGCTCTCTTCCTTTTATGCTGCTGTCGTACATAGTGGCTCCATGGTTATATTTGAAACACTTTTTTTTGCAGTTATGAGTCAAAGTTATTAATAGTGCTTGTATAAGCCAGAAATTCACAGCGTTCTGAAAGAAAAATTTCTTTTGTTGGGATGCACACCATAGCAGGAATATACCTTAACAATGAAAATTGCTCTAATGACTTTATAAACACACAAAAACAAATATCACATGTCCTCCCATATATATTGAAGCTTAAAAACAGTAGAATAATTGTAACCACTATGGAAGACAGGTAAAATGAAGTTGGAAATGGGTCACAATTATAGTTACAGAAGAAAAATAAATTCTTGTGTTCTGTAACAAAGTATGCTAAATACAGATAACTAATTTATTTAATATTTGAAAATAATATAGAGTAGCAGATTTAAATAATTCTAATGTGAAGAAATAAAAATATTTGATGTGAGAGATATGTTAACTACCTGATTTGATCACTATGTATAATTATCACAGCATCACATTCTAGCCAATAAATATGCATAATTACATATCAATTAAAAAGAAATTTACCCTAAACAGCTAAATTTTAACAGGAAGTATAAATTTTTTTCTAAAATTGCTTCAGAGTATCAAAGTAGCATATTTTCTCCCCAAAAGTAAATGTACTAGAATTGTTTAGGGAATAAGTCATATTTCCTGGAATTTATTTATGCATTTCTTTCTCACAAGAGGCTTCAGTTCTCTAGGCCTGATGGAACACTCCTGTAATCCCAGCACTTGGCAGGCTGAGGCAGGAGGATCACTGCAATTTCAAGAGCAGCCTGGGCTACAGAGTGAGCTCAAGGCCAGCCTGAACTGCATAGCAAGACCCTGTCTCAAAAAGAAACAGAAAAAGGGCTTCAATTCAACTTATCATAACTTATCATGAATTCAGATGCACACGCCTTGTGAATGGCCACTGGCACAACCTATCTGTACCCTCTCTGTGTTCCATAATCAGCAGTATATTGGACATGCACGCATATCTTGGTCTATACTATTGTCTTACTGACATTCCTCTTCTTGTTTATTTATATAAGCTATTGCTAGAAAACGGATGGTAGACTATAAAGTCAGATTCTGAACCACATCATTCTTTGTTTTTCTGACGTATCCCAAGTTTCTCATCCGTGACTAGAATATCTTTATTCTGTGAATATAGGTAGGCAGAGTCGAAATTGATATCCTTAGTTATTTAATAACTTCTTAATTTGATATTTAAAGGTCATAATTCATGAATCTATCAGGTAAATGGAAGAGGCAGTGTTGACTGATACTGCTTTTCCTGTTCTCAGTGAAAACAGAAAATGTGAAAGAATTTGTCAATCAACTCTGATAGGGCCTCCTTTATTCTTATAGATAAAACAGCCACATAACTGTAGATGCGTTTGTTTATAAGAGTGGTGTATAGAGAATGTCATTTTTCAATAACTCTCTTCTGATATAGCTCTTTTGAACGGCATAAAAGATATTACTCGGAAAATATCAGTATCATTTTAAAAATGTGAATTTTTAAAAAATATTTCTATTAGGTAAAAGTGAAAAAGAAGATGGAGACATGACTTAAACATTTATTTTGAAAGGCTTTGAACTTCATAATTGCAGTATGGTATCAAATATGCATCTGAATGAGAATTTGGTATCTGTCATTTACTTTGGCTTAAGTATGTATAAAGAGAGTGCATAAGTCTTTAACATATAAAACTCATTGAAGCATCTATATGAGGTGAAAATTATTTTTCTATAGCAAAAAGGGAAACTAGACCTAGGAGAGTTGAAGAATATGCTAAGTCCTCAGAATTCTGCACTGCCGATTTGACAGCTATTCCCACAAAGTACCACATCAGAGTCCAAATTATTATTTTTCCTATTTTCCTTATTACAAATACTAAAATTATAAGACCTAAAAGTACATGAACTCAGTGAAATCTGTATAAAATAATATTGGAATTAAGAATATTAACACAGGTATAAAATTAAGAAATCAATAACTTTATGTAATGTAGATGTCTCAAAATACTTTATATATATCCTAAAACTACAAAAATCCATTGGGATACAAAATTTGTGTATTTATTTTAATAAATTCACACCACAGAGAGTGAGAACATTAAGTAGCTAGTACTCCCATGTCGTTAGTAAAATTACTTTATGTTGATGACTGGTAATGATGTTTATGAAATGTAAAATAGAGTTTTATGTCAGATTTGATAAATTAGTTGCAAATAGAAATGTATGCATAATTTATATTAATTTATGCTAATATTTGTATTGAATCTCAAATTGGGTTGCCTTTATAAGTGAAAATTTCAAATTATTTCTCAGTCTCACTATATATGAATAGATGACCTGATAAGATGTTGATTTCAAGTGAAACTGCTTTCGCCATTTTATTTTTGTTTTGATAAATAATACATTACATAGGTTTAGCATTTAAATTATTTTATAATTACAGTTCTGTGACATTAAATATAGTTATATTGTTGGGTAACTATCTTTACCCTCTGTCACCAAAACTTCTTCAGAAGCTTTATCCAGTAAATATTACCTCGCTATTCCTTCCTTCCCTAGCTCCAGGAAACTACAGTTTTGCTTTCCTTTTATAAATTTGATTTTGTGTTGTTACTGGGAATCAAACTCGGGACTTCCTGCTCACCAGGAAGGCATCGTACCACACTGATGCCTGACCATGAATTTGATTTTTAAGGTACCTCTTATAGGTAGAATCATTCACCATTTTTTCTTGTATTATGAGGTTATTTCCCTCAGCATAATGTCTTCAAGTTTCATTCATGCTTTAGCGTATGTCAGAATTTTTAGTTAAGTTTATGGGATATTACATATATATATACATGAAATATATATATAAATGATAGACATATATATCATATCCACCATGTAGAACTTGGACCCATGCATGACATATTTTATTTCCTCTTCTATTACCAGTCCCCCCTTTTCCTTTCAACCCATCTTCTCCCCTCTATTTACAAAATTTTATTTCATTTTAACTATTTTTTCGTTTTTGAGGGCTTTGGGGGGGACGTTTTTGGGAGCTTTGGGGGAGCAGTTTTTCCTTTCTCCTTCCTTTTCTCCTGTCTTGTCATCACTAAGTAACATAACGAGAATTTATCTACTCACTCACTTATTAATGAATCAAATTAAACTCTTCAAGAAGAGAGACATGTTTTCCCCAAATCAGAAGTTTTCAAATAATTTAATGATTTGGTTAAATAAGGCACTGCATATTAAATCTGGGTATTCACAGTTTAGTCATAACATGAAATAGAGTAGCGATTTACTAATTCAGGTTAAAGGTCCCCTGAAGACTCAGAACAAGCTCTGGGTTATACATTTATTCACTCAATAAGCTATGGGCTAAAGATATTTGGAGAAACGTATGACTTCCACATGAACACGCGGGGAATTCTTACTCTTGTCATTATGTAATTCCATAAAAATACAGTTTAACAAATACCTACATAGCATTGACAGTGTAGTATGTATCATAAATTATCTAAAGATTTCAAGTATAGGGGAGGAGATGCATAGATCATATGCAATAATAGGCCATTATAAATAAGGGAAGTGAGCATTTTCACATTTTAGTCAGTACAGGGTTCTTAGTACTGATCTCCCACGGATATGAAGGTATAGCTGAATTTGAAGTAGACTTTCCAAAGCAACTGATTCCTTTAGGAATATCACCTATAGACCTCTGATCTCAACTAAGTTAAATTTATAGTGAAAGATTATCAGATTAAGTGTCCTCATTAAAATTTGAAACTTTCTTTGGGAAAAAATTTTCCCAGCAATTTTGTGTAATTGTTTATAAGTATCTTGTAAAATCCTACCTGAACATTCCTTTCATAATTCTGTTAAAAGTATGTATAAAATATTAGTATGTAAGTCATTGTGTTCTACCTGGAAAGGAAGTTTGACACACGGTGAGATATTATCATGCACATGTTTGTACAACTATTTATATTTGTCAGTAGTGTGATGGAAGGAATCTTAGAGTCCTGGAAGGAGAAAGTAGGCTGTGCTCGGGCTGGCCACAGGAAGGGCTTCCTCTCCTTGTCATACATCCTCCTGATGCTGCCTTAGCTAATGATCACTCTCCTAACTGTTATGCTGCCCCCACATTTATCATAGAATTGATATGGCATTTATCTATCTATCTATCTATCTATCTATATATATATATATATACACACACCCCACATTTGACATTCCTATGTTCATATAGTAGAATAAATCCCCACAATGGCAAATTATACCAATACTGAGAACGTGCAATGTTAATTCTACTACAGGGGTGATGACAAAGCTCCATATGTGTGGGCTTCCTATGTTCAACTTCTGGTTCAGTTCTGCACATTTGCGAGCATAATCGTTGAATACTTGTTAACTCTCCTAGAATTTTTTTTTCAACTTGGGCTTGGTGTCATGAAACCATAGAAAAAAGGATGGAATAGTTTTTAGTGATAGAAACTTTTCTTCATACTTGAGTTTATCATTCATTTTACCCCTTTATCCTTTGCTACTTAATATTTAACATATTCAAAAAGCAAAATGAAATTGTTAATTTTCTTTGAAATGATGACATGATTTTGTCTTCTCTGATCATTATATTATGTCCTGTTAAAGAGGTTCTACCGTGGTAGAGAAAATCAAATTACTTTTTCCTGGACAAAAGCTGCTGAGTGGCGGGCTAAACTTTGAAGAGTCTGTTCTGGATTACTTATGGATATTCAAAGAAAGAAGGTATTACATCTGTGAGCTGAGAGAAAATGTAGATTTCTATCAATATACTCTGGTCTCCTATAATACTGATTTTAAAAATCAGAGTATTTTAACATTGAAAGGACAAAATGTATGTTGTTTGGGTAAAAGCCAAAGTATAAATTGACATCATAGACATACTGTCTTCAAAAATGAATATATTTCAGCTAGGAAATTAAATAACCTTTCTCTAAACAAGAAGTTATTTCCAGGAATCATATCTATCATATTTAATAACAGACAGATAGGATGTTCCTTTTGTAATTACTGACTCCTCTTAAATTGAGTTATTAACTATAATATTCCATTTTGTAACAAACTGAAATGTTCTAAAAAAGATACAGCTTCCCATGTGGCTGACCCTTAAGACAAAATATATCTTGTGTTCTCCTGTCCATCTCACTGCCTTTGATTTTACTAGAGTAAGACATGGTTGTCATGTTACATAGCTTGCAGTATACATAGACGTTATTTCATGATAAGCCTTAAAAGGTTTTTCTACTATATTGTACAAAAGTGAACTCCCACAGGCATTCTGGTCAAGGTCTAAGGTCATCCTGTCTAAGCAGAACAGTGCAACGTACACCCAGCACTTTCATATTGGGAGCTAATTCCTCCAGAAATGCCCATTACCAGCTGTCTTGGTTACTCTTCTCTCAATCCTGGGACAAAAATACCTAATGCCCAAAATTAAGGAAGGAAAGGATTATTTAGCTCACAATTGGTGGAGATTTCAGTCCATACTTGGATGGCTCCAAGGCAGAGTGGCACATGGCAGAAGGCAGCAGTTCATGACAGCAGAAAACAGCAAAAGCAGCAGGAGCAAAAGGGAGGAGCAGCAGACTAAGCCTCTTTCCCTCCATTACACTGTATGTAAACTATCTGCCTCAGGGCAAGTGTAGCAGGAAGGCCCATAATCCTAGCACTCGATCATGAATTAATCATAAATTCTAGAAGCCTGCCCAAGACTGCATGAGGTTTTGGGGGCGACATCTAGATGCAAACCACAACTCCAACAAACAGTACACTTTATTCTCTTCTAGTTTATATTATTAAACTAAAACATTTCATTGCTTATGCTTACAAAATATTTCATTTGAACAGCTCAAATAAACTAATTACTAATGAAAGACTGCTTTATCCAAAACAATGTTTAACTCCACAATAGAAAATCATTTCAATAAACATGCTTCCACATTGCACTTGTTCTATTAAGTGCTAGAAAAGAAAGAAATGAGAAGCTCTATTCTCTTTTAGAAAAACAGAAAATGAATTTGTATTCAAACAAGTGGCTATATAAATTTATTCAGATTATATTTTGGTTATGATCACATTTCTTTAGTGACGTCTACAAGTTTATCACTTAGTTTAAGAAGTTATGTGATGTGTAACTAAAAATTCCTTTTTAAGGTAGGAGCTGTGACACTGTGAAACCAGGGTTGTTCAGAAACCATTCTGACCCTGAACTTTAACAACGTGAAAAATTATGAAAACTGCCACACTAGGAACATGTTGAGCCAGCAAATGTGGGTTTAGCATGGTACGTAAGCAGAACTAGAGCTGCCTAAGATGTTGGGTTTACTTGACCGTGTCTAGTATTAAAATAGACCACAAGATGCTGCTCAGAAATAAACCAAATGGAATGTGCAGGGCAGTGAAGACTCATAAGCAGCACACACACTTCTAGTTGTTTTTACCTGAATAAAAGAGAAAATAATTCTGAAATCTGGTGCACACTGGGCTAAATAATGTCTAAAATTCATAACATTATGGTAGCTTCTCAAATATTCTTAACTTTATAAACAGAGGTGCCTTAAACACTAATTGATCAGATTTCAAAGTATAATTTGCTACTTTAACACCTCAGGACTTTTAACATCCTGTAAGTATTCAGCCAAACATAACATTGATAGAGAAATCAACTTATAATCAGCTTTATATTTTATTTTGAAATTGTATTTCTCAACTGCTTTACATTTAAAACTTAGTAAATAACTACTCAGAACAAAGACTTAGGTGATCTCACTTCTAATCAGTACTAACATTTATTATAATATAGCAAAATTTCAAACTCAGCCCTTTACCCATTTGTATATCTCATTAACGGGGACCAAAACCTTCAGAAAGAACTGGATTATATGTTCAAACGTGTAACAATCCTATATATTTTGTGTACTTAAATATAATTTATTTAGTTATAACAATATATTTTACATTATATTTATAACTATAATACATAGTTATAATTCTTGTTTATATTTTATAAGTATATAATGTTATAATTTATGTAATTATATTTGTACAGATCTTTAAATTTAAATGTACAATTTTATATTTCAGACACACATATATGTAGTTCATATTATAATATAAACAATAGTAATGTTAGTAATATTAATAATAGTACACTTTTAAGCTACCACTTAGTCACTTAGAGGAAATGCTGCTTAAAACTTAAAGAACAGGGCTAATTGGAATAATTCACTTGTTTTGTTTTGCTTTTATTCTCTTTCTTTCTTTCTTTCTTTCTTTCTTTCTTTCTTTCTTTCTTTCTTTCTTTCTTTCTTTCTTTCTTTCTCTCTCCCTTCCTTCCATCCTTCCTTTCCTTCTTTCCTTTCTTTCTTCCTTTCTTCTTGCGATTTTTTTTATTCTTTGAGACAGGGACGTGCTGTGCATTGCACGCTGCCCTTGGACTCAGTATGGAGCCCATGCTTACCTCAAACTCACTTTTTCCTCAGTCTGCCAAAGGGTGGAATTGCAGGCTTCAGCCACCATGCTCAGCTTTCATTAAACACCCAGGACCTGTTCACCTAAGAAGCACTGACACTGGACTAAGTAATGTGTACATTGTTCTTGTAGCCCAGAAGTTACATTAATCTGCCTCTGGTGTGGACCATTGGCATGCCAATCCTAAGTATGCCACTATCATGTGAGTGTCTTAGTCAATTGTGTTAATAACAGTCTCAGTCTACTCACTTCTCAAATAAAGTAATAATTGTTTTTCTCTCTTAAATTTGGATAGTGTTGCATTGAATTCAGATACTGGTATAACCATAAAGACTTGGCCAGTGTCAGCAGTGTCTGAATTTTCTGTAGCACCACGTTTAATTTGTGGGGAACCTGACACTCTTCCAATGATCATCAAGTATTATTCTGGATTCTGTTTATTTCTGTGCTTCCCAGTGGTGTTTAACTGATGGTTCTTATGCCCCTGTGAAAAGTTTCCTATGTCTTTCAGTATCTTGTGGCCTGGTCTCACAGTTGCTATATTATCTACAAGCTTTCGAAGGACTAAATGTTCTCCCTGACTTACAAGTTTGCATTTGCAAGTTTAGCATTACTTGCTTGAAAATTAGAGATGATATTAAGTCATATTAACACTAAGCCTCTTGATATGATTTTGAAAAGTTATTTATACAGTGAATTAAAGATAAAATTACAAAATTTGCAGAGTCAAAAAATAAAACAAGTAAGAGGTTCTGTATTAAATTTTTCTTCCTAAAGTAAAACAATATTTTTAACTCTATCTGGGTCAATAGCATAATGTTTTAACTCGGTGTTCTTTATTGTGTGCATCTTCATAAGGTTCATGGAGTAAATCTACTTTATATATAGTTCTCAATAGTTGGCTTTTCTAGCAGTCTGAAGTTCAGCAACATAACTGTTCACATGAATATTATTACAGGAAATGTCTTTGTTATTCATTCCAACTCAACTGAAAATCAGTTTCACTACTGTTGACATCATTCAAATTCCCTAAGGAAAAGACTCATAAACCTTACAAAACTGATAAAAATAAATCCCAGACAAAGACATATTTTCAGAGAATAGTTTGTAGCTATCATTAGGAAATTGAGAAAAAGATATGGAAATTTTCTGTATTTGTTTTGCAAATATTCATTAGTCTTCATATTTCAAAATAAAAAATTAAAAGGATATGTATATGTAGATGCATATATATTTATGTATGTGTGTATATACATGTATATATATATTCCACCAAAAAAAATAAACATACTTCAGCAATTTGCCATACTAATAAATGTCTGGAAGCTAATGGCCACTTTGAGCACCTCTTATAATTGTAGTAGCCAAAAGTAACTTGTATTAATTTCATTATGTCTCAATATATTTCGTATTAAAATGCTCATGCAAATTTTTTTCTTTTCTGATATATACATTCTCTCTCTCTCTGTATATATATAAATAGAAGAGTTCATAACTAAATATGTCATAAGAAGATGAACCTCATTAAGAAATGTGCTAAAATAGTTTCCCATTACTATAACAAACATCTGATGGAATTATCCTATAAAGAGAAAAGGTTGTTTTGGTTCATACTTTTATAAGTTCCACTAAATGACTGACTGACCTTGTTGGTTTTAGTCCTATGGTGAGGAAACCTTGGGAAACCATGTTAAAGCAAAGCAAAACTGTTCACCTCATGACCAGGACAAAAACTAGGTTAAGGAGGGGCCAGTATCCAATATCTCCCCTCAGAACACATAGTCAGTGCCCAAAAGACCTCCTCCTTGGCCACAGTTCTATTCATTTATTTATTTATATTTTATTTTAAAAGAATAAAAACGATGCAGAATTTCAAAACAAGATAATAGGGAATTGACAATGGTCATTATATTGATATTATCTTCAAAGTAGTTACTTAGATTACAACATACAGGAATGCAAAATCGATCAAACATTATTAGCACAAACTGCTCATTTCAATGAGCTAATAGAAACTGGTAGTATAATTATCTTAGCTGTCTTGTGTAGGATCCTACCATTAGTCAAAAGTGCCACCTTGAAAATCAAGTATTTACCACAATGACCCTAAAGAGACTTTTAAGATCCAACCCATAGTAGATGCTCAAGATTAGTCATTAAAAGCGATATGCAAATTAACATGAGTGAGACACCATTGCCAACTCCCTAATGGGGCTCAATGTAACAGTACACGTGGTAGATGAATGCCATCTTGTGATGTATCTGAAAAGGTGGAGCTACTGTGGGGGAAGCAATTGACACTTTTTTCAAAAGGTGCCCATCCACCTGCCATACAAAATAAAGATCCAATTCCCAGGTATTTACCAAACAGAAATTAAAACACATGTCCATCAAAACTTATACATGTTGTTTACAACTGCTTTATTTCCACTGCTAACATCTGGAATAATTCCAAATGCCCGTCAACGGATCAGTGTATTTAAAAAACTGTGACAGCCTTAAAATGGAGTATTACTCACCATTATAAAGTCACTGGCGGGGCCGGGGCTCAGTGGAATAAGCGCTTGCCTTGTAAGCACAAGGTCCTGAGTTTGATCCACGGTACCGTCAAAAAAATAAATAAATAAAATAAAGCCTCTGGTGATCCATACAATATTATACGGAAACATGGACAAACAAAACAAGAAGGCTGAGTGAGAAAATCTAATAAAAGAAGCCAAGAAAAATTATGTTTTTGTTTCTTTTATATGTAAATCAAGATAAAAGAAAGTTTTAATGACTCAGTTTAGATTTGTATGTCTCAGGGTTTAAAAGCGTGATGGGCGTGTTGGAACACACCTGTAATCTCAGCTCTTGGTAAACTGAGGTAAGAGGACTGCTGCAAATTCAGGGCCAGCCTGGGCTGCAAAGTGAGTTCAAAGCCAGCCTGAACTACACAGTGTGACCGTCTCTGAAAATAAACCAAAAAAAAAAAAAAAAAAAACTGATAGGAGACCAAGTGAAAAAGGACGAACCCTTTTCAGTGCGACAGAAAAGCTCTATATAAAGATCATAGTAATGCTTATGTGAATGCACGTGTCTGTCATTAGTTCTGGATTTGTATCTTTCTTACACATTTCTAGTTTTTTTTTTTTTTCCCTAATAACCACAATGCTCACATCTAAAAGGTTCTTCTCCAGTACAGGATATCTAGTAAGATACAAACTCTTCCCAAATGCGCTGCTACATTCCCCCTCAGATATTTTACCGTCGTAATCACCGTGACATTGAGTAGGTCACAATCAATGCATAGTTTCCCACATCCCTTGTATTTATTAGATTTTTCACCTGGAAGAATCCTTAGATATTGTGAATTTATTATCTACTGTTTGAAGCCTGAATACATTTCTTAATTTTCTGTCACCTTTTTGCATTATTCATTGATAAATAAGTTTTACAGATAGACTAACAGCATGCCTAGAATCACTACATTGATATATTTTATCAATAGAATGACTCTGAATGTTTAACGAATCTGAGATAAAAATAGTTATCTGTACATTTGCCACTCCCAGCACTCCCTCAATTATTAAAAGTTCAGGGTACCACTGAGAGTAGATATTCAGTGTGAACATGTACTCTTATGCGAAAATTTTTTGGTTAAAATGGTTCTCGTAAGACTCATTGTTCAAAATGGATATTCTATTTCTAGAAGTTTCCTCAACCAGGGAATTCAGATTCCTCCATTGTTGTTTCTGTGTTCTCCCACACTTTTCCATTTCAAAGATTCTACTTTATCTATTCAATTTTTCACAATTGTCTCCTGGTCTTATTGCTGAATTTCTAGTCTAAGTACAGACCCCTTATGAGCTTTCTGTCATCTATCCAAGGTTCTATACATAATCTAGGAAGGGAATTGGTAATGAGTTAGCAATAAAAACCCTCAGTGTCACCCAGTATGTGAAGATCTCCTATGTAAAGCCTCTAATTACAGTGATTTCCACCCACTGCTGAGTGAGATCTGCAGTCACACCACTGAAAATGACTGGTCTAAAAGATAATGTTAAATTTTCTCAAGAGATGATTAGTTTCTTTTAAAATGTATTTTTAAACATCATCCTCAGAATTCAGAGCTACATGATACCCTATGTGCTATGTCACTTTAGTAGGTAGGCTATATTGTGTTTTAAAGTGGTGAGTTGAGAAACTGAGGTTAATACATGAGATAATATATTAGCTCAGAGGAAATATTCTAAAATTTCAGAGTGATATCTCATTAAACAATCATTGTCTGTTTTGTTATTGATTTTGTTTTTGAATAATGACTGAAAAGACATAATATTTCTTCTTTCTCTAATGTGCTTATTGTCTTAACTCTTTTTATGTAATCTCTAAATTTTGCATAATACTAAAAGACAACTTATTCTTTTGCTTGGCTGTTTTAAATTGATGGAGACCACTACAAAGCAGCCCTGAGCAGGACTTAAATTAACCAAAGGGCTTTTCAGGCTTACTTGTTCAATTCCTAGGCTCCTTGTCTAGGAGGTGGACTCATAGTAGAAGAATCCCTGTGAGTCACTGATCCTTACTGAGGACTGCAATGGTGAATGAATCTCGAAAACCTCAAATGATAAAATAAGATCACAGCCAAGGACATCTGGATCCAACCTCAGCTAGATAAAGATTATAGTCTGAGGCATCTCAGTGCTGGTATTAACTCAGTATCTTACTTGGAGAAGTCCTTGAGTGGTTCCCTCCTTCTCAAATACTCCCCTCTGTTCAGATAACTAAATAAATATGGGCCAGCCAGAGAAGGTCTTGGTCTTTGCCCTGAGAGAATCTTGAATTCTGTTTGAAGGTTTTGATCCTCCTGGAACCCTGAGATCATTCCATTTGCCCCTTTGTTTAGTCTTTACCATACACTGCTTCCGGAGATTGTGGGCCGGATCAGTCCTCAATAACTAAGGGATACTATTAAGCCAATATTAAATCATGTATTTGCCAAAAGTCAATGTTACTGTCTGTTTCACAAAATGACTTCTTAAAATTTGTGTTTACTGAATATTGTATTTATAAAGATATAGAGAATTATGAATGTAAAGTCATATGAATGACATGCTGTAATAATCAATCACCTCTACTACTGGTAACTAATTTTATTAACCAAAGAATAATTGTGTTTATTTTTAAAGAATGTAACTCAAAAATCTAGGGACCACCAAGAGACCTGTTTAAAACTGACATTAGTCACCATAGTGCCTCAACTTCTGTTAATTTTATGAGGTAGTTTGGACAATGGGTAATTTTATCAACTGAGCATTTTATTCAAAGCAGTAGCCTTTGAATTCGCAGTTTGAAAGTCTACATTGAAAACATACCTTCACCTGACAGGCAGAGTACTGATATTATCTACCTGTCTAAATCAGAATGAGATGCACTGACTGTTCTTAATATGATAAAGTCCCTCAAAAGAGTGATTTCATTTGTGAAATGTAAAGTTATTAGCACTTGATTTGAAATAACTTCAAAAATAAATATTTGTGAAGAGCAGCTGATTGCTATATCAAAGCCCACAAAAAGATAAATTTGCTTTCACTGTCATCTTTGCCGATCAAACCTTCCCAGAAACTTTAGCATTTTTAAAAAGTCACACCTTCCATCCACCATTTTTTTGCTTACATAGAAATTTTAATGAATTCATCCTTTCTGACATTTGCATTTATCTTTAAATGCCACAAGATAACAGGGTTTTAATAATTCCAAATAGCTTTTTAATTATAGCTCTAATTACTTTCACAGAAGTTTAAGCTCCACAAACAGGAATAAACTTGTTTTCTTACACTTTGTGTGAAGAATGATGTTTTGCACTTGATTTAAGTATTTGGTAAATTTATTTGGTCAATTTTATCTGACTTTTTAGTACTAGAGAAGAATAGTTTTAAGACAATTTGACATTATGAATCAAGTAATATAATTCTAAGTAATCAAAGAACCAGAGAAGGAGGAGGAGATGCTCTGTAGGAGAAATGGCAGAGTAGTAGCTGCTAATTACACCTTCCAAGGAAGCACAGTATTTTTGGTCTCCAGGAAACATAAAGTCATCTCTAAAGCTCACAGATTTATGCTGTAGAGTTCTAGAGACTGACACTCCAGAGCTGGATTCTGAGTGATGACTCAAAGAGTGATTTACAGAAAAAAAATCAAATAGAGTATTTCTTATTTGGGTAGCTGGTAAGGATATATTTCTCTGCTTGCATTCCAGAACCCACATCATATAGTTGATATTCAAGGGTATCAGATAAATAGAAATGATCCAAGCATCCTATATCCAGGTGTCAATTCCCACAAATGAATGTTACTGTGATAGTTTGCAGATATATACTAATAAAAAGAAATTTGGTATCTTTCACTGTTCTATATAATTTATTCAAAAGACTACATGTATACTCAGAAAATGAGAGCAAAGTTATAAGTTATGCATTAGGTGGTATGGTGAAATGTCAGAATCATTTATATATTACTATCAATTATCAGTAAAATTGTTCAGGGTCCATGACAATTTGTCATGATTGTTTACATTACTCCGGAATATGCACTCACAGTCCACCTACTCATTGTAGCTACAGAGAACTGAAGAAGTAAACATCACACCAACATTAAACTCACTGAAAAAAAACTGCCAAATCCCCTATTTGGGCAACTTGTTTATCAAGCAATAACTGTTTGCCTAGAAGAGGTCACATCTTACATCTAACACCACAAACTAGGTCTAACTCAGTCCAGTGCTATATGAAATTATGGTCACAGAGACGTTTGACTCTCACATGACTTGCAGCCATGCACAGTATCTGGTTAGAGAAGGGCAGCACCAAGGGCCAGTGGTCATACTTCACTGCAGGAGACTAAGACTGGGTAAGATGGAAGCAATAAAGCAATGGTTTCACTTGCAGGTAATAGAAGTTTCTTTAAAGATTCATTGTACTCCTTTGACTATAAGAGTCTCTCAGCCAAATTTAGTTACATCCAACTTTACTGCGTGCACACTATTTGTTCCCAGGTCTATGCCATGCCCTTGGAAGACAAGACAGGAACATCTGCTTGCGGACCCTTATTCGGAAGAAACCCATTCATTATGAGGTGGCAAATATCATGACATTCTATGTAGAAAAAGAGTACAGATTTGGTTCAGAGTGATCATTTGAAGCAGCATACCAAGAATAACAAATCAATGGATATCTGGAGAACTAGCTATGAGGTGTCTAGTGAGGGAAGTTGGTCAGTGTTTCCCGACAGAGAGAAAGCATTAGACAACAATGAAAAGCTGAAACTACTACATCACGTGGAACTGACGCTGCTATGCAGAGCAAGCAGTAATGTGAGACAAGACAGAGAAGCGGATGAGCTTATAAAACAAGGATCTGAAGAGGGGAAGCACATTTTTTAAGGCATGAAAGGACTGTGATTTTGTTTTCCATGAATGGAGAGATTCTAAAAAATTCTAAGTGGGAAGAATAATAGCATGGATTGTAGAAGCTTTTTATTTTCAGTGTACACTACATATTATGTTTACAGTATGCAGACATCTTGGATTGTGCTGACATGTTTTGAAAGGTTATACTGGGTTTTATTGGTTACACTGTAAATCTTTACCTCCACTAATTACTAGTTATGTGATGTTGAATAAAAGACACATATCCAGAGCTAAGATCACTGTACTACTAATTTCTCTTGGTTTCTTAAAAGGAATAGTTAATGCTTAATTTTTTTTATCAATTTTGCATGCCTACATCTGGCAACCTGAATAATAACTTTGACCATAACATTGTCTAATATAACAACCATGGTTGATTTCCTGCCATCTTGTTTTGAAATTCTGTATTGTTTCTAATTATTTTTTATATTTTTTATTCTCTTTAAAATAAAAAAGATGCCAACAACAAATTATTTCCTACTTCTTCAAAGTGTTCTGTAAGGACCAAAAGAATTAATTCCTGTTAAAAGCTCAACAAATGATAGTAAAGATCTTAGTGGCTATTCTGTTTGTATATTCATCCCAATGAGCAGACATTATCGATCTACAAACAATTATTTTCAGAACTGAGGAAACTTTCATTGCTTTTTGAGAAAGAATAGGGCTTTGTTCCCAGAGAATACAAAAATTAAATCAATTGATTTAAGATTTAATGTGAAAGTAAAAATACCTAAAACAGGACCAAAATTAGGACAATTTCTATAATCTTATTGTGGAGAATAGCTTTTTAAGGAAATCACTTAAGAAAAAAAGATTTTATGATATCAATATTAAAGAAATTCAGGGACAAAATATAATAAAGAAATAAATATTGATGAAAATGAGAAATATAGTCTGTAAGGAACTCCTCCTAAGTAGCAAAAC
Organism: Dinomys branickii; assembly: GCA_004027595.1. NCBI lineage: Eukaryota > Metazoa > Chordata > Mammalia > Rodentia > Dinomyidae > Dinomys > Dinomys branickii. The sequence goes on along the minus strand of PVLD010000588.1, from coordinate 124,221 downwards.
TATTCAGTAAGGAAATGAGTTAATACAGTGAATAAGTTACGTGAAGGGAATTGCACTGCTGATAAGTATATGAAATATTGCTCAAAATTTTAATAAGAGGAGCACCAAAAAGAAACTATTTTGTTCATGAGGGAAAAAATAAAACTTAACAATTAGTTGTAAAGAAGAAACTTTTACCTGTCCTGTTGGGGATGATTAAAATATTTTATCATAATTTTTGTTCTTAAATTATAGCACTCAGAAATTCATCTTCCAAGTATATACTCTGAGAAACTGCAGTATAAATACCCAAATAAATATATGTAAGATAGTTCATTGTCATAAAATATGCCAGAATAATAAAGTAAAACATCTACTAGGCCATCAAAAGATAAATGTGTCACTGGTCCCAATAAAGTAACTAGATAAGCATGTACCAAAGTCGAATATTTTACATTATGTAATATTTTTGAAAAGTGTATGTGTTAGTCATTTTCTCATCAGTAGGATACAAACATATCCACAATTAAAGGACGTGTTTATCTTGCATCATTGTTTTTAGAGTTTTCAGTCCATAGTCAGCTGGCTCCCAAGCAGAGAGGACATGACAGAAGGGTGTAGCAAGGAAAGTTGCTCACATCATGGAGACCAGGAAGCAGAGAGCAAAGGAGGAAGCCAGAAAATAGATTCTTCCTTCCAAGTCATGCCCCTGACCGCGCCGATCCAGGCTTCCTGGCCAGGCCCATCTTCCTAAGAGTGTGCTGGTCAGGAGCTCACACTGTGATGAGCATCGCGCCTCTGTGGTACAGTCCCCTTCCAAAAACTCCACTTCTGCAAGCATGAGCTGTTCGCAGGCATCTTTATCTAAACCACCGTGGTGCAAGACCTAGGAGATCACATATGCAAATACAACACAAAATATCAGTGCCTAATGACAGAGGATAAAGATGGGCAGCACAGGAAATTTTAAAAAGCCAGACATCACACAGAGCGAGGATAGACGTATTAATAAATTGATAAAGAAAAATATATGTGTACATCAATTGTGCAGAAAGACGAATGAAACAGTGAAATCTTCTCATTTGGAGGAACATGTTTGAATCTGTAGGAGTTCACGCTGAGGGACGCAGGCCAGGAAAACAAGTGCTATGTGTCCCCCTCCTACACAGAGGCGAAACACTAAGTTCATAGGTATTTAGAGCAAAGCAGTGACGGCAAAAGATGGGAGAGAGGGAGATAGAAAAAGGATGGTCTGCAGGGAAAAACAGACAGGAGTAAGCTCAGGTGTTCTCTGGAACAGTGGAGGGGCTATAGTTAAAAATAATTAAGTGCATCTTTCACAATAGCTGGAAGAAATCTAGCCACTCCAAACACAAGAAAGGGATAAATATTTGAGGCAATGGATATGTGAATCACTGATTTACTTACTGCACATTGTATATATGTGTGGAACTATCACATACTCTGAACAATTATATTCATATTCCAATTTGAATCAGTAAAAGTCAGACTATGACAAGTGTGAAGTTTATACTTCCACATAAGAAAAAATTTTTTCTCAATGAAAACATTTCCATGTGAAAAAATTCAATAATGAATTTTTAAAAAATTAATGTGGAGTTTTTAATGTCAGCTTTTCATTCTACCTCCCCCAATCAGAAGATATTAATTTAAATATTTTAGAAGGCACCACCTAAATCTTTTAGTATTATTTAACAAATACTACACTGAATAAAAACATTTCTGTTTATTCTCTGTGTGTATTTTCTTTAATATGTAGTATGAAAAACTAGAAGACATAGTTCTCTGTCTTTTAACAGTACTGTGCTGCCTTACTCAGCAGCCAAACTGTGTATACAATTGTGAACTTTTGATGCAGCATAGTTTTTGAGGTAGTATTTCTTCTTTCATCATAAATTTAACATTAAAGTATATTATTTAATATGCCTGAATTGGCTTAGATCTAAGTTCCCAAAATATATTTACCTATAGGATTAAGTTATGAAAATATATAATCCAAAAAGAGCAAAACAAGAAAAAGTATATATAAGCAACTACATCTGATATTTTAATTAATTTTAACCAAGAAACTATATGTCTTTATTTAATAATTTGTAAAAATTGTGCTCTTCCAGGGAAGATGTTCCTTTTCCTAGGTGAAAGTAAAAGTATGTCTGAAAATCCTCTTCCAAGGTTTGGATTTGCATAACCGGGGTTTGCCTCTAGGAGCTCCCAAGGGCCAGGTGCTGCCAGACAGTGGTTGATCTCAGGACTTCTCTGCCCTACTAAAGATTGTCCCAGGCTGGCTCTGATCCCTTCATCATGAAAAGGAAGCAGAAAACACTGACCCTTTCCATCCTGAAAAAGGGAATTTGAGAATTCCGAATCTTTGTCAGCAATGGATTCCATATCCATTTATTCTAGCCCCCGTTAAGTCCTTTGATATCAAGGCTACACTTACTCCACAGGATTAGTGAAATGGCTGTTCTGTAGCCAGGCGGACCCTCAGCAGGGCCGTGCTTCTGTAGGCTCTGCTTTTCTGAGACGGAGGAACGAAGTCAGTCTCCATCACAGACGTGCCAGGCATTTCTGAGCCAGAACATCGTGCGGCTTGTTATAGGGCTGCTCCTGAAAAGTCAGTGTCATTTCTTTATCTCTCAAATTCTACTGGATTTCCTTTATTAATGAGGCAATTTCAAGTCACAGCACATATTACTATATATATGACAAAAATGAATGCAAAATCACATATCTTGTAAATAAATATGAAAAGCTTCATATCTTAGAATGTTTCCTATTATTGATACAATATTCTTATAGTAAACTGAGAACTAGTAACACAATTCTAATGATTTTTGAGCAATAAAGTTTCATTTAATACTAAAATCACTGTGGATGTGCCTGACTTTCAATTTTAAGCACATAAATTTGCATTATGCATAAGATGTATTTGTTTTATGAATATTACTTTTTTCACTGTCTAAGGGCTTTTTTTCCCTAAGGGTCATGTAATGCGCTTTCTATTTTAGACTTAAAGCATGACTCTCAGGCAGGCAAGGTGGCTTTCTTCAAATGTACAAGTGTTTTTCAATAGATGACATCAAACTCATTTTTGTCAACTCTCTCACTGGACTATAGTTCATGTTATTAAATAGAATTCTTTATCAAAGCATAGATTATTGGTAGGCCTTGGCATGTATTTGTTTTCTAAGTACTTTTGTCCTTATCAGCACTGTACAATGTCTCTTATCTGTCTCCACTTTGTTTAGGCTCTCTGTCCTTTCCATTCTTGATTAGAGCACTCAGTAACTGAAATAACCGCTCCTCCTTTTGGAAACTCCTCAGGGAAATTGGGAGGTACATTTTCTCTGTTATATTAGTAAATAAGTATCTATAGTAATGATTTAATCGTTCAACATTTGAAAATTGTGTAAGGATGTATAATGAATCTAATTTTCCTGTCAAAGAATGAACAACTTGAATGAAAATTTTCATATCAAATACTACACTAACAGCGGTGCATTCTCTACTCTTAAATCTGCTGTCCCATTAAATTTGATTGGAATTTAGTACATTCAGTCCACACAATCTAATTATTTCTTTAGTAACTAGAAAATTTTCTTTAATACTTCAGGGTATCTCTAGTTTATTTTCTAGGAAACTACACTATTCATTATCATGATTACATAAGATACAGCTTAAACTTAAGTGTTACAGAAAGTAGTAACATTTTTACCAATTACTTACATTTTGTTAAGCTTCTGCCCAAGCCCTAGTTCAACTACTTTTATATGATGTATCACATAGAATCTCATTCAGTTGCCATTGTTGGCATCAAACTATGGAGCTTATTGCCTCAGCCTCTGAGCACCAAGTCTAGCAGGAATATGCTCCCCCACCCAGTTCAAACTGAAATATATCTTTTGCATAACTTTTTTAAGTCTTATATTTTCCAACTTCTTGATAGATGTTATGATCTTTTGGTGAGAATTTGGCACTTTGTTGTACTGATTAATCAGTATGAAGAGAAGACGTGATCGCAGCGTCCTCTGGAGAAACGATGGGTTGTGACACGGGAATGGAGCAAATCTAGTCACTTTCCTGGTCCTTCACATAACCATGCTCACTGCTGGTCTTATTGTGCCACTGCTCATGCATTAGCATGGAGAAATCCATGAGAAAGAGGGAATTTGGCGAGAATTTCCTTCATTTATCACTACAGAGGACTAAGAATCATCGTCTAGAGCTCATCTTTATTGGAGGGAATCTGAAAGATTTCATTTGGATTTTTTCTTCAATATATCAGAACTATCAAGAAAAGATTTCTCAGTAAATCAGCATATTTATTGTCTACAGATAAAAATCTCAGATTATGAAGAAGGTAATAGAGTTAATTTGCTAAATTTATTCCTTTATGGTTCAGAAGACCAAGACTGCTGGGGATGGGTGTGACTCAGTGGTGCAGCAATTCCCTAGACTCTGCAAGGCTCTGGGTTCGATCCCAAGCGCTTCCACAGCTGCAAGGAAAGGATGATGGGAGAGGGCAGATATGATGGATGGGGAGATAAAACCAGAAACAGAAGAAGCAGTTTTTCTGAACTCAGAAGGACAGTGAAACAGAAAAAAAAAAAAAAAAAAAAAAGGTTGATCATGTTCTAGGAAACTTTGGGAAATCTGCTGCTTTCCTGTTTTCCAGAATTTAGGACTGATTAACCAGAGACAGAGCAATTGGTGTGTACTCGTACCTACGGCATCAAAAACATTCTTACCAAGGAAGAGAAGACAGAGTCCACTTTAAGTGACTCATGGGTGGCATTGTCAGAACTGGCAAGATTAACTCTTTTGCCGGTGTAACCTACAGCTCTTTGGAAACAGTAAATAATATTCCTATTTCAGAGCTATGCACAGTATTCATTGTTTTGTTCTTCTGGTGTCTACAAACAGTTCATCTTACCACACTAAACACTATAGTACTATCTTGATTGTATACAGTCAATAACGTAACTGCCAAAGTGATACCTCTATATAAGTTATTCTTTCCAATACATTTTCGGTTTTAAAATACATACACACATGAATATTTCATTACCAAAACATAGAAATAAATTGTAATATAAAAATTTAGATAATGACAAATCTTATCCCTCTTACATTTTACAAAAAGAAGTGAGCCAGTATCTAGAATCACCAAGTCAACTATTTACCTATTTTTCCCCTGAAGACTTTAAAGGATAAAAATATTTAAAAAATAAATCTCGCTTGTGGTTTTAGCAATTGAATGTTAGTGAATGCTTCCTCTTTGGTATGTTAGCTAAAAAGAAAATGAGAGGTATTAAACACATATTTGCTTTTATATTCATATTTCTTCTTGATATGAAATTTAGATAATTCTAAAACGTACACAGAAAATGTGTGTGTGTGTGTGTGTGTGTGTGTGTGTGTGAGTGTGTGTGTGTGTGTTTTACAATAAAACAGTCCCTGTGAATAAGCCAATTTGGGTTGTGTTTATAATGATGAAGAGACTTCAATAGCTAGACTTGTAAATCAGTTTATATTTTAGATTCATTAAAAGCTTTGAATCTATTTAAAAATTTTTTTTTACCAAGACTATCTGGAGTAGGCAAAAATAAACGGATAATATATACAATACTTATGTGCAGGAAGTGGACACACTAATTTGAGTCCAATAGCTCTTAGAAAATAATGTCAGGTCACTGTAGGTAAGAATTAAAAGACGAATGTTGTGTTCATATGTGATTGACTTGCAGTGATACAAAATTAAGATTCATAGGAAACAAGGAAAACACAATCAAGACACAATTAAAAGAATAGGAAAATGCTATATATGTTATATACATAGTCTACAATATCAGACACAGGCAAAAATGCAATCAAATGCCACAGAAAGATCATGAGGAGAACATTTTAAAATATAATACTATTATTTGGAATATTAATGTAGGTATTTTATAAAACCTATGAAATACAGAGTTTTAATTGGTTATATAACAAGTTACACTTTAGCTCCAAATCAAATTTATACTTATTCACATAAAAAGTGAGATAATTTGTTCTACGATTAAATACATTTGGTAATGTGTATTTTTAAGGAAAAAGCATTGCATTTCAATAGACCTCTGTTTTAAAATTTAAAAGTAGTTTGATGCCAAACTATCCTCATAAAAATCTATTCAAATTTATATTTTTCCAAAGATGAACCCTTCTGTGGAACCCTCTAGAAATGCAAAATTGCTCAGGAATTATGCATATCTCATAGTCTTGGAAGGGAACATCAAAAGACTGACTTCAACACTAACAATAATGCTGGGCTGGGGATATAGCTCAGTGGAATAAGTGCTTGCCTAGCAAGCACAAGGTCCTGAGTTCAATCCCCAGTACTGCAAAAAAACAAAAACAACAAAAAAACGAAAAATAAAAACACTAACAATAATGCTGATATTTTCTTGAAGAGTTGTGAATAAAAACAGCGTTTAAATTGAGGAAAATCAAGTCTAACTCTGAGAAGTCTAAATGTGATTATTTTAATTTCAGAGTCACATACTCCATTCACAATTTGCATTGACTTCATCATAAATTTGGGTTAATTCAAATTTTTACATCATCCATTCATAGTTTGCACTAACCTTATCATATTTCATGACCATTAAATTTAGCAAAAGTTAATCAGAAGAAACAATCTCTAAAAGACAAACCTTTGTTTGATCTTAACACATACAGATAGGACACAAGATTTAGGCCAAAGTAATTTTTCACTTTCCACAGATAGTTCCTATCCTTTCTCAGAGCAGAATTCCTTTTATCTACTTTTGGACACTTATATTTTCCTCTCCTCACACTTTCTTTTTCAGTGGGAATTACTATCTTTCACCTGACTCCATCTCTCAAGCTACAACTGATTAGTTCAGAAGACAGTGTAAACCAGAAGGACTTTCTCTGGGAATTTTTGAAATACTCAGGACCGTGGTTGCAGATATTACTAGGAGCATGTTTGAGATCCATGCACAGTCAAGTGATCTCTCATGAGAAATCATCCTAGAGTGAAAGAAAAGACAGCACATAGGTGGAGAAAAAACCAGGTGGAAATGCAAAATGGAGATGTGATATTCAAGTCTTTGATTCTGATGAGGTTTTATTTATTCTTGAGTTTTAAAATATACTTCTCTCCTATCGTACTTTGATTATGTGATTTGTTTGTGTCTTTTTAACTTCCTGATTTTCTAAGTAAATTTATGTTCCACTTCTGTACCTTCAAATCCAAGTGGACGTGAACAACAGGAGCCTGAATGAGGCTTTGTGTTTACAAATGCTCTGGCAGATTGCACCCAAAGCAGACATTCTATCCCTAGTTCTATGGCATTAATTTTATCATTATGGCATAAATATTTTACACACAATTGTAGTTTATTGTTTGTAGAGTGCCACTGACTACCAGGACACCAACTTCTCAACTCACATTCTACCTAATCTCAGCACCTTTGTTAGCTTCTAGTACTGGTTCCTTCTTCTTACCTAAATCATTGACCTCTGACAGTGATACAAATTCATGGTTCTGTCATGGAACAGTACCCATTACAATATAGTTCAGGGTTTGGATATTATCTATATGCTAGCAATTCCAATTTTAAATCACCGATCCAAGCCCGACATACCCTGTAAAGTAAGCCATGTATGACCAACAGGCTGAATGACACCTTCACCTGAGAATTCTGAGAATCAGTTCAACATTAACACATGAACTTATCACCAGATTCACCATACCCTAAACCCACTACTCTCACCATCACCGCCATCTTAGTGAAAGCCATGCTGTTTTGCCAGTTATGCTAGGCCAAAATAAAAACCCTTGAAGTAATTTTTGCCTTTATGCAATATTTTCTACCTACAAATTCTACTCTGTTCAAAGTTTAATTTTTGTTCAAAATCTGACCATCAGCCATGATTTAATTGGATGCTGCCTTGTGCTCTTGTACTTTAGCAATAGCCTTCTAACTTACTGGCAGCTTCCATTTCTGGCAAGTGCATTAGCATCAAAGCCTCCAGTCTATGACTTCAGGAAAAGAGATACTAGAGAAAGGCATAACTGTTCTATTCAAAATCACCAATATCCTCCTGTTGTTGAAAAGAACCTTGAGTCTTTATGATGAAAATCCTCCTAGATCTGGCCATGGGTTAATGTTTTCACCTCCTCTCCCTCTGAAACCAACACACTCTCCCTCTTGCTGCAAGAAGACATCAAATATGTGTCCACTTTTGTCACCTTCAGTGTTCACAAAATATCTGTATGTGTTACTCCATTTGTTCCCCATTAATTCCTTTAAAGCTTACTTTGTTCTCTATAAAATAATTTTCTTTCTGTTGACATTCCATGCATTTTTGAAAGACTACATATCATTTCACTTCAAAAAGTCATTCTATGTGTGAGCACATTTCACAGTGCATGTATATAATTTTTACTCTCCTATTAGGCTTAATGAATGTTCTCTTTTATTCTATTTTTCCACAGTAATAACAAGAAATACAGCTTTTGAAACATTTATTTATAAGTTTTACTTAAGCTTTGTAACTCAGAGGAGTAGAGTTTAACTTTCTAATTCACAGAAGCAGGACAGAAATTTTGTCAGTCATTGAAAATCATAGACCAAAATACATGACAAACAGGGTTGAAGTTGAAAGTACCTCTTTTGTACCTTAGAGAAACAGGCTTTCCTACTAGAAGGCAAGTCTGTTCTACATTTTTAAGTGCTACTACATATTTTCCAGCCTCTCAAATTAAATTGTTCCTTAAATATGGATCTTTTTAATATCATAGTGAAGGTTACATACTGATCAATCTACTTGTCTGAGCTTCAACAATTGTTTCATTAGAGAAATGCAGTACTTATAAATTTTTATGAAACCTGCTACATATATGAATAACTGAACTACATCTTTCATTCTTTATATATCATAAACTTTATAATAAGTAAAACATTATAACTATTATACTTGGAAATGAAAAAGAACCTATTTTTCCTTTACCATAATTTCTTTTACAGCAAGATTCTTTGCCATTGATGCATGACCATATTCTTTCATTTAGTGCAGATGTAATAGACAATGTCAGAAAACAATGTCTAACAAATGAAGCGATCTGCTTTTAGTACATTAAAATGTTACAGAAGTTAGCAACAAAAACCAGATGAAAATTTACCACATAACGTTGCTTAATTTGGAGGAAAATTGAGTGACAGAAAAAAATTTAATTAAAGCATTATTCAGTTGAAAACAATGTATACTATCCATGTATTTTAATGTGTTTTAACTTGGTCATAAACACTATACTGCATGTAATTGTAATAATAATGTTAAATAATTATATTTAAAAATTTTACAACGCCTTATCTTTGATGTACTCTCCCAATTCTATGATGTAGGGAGGCAAAATAAATATTAACCACATTTTATGGATTAATAACCCATCAGATGTAAAGATTAAATAACTAGAGAATATATAATCTTAACTGGAGAAGATGTGTTTGGAATTTGCCTATTGTGTCTGAGTACTAACCTACATAGCAAGCCACTGAATATCTAAATGATTCATGCTGTAAGAAAAATTTTAGCTTATGTTTGTATTTACTTTCCATATAAATTATTATATAAAGAATGTATTCTCTAATTATACCCATAAAATATACTCTTATTTTTCAAATTAAGATAATATTTTATAATAGCCTTTCGCTGGAAATATAATCAGCTCCATTATCAAGAACTGATTAGTATCCTCCACATTTCCAATATTTATGTGATTCTTGGAGAACTTTAAAAATACTATTAGTTAAAATATTTATTGATGGCTTTATTATAACAATTCTTTTGGACTCACACTGCTTCTTCAAACAAAATGAGAAGAGATAAATGATAAAGAGCAGAAAGTAATCATAATTTCCTCTTTTAAGACATGATTAAAAGGGTAATTTAGAATGTAATAATTAATGTCAGTGATAATTGCATTGCTGTATGACATGCTGAGACATTCTGTGTCATTTAATAATTTTGGATTTGCAAATCAAAGTTCTAAAAGCTAGTTAATTTCTCCTATCCAATATGCTTACAATTCAGTTGGAAGCCACAAGATGTATTATTTCAGACGCGATGGGGTAGACAAAATAATTTACACCACACCAAGCAGAACCATTTGAAAACATGCTCCACATCATTTGGTAGTGTCATTTCAATAGGATTAGAATTTTGGTTCAAATAATACTATAATATACCCATGGGTGGTGGCTTATACTTGCAATTCCAGCAATCTGGAAGGCTGAGGCAGGAGAATCACAAATTTCAACCCAGCCTGGGGTACTTAGTGAGATCATGTCTCAAGTGTAAATAAAGACCTGGAGATATAGCTCAGTGCAAGTCTTGGGTTCAATCCCTAATGTGTATATATATATATATATATATATATATATACATACATACATACACACACACATATACATATACATATACATATATACATACACACACACATATATATATCCAGAAAATTACACATATATGTATCCAGAAATTTAAAATCATGAGGTACAAACTACATTAAGTTTTAAAATACCTGTACATAAACACATTGGAAAAAGACAAATAATTGTATTAATCATTGAGTTACATAGTACTCTGAACACCTGCTAAGTTTCATGAAAATGAAATTTACATACAAGTCAAAGCTACATCACAATTTTTGATCGAGCAGTAAATGGCACTGCGAGACTATCAAAGTTTCAGTGGCAGTCAGAGCATAGTACTGGTAAGAAATTTAAATTTATTTAGAAGACATTTCCTCAATAAAGTAGTATTTATGTTAATAGATGAATGAGCGCATGCTAACTGGGAAGAGGGGCATGTAAATGGCAGAGAGCAAGACAATGTACAGCCTGACCAGGGATCATCAAATGACAGATGGAGAGATCGGCCACTGCACTTGCAGGACACTCGGGAAACAAGAGATTGGAATTCGTGCGGAAGGATCGTGAGGGTTCTGCAGTACCTCAGAGTCAGATTTATCTATTGGCGACCGTGCTACTCCCGTGTAGACCCCGAGTTAGAGTGAAATGATGCTAGACATAAGGAAGCATTTATGAATGTACCGTTATGATCCCAAACTCAACGAATCATAGAACAGAAGTGTTAAGTATAAAAGCTAGGACGCAGGCCCAGCACGTTTGAAAGGTAGCTACCAAAGCTCACATAACGGGGGAGAAAAGAAACGTGTGCATGCTCTATTGCTGCCCTGAGAAATTACCACAAAATTAGTTGCTTAGAAGGGTAAAAATCTATTTCATATTTGGCAGATTTGAACTTTGAGCTTTCTCTCTCCGAGAAAAGCTGAGGAGTCTCCAGGGCTGCTGGTGTTCTCGGAGGTCTGCAGGCGGCCCCGCCTCCTTCCCTTGGTCAGTTTCCGAGGACAGTGCTCACTGCTGGAATCATGCGTCCTCCACCTTCACAACTCCCCTTTTTCGCTCCTTCACCTGGGTTTGTGCTGCATTCTGCAAGACTTGAGTCTTCTTTGTGCCATTCCGCGCACCTCGGGGGGCTTGGGCTGAGGCTGAGGCTGACTTGAACCTGCCCTGCTGTTTGCTCTGAACAGCCCAGCCCAGCTCAGTACTTCACCCACCTGACAGCTGTCCAGTTTAAAACATAATAAATATGGGTGAGGCTACAGCGGGTGCACGAGTGGGGAACTTCATCATTAGCGGGAGTGTACACTGGTACAACCACAATGGAAATCAGTCATGCGGATTAAACTAGAACTAAACTACAAGTAGAAATTCCGTTTGACCCACCTGTTTGTCATACAGGCACATCCATGTTTATAGCAGCACAATTCATAAAAGCCAAATCTTGGAAGTGGCCTATTTGTTCTTCATCAGATGAATGAATAAAGTGCGGTATTTTATGGAGCTCTACTTTATCATGAAGAAGGTGAGTCTTTAGTCATTTTCAGGAAAATGGATGCACCGGGAGACTATTGTTAGGTAAAATAATTCCAATACACAGGCTTAAATGTTTCAGTATTTCGTTTCTTTTATATGAACAACTCTAGTTATAAAGAGTGAAATAGCAGATAATAGGAGATAGACCTTTTGAAAAAGAGAAAGGGATCAAGAGGTGCAGAGAAGGGAGAGGAGAGGGAGAGGAGAGGGTCAAGAGAAGAATGAGGATGCAGTGTGTGTGCAGACAAACTCCAGCAGGAAAGCAGTCGTTACATCCTGTGAACATGGACTCATGAAAAGTAAACATTAAAAAAAGAGAAGCAATACAAATGGACTGGAACAATGGATCTACATCTAAAAAATAGTGAAGAGGAACAGTGTTCACAATGCTTCTCCCAGGGCTTGTTTTATATTACGTGACTAAGAGGACGGTCTTGATTTTGTGTAATCTAGATTGGAAAGACAAGACATGTTACTGATGTATAGATACATCAGGCCAACACAAGATATTAAATAAGAAAGTTTTAGAAGGAAAAAATTTAAAAATACAGGTGTTTATGCCATGCATGTTAGAGTAACATATTTCATTATATTTTTGTAGAAGAATAGCACTATTTAAATTTCCTCATCACAAGCAAATTATGAACTGTGTCGAGTGCTCTAAAACTCAGTGTGCAAATTAATATAGACGGCAGACAATCTGCTTCATAAGAACATAGTTTATGTTACAAAGAAGAGACACGTTGCTTATCTCAGTAATGAACTTACACTGTACATTTCATTATTGAAGGTGTGAAAACTATTTCCCCTTCTTCTGACATTTAAAAAAAACTTCAAGGAATGTTTCTAAAACAAAATTTTCATCCTTATTATTTAGGTTAACGTAAATATTTAGATTAAAGATTAGATTGGTATAAAGAAAACAAAAAACTTTCTAACTAATCAGATAGAAGAGTAATCTAGGCTCCCTGCACATGTCCGATACTGATTTTGAAATTTTCCTATTTAAAATGATGACTGCAAAGAAAATATGCCTCCAGTGGCCAAAGCAACGAATATATAAATTTACTGTTTGCACAGTCATTATAACATATACAACCAATGTATATCTGTTACTTTAAAAAATATTTGATACTCTTCAATTGCAAGGAGAGTAATCTTTGAAATGGGATGAAAGATTTGCTCTAGCTCTCTTAGTACCCACGTGATACAAACATTTTCTCATATCTCTGGGCCCTACCTCCTTCATCTATCTGTATTTTTTATCAAACTATACTTTCAAATGTGATCTCAGATTTATTACAGGAAAGGTCTCAAAAGCTAATGAGTTAAAAGTGAAATTAATTATAGTTTAACATGGGTTAAAATAATCAACTGAACAGACAAAGTGCTAATGGGGAAAATCCTCTGGGGAAATAGCAGACATGCTGAGAGCCCTATGGTAAAGCCCTGAGACATCTGCTAGTCTATGTGTGATAGGTCTTTATGGATGCAGGTAAAAGGTGACCATAGTCTACCTCAGAATAACGGTAAAGAAGCCACAGTAATGGTTGTTCTTTAACATTATATGACAATGGGGAGGAAGGTAAGCTATGCTTTGTAATTCAGGAAACATTTACTAAATAACCGATGTGTGAAAATAACATATGACAGGGAAAAATATATAAGATGTAGACTAAACCTTGAAACTTAAAATTCATAAGGAGGGAAATATCTTGATAAAGTGCAACTTTCAGGGAGGCATACACTACAGACCTAAATGTACCACCCAGTACTGTCACAGGAATCCATGAGAAGGATACTGTGTTACACGGGGCGCCTGAGGAGAGACAGTAAGTAGAAGTCAGAAGTGGCGGAAAATCTGATTTCTAAACTCCACTAACCCTAATCAAAACTGTGCAACCTGACCGAGAAATAAAAAATTACCATTTACAGGCAACACCGCATGCTCTAGGGTTACACTTGTACTTACTGCCAATGAGTCACATTACTGATGGGTGAGAATCACCAGCAGCCAAAATCCGTGGCTACAGAGTCGGGAAGTGATGCACATCATGGGTAATGATGTTACCAGAGGTAAATAAATGTTACTCGCAAACTATACGGGCCAGTAGATCTGTACCGTGTCAGTATAAAGATTTTCCCAAAGTCCATCACACAGCAGTGGCAGTGCCACACTCTTCCTCCTATTAGTCAGGGACGTGCGTTTTTAGCCAAGAATGTGCACTTGAAAATATAGAACAAGGTGCTATTTTTTTGGACACCATAAGAAACCTTCACAAGTACTGACTATAGTGACAATAAACAAATCCTTCGCTCTCTCTTTTCTACACATTATTCTCCATCAGTAAATCACTGTGGCCCACACAGGTTTGTAAATTTGTAATAGAAGTTTTGTGAACTTTTTAATATAGATGTGACACCTTGTAAATTCTTTTGGAGAAATTTAAGCGCTTTCACAAATCCAAGAACAATAGGAAATCATTATGGGATAAAAGAATAAAAAACCATTTTTTGACTGAATGCAATACGTGGGACGACATTCCAAGCATTTTACCTAGACTTTCCTATTTTAATACAGTGAATAATATGTAAGTGCTAATATTACTGTTATCTATTTTGAAAGTCAAAGAAATGCAAAGCAATGGACACTAGAATTCTAAAACACAGCGTTTTTTATTCCAGATGCCAGGATATTTTGTTTGTCACATAAAGACTGGCAGATCTGCCTCCTCATCAGCTTACAGCACTCTTTTTCAAAGGACTCAAAATCTGGTTTTTTGGATTTCAAGCCTCAAAATCTCTCTTTACCAATACCAGTATACACATTATAAAATAAATGGCCTCTTGGCTTCTGACCTTTTTACTCCTGAAAAGAAGAGTTCAGACTCATGTGGGGAGAACCAATTGTAAAACTTAACTCTTTGCTTCTGCTCTCCTCATTCATTCACCAGCATGCCTCTCTTCTCGTCTTCACCCAAAACAATTCTCCCATGCATGTCAGAAATGCAGGTGGTAGGGTGCTGTTTACTTCAACATACTTGAGCTCTTGTCAAGACAGGCAGAAAGTAGGCAGAAAGTATCTGTATTTGATCCACAACTTTTGCACAGTTAGACAACTGTCAGCAAGCATTAAGAATTTCTGATACTGTTTTTACAGAGAGAAGAATAGCTTTATTCAATAAAATATGTCTGTAAATATTTAGTTTACCAATTCACATTTTTGCTCTTAATTTATCAGTAGATTACTTAGCAGTTTGCAACCTCAAAGAGCAAAATATTTTCATTGAACTGAAAGCAAATGTGTTATTATACCTCCAGTTTCTATTTTATTTAACAGAAGACATTTGAAGGAGAATTGTATAAATCCCTTGCATAAAGCTTACACATCATGATGAAATTTTAAAAATAGGATTCAAGTGATACTTAGAAGAGTAATGGGACACTCTTACTAATATTTCGTGAAAATACAAATAAACATATTAGTAAACATCTACGAAGGATAAAAAGCATTATGATTGCAAAATGCATAAAACAATGACAATAAGATATATCAGGAAACTTTTTCTACTTAAAACACTATTTAATTTTTAGAAATACCTTTGAATGTCAATATTTCACATCCCTGGTATTTGCAGACATAGTTCAGATATACATGAGAACGCCGCATTCAAGTACATTCGTCTTTTGTAATTTAAGTCTAATACAAAAACTATTTCAAATATTGTTCAGCAAATGTTACTTCCATGAAGAACAACGCCCTTCCACTTTCTTCTCTGGATTTCACTCTTTCAGCCGTCTTAATACAATTGCTACCACTGCTACGAGGAGGATTTCTACCGCTTAGCATAACACCACCTCCACCACCTCACCGCCATCACCACTGTGGTTACAACTTTTCTTGCTTCTTACTTTCCATTTGTGATGCAGTGTACCATTTAGTCATCGCTGCCATTGGATCAGGCTAGTTTGATCGTTAGTATCTCTTTAATGAAGAAGAAAATGCAAGGCAGAGAGAATGTAATTTTCTTAAATAAATAAAAAATTATAATATAGTTCCACTAACAGCTGTGTTTCACTAGCTGCACTAACTGCACAGGAAAGGATTTCTACATAACGTGGTGAGAAATAGTGTAGAAATGTAAACAGCGTACTATAAGAGAATTCCCAGTGTTTGCAAACCCAAAACGCCACACCTTCACTCATTGGATTTCTGCATCACACCACGTAGCTTCTCTACCTGCAAGACTGTGAGAGAGATCCACGTAGGACTTTCTTTAAGAAAACAGGCACATCAATGAGCAGTGTATGCACTGGACACAACAACTGGAAGATCTGGAGTCAGCTCCAGTTCTGCCACAGATGCAATGTGTGATTTGGGGCTTTTTGTTTCCCATACTTTTTGGACCTGTTTTCTCACCTGTAAGCCCAAGAGAAGGACCCCAATGGTTCTTCAGTTAAAATGTCTTGTCATGACTCCTCTGGACCTGAAATTCCTTCACGCTATTTTTTAACCTCTGCCTGCCCTATATCCCAGCTCCAGTCGCCGAGCCTAGAACCTTTGCTCTCTGTACCATCAGTCAGTACAGCGCAAAAGTCAGAGAAAACTTACTATCTACCAAAGCTTTGCATCCCCTCTTAGGTCTTTAGGGGGTATTGTGCTCCTTGCCTTTACCCTCTTTATGCCATAGTGACATTGAGAAAAAATAAGGAGCTCTAATATCAGCGCATCTAAAGGGAGTAATTTTGGTATTGAATAAACTTTAAAATTGTGGTGCTCAGAGATTTCCGGGCCTAAAACAGCTTTATGACTGCAGCTTTATACATTGCCTTGAAGAGAGGATTTGCTAGAGGGAAGAGAACAGTTTATGTGCATAGAAATGATGAGCCTGCAATCTAAATATAACACCACCACCATAATTACCAGCAGCAAGAACTTACGTTCTTTTCACACTTCCAAAAAAGGCAAAGCTGTACCTACAGCAGGGATACAGTTTTTTAAAAATTCTGAGTTTATACCTTTATATATAAAAATAATAGATTAGGCTGAGTCTGTATTAGTATTTCTGTGAGCTTCAACATTCTGGAAATGTATTCACTATCAGAGAATTCCTTATATTATGTGAAATCAGAAGAAATGTGTGCATAGTGCTCTTTCTTTTGTATCTCCATCTAGGTAAATGTCTATTTTATTTACTTTTCATATTTTTATTACTAAACATTTTTTTCCCCTGGATGTCAGCCTATTGGTATTTGTTTCTATTCCTCTCATTTCTTCTCTCTTTATGTTCCTTGGGTCCAGTTGAGAAAACCCAATCTGTGGGCTTTCCTCCAACCAGCCGACATTGTCTCATTTTCTAGAACATGGCTGTTATTACCCCTCTGATCCATGTTTTGCTTCTACTTTAAAATTGAATCGGTGAGACCGTGCTCGGGGCAATGAAAGACAATTATTTTTCTGATGTTCTTTCTGTTGTGATTTTATTTTGGGAAACTCCTTTTACAGATTACAAAGACACAGACGAGTAGCATTTTAACTGGGACAACAAGCACTGGGAAATTGTCACAGATGTAGTTTCAGCACAGGGAATACTCCATATCTTTATGAGAACTCTGACGAGGTCTTCACTATGTATTAGAATGTGGAACTAGGACATATGTTTCAAATGCTATAATTACAGAGGAGGGTATTAGACAACACACGGTGCTTGCAAGAATAAAATGGTCCTGACCTTCACAGCCATATGTAGGAGTGCACTAGCCACCCTGCTGACATCCCTAAGAACCACTGGAGAATATATTAGCCACCCAATTTAGTAGCCTGTGCTTGCATACTGCTAAAAAAAGAAAAAAATGTCTGCTTACACTGAATTTAAAAGAATTCAGACTCCAGGACTATCTTTGCCAGCTTTAATAATAATACTTTGCTAAGTATCTCCCAAGTTGAAATTCCTCCACTTGGAATTAGAGCATATTACCACCTAAGAATGAATTTTAGAATAAATGGGTCACTACATGAACATACATATCACAGTGCCTAGCATATATTCACTTAACATACACATCGGTGGGCTTTGTTTGCCATCTATTGCGTTGTGTGTTGCATGGAGTCTGATGCCATCTTTTCACCAAGAGAAAGGATTAGAGGGGGCCATATACGTAGCTGAAGCGGTCACAGCTCATGAATGTGGACCTCACAATTCAAACTCGGGTAGCAGAACCCCAGAAGCTATGCTCTTCATGTGTGTTCACAATAACTTGCGATTCCTGTCTGCTATTTAGACTACATTCCTCTTCACAGAAACCCAAGTTTACCAATCCTTCCATAGGGTTCATAAAATTTTATTACTAAACCTGGAAATTTTCTATTCATATCTCAAGTTCTTCTAAAATAATTCATAGCCTCCACTGGATTCTCACAATTTCCTGATTCTTCTCCAGAACAAACTAAGTAGTTCAATGTTCAAAGAGGCCCCCCTCCACCGGCACTGAAAATGGGGTCAGTTTCACGTCTAGCATCTGTGAACTACTATTGTGCTATTTCAGACCAACCACAAAGACCGTGGCACAACCAATTGGGTTAAATCCATTTTACCTTCTCAGAATGGATTTTAGTGGTTCACAGAATTTACTAGGTAGGAAGCCTAGTAGGTTTTTAATTTGTATCTTTAAGTATTGCCTAGTATTCTGTGATGACCTGTGTGTATTTCCTAGTTGTCTCCAATAAGAAAACATGATAAATAAAAGGCAAGGATAAGAATGGAAAGAGAATACTTGGTTAATGAGAATTTAATGATGAGAAGAGGGGTGGGATGATGAAGATTTTAGAGCTTATGTTTTAATTATACAAACTGACATTTATATCAGTACATATGAATCTGGAGATTATTAAGCCTGTCTTCTTCCTGATTAACATTTAAAGCAAATAGCTTTGTATGCTAAGTTGTCACTACATAGTTTTAATGATCTTCAGACATTTGTAATCTCAAAAAATAGTCACTTGATATCTATCCACTATTACCAAAAGAAGCAACAGATACTTTGTTATTTCCTATGTGTTGTGATTACCCTCTGCATTTATTGAACCTAATCACCGAAATGTTCAGAAAACACCAAATCACTCGTATTCTGAGTTTTCAAACCACAATCTGCCTTGCAATCATCAGCCTATAGCAAGGGATAGTATAATAAATCCTCTGATAATGATCAAATGATCACTGGTATTATTTGTAGAAGATGTTAGAGAACTTTATGTTGTTGAACATATCATGTCTGACCAAGTGTCTGATTGGATTTTATCTCATGGAAAGAAATACACACACACACACACACACACACACACACATACATACACATGCACACACAACCATTTTTAGGTGTTTGTTAATAAAACTTTAAGATTTAAAGAAAAACTCTTTATGAAATGTAGCAAGAATTATCACAATGCTCATACTGTTCACCAAATATGTATTATACACGAGGAACAGTTATTAATGCTTTGGGGCACTTTATAAATTGACACTGATAGCCTCTCTTTGATGGTATAATATGATATGATACCATCTTTATGAAGCAGGTGTCAACATATCATTTCACTTTTGAGATGACTAAATCTCAGATAATGTAATCATACCAAAATTAAGTAAATTTTCCAGAAGAAATTCTACTCGTTTAATTTGAAATTTAACAAAATATTATTTCATCTGACTTATGTATACTTGGTTTCTAATAAATTTATACTTACCTTCATATGTCCATTTTCCTTTATTCCATTCATTACCTATTTCGAATATTTTATCTTTCTGAATTATTATTCAGTTCATATATGTGTAAACCCATACAATTACATAACTGTATAATACTAAAGTGATATGGACATAAGGCAGGACATAAATTAACATATAGGAAATGTGAATGTTCAGGTAAGTGCAAGCAGGAGTTTTAGATAAGAAGTAAATCAATAAGACAAAAGAAAATGGAAAACAAACTCAATGAAAAACAAATTTATAATCTCAAAATATTCCTTAATATCCAACACAACTAAAATACAGTATATATTGCAGAATTACATTTCCAGACAACGTTAAATTTTTATGCTAGTACCAAAAATGTTCAGATATTAAAATACTTCAAGACTTTTATGTGGTCATTATGATATTTCCAGGTCAATTACATTACAGTTTTCATCCAGTTATATGAATTTCTTGTACATAATTTCACAATGGTAGTTTACAGTTTCCTCCCTATGTTATGGTAAATGAAATATTTCATTTCCATAATTATGCTCAATATATAATCCATTAGAAGAGATTATATTCAATATTTGTCAAATTATCTTTGTAGTAAAACAACCCTATAATTAAATCCTTGTTATTAAGACAATGAATTATATTTCACTTTCTTTTTGACGTTATGCTTAAAAATATATTTCTCTGAAAATAATTTTTCAATTTTTTTTTCTTTGTAATACTAAGCAAAACCTTAACCCATGGCAGTGTACTATTTTTTTTATAATTTCATACGATGCTTATCAAATTATTAAACAATGTTGTAGAGTGGTTAATAATTCTATGTTATTTTTCTGAATATATTTCACTTATGGCCACCATAAAACATGAAATATTCCTAACCGGAAGTGATAAATTCCAGCTAAGTAGGAACAAGAGAGACATTAACCTCTGAGATTGAGATTTTGCTTGCAGATACAAAAAATGCCTAAAGGTGAGTAGGGAGAGTGTTGAAGGAGACTGAGATGCCGGAACTCACAGCAGCATGGCAAGGGGGCTGCCTTCGGGATTACACAATTTAGCTCATTTTCAAGGTATCATCTGTTGTCCTGGTAACCTTCATTTAAAGCATCTGATCAGAACATCTCAGAGATGTAGGGAGGACTCTGAGCGAACAGAGTTTCAACTTCCAAGTTCATGTCCTAAAGTGAGCTTTGTTCATCTAAAATATGAAGGACAGAATGAATCTGTACGCAGATAAGCAATGAAAGGCCATGATGTGAATCATCGAGAGCTATCTCTATATTTCAATAATTTAGGATATGACGAGCAAAACTGCCTAAAATTAGAGAAATCTAAAAATATTCATGTTATTTGTTTGAGGGTAGTTGTTTAAAAATTATTTCTTGAGTTCTGTGCATTATTTCATTTTATTTTACATGTACTCCATGAAGGAGACAGTGAAATGACTCCAAACTTTCAAATAAGGAACACAGGCGAAATGCTGACAGTTGACACTGAGGAAGACATAGAAGACAGAACCGACCTAGGAGAGTGTGGCTCGTAACTACCAGGCAATGCTCTGCATTTTTAAACAAGGAGTAAAACAGTATTTTAAATAGTATTCCACACTTATATTTCACCTTTCGATAAATTATTGTTAAAGTTTAATATTACTAGAAACATTTCTAACTCAATGCAATATTTAGCAAATAGGAGATTTGCTAAGGAATAATGTGCCAAAAAGTTAACTGGCATATGAGAAACATTCATATAGATTATCAGATAAACAGTGAGTGGACAGAGTAGACAATAGAAGTAGTAGACTTTCTGTACTTATTTGGGAAAAAATATCTAGAAAGTTAGATAATGCTATTTATTTCCTTTTATTATTTTAAAAGAACAAAAACATATTCACAAACAGACACAAAGTAGGATAAGAATAGTACAATCAAAACTGAGTTACAGACAAAGTGACATGGAATCAACAATGGTTGTTGCATTACATATTCATAACTTCAAAGTGTATAATCAGGAACATAGATATAGACATGCAAAATTGAAGAAACAATCATCAATTATTCCTTGCAATAAAGTGATCGAAGTCAGTAGTGCAACTATGTTAGATGTGCTACATATACATACATACTTACTTACATTTTTTAATATAATTTTTTTTAAACTGTGAAAGGAGAAGAACTACTTGAACAACAGAAAAAAAGAAAAAAAAACACGGAAAGCATTAACAAAGAGACACAAAGTAGCACAATAACAGTATAATCAGAATGGAATTATAGACAAAGCAACAGAAAACCAGCAATAGTTGTTGCATTGCATATTGATATCTTCAAAGTGTATGCTCAGGAGAACACATACAGACATACAAGATTGATCAAACAACCAGTCATCAACTATTCCTTACCATTAAGTGACATAATACAATAGTAGAATCATGTTAGACATCCTGCACATATGTATATACTTACATACATACATACATTTTTGCCTCTTGCTTTTCTCCTTTCCCTCGTCCCATCTGTTCTTTGCATTTGAACGGATTTCCTTCATGTCTCTTACTTTATATTCCCACCCTCAAGTTCTTACACCAGTGACACAATACGTTACCTGCACACGTACCTCTGATTTATTTCACTTATGAGCATGGTGTCCAATTGTGACCATTTGCCTACAAAGGCCCCAAATCTATCCCTCTTTATAGCTGAATAATATTCCATTATATAAAAATGCCACAATTTTTTAATCCAGTCTTCTGTGGATGGACACTTGGGTTGCTTCCACAATTTAGCTATTACAAATTGCGCTGCTATAAACATGGGTGCACATATATCCAAGTGATATGATGTTTTCAGATCTTCTAGGAAAATACCCAGAAGAGGAATAGCTGGTTTGAATGGAACCACTAGACCTAGTTTGCTG
The DNA here is from genome assembly GCA_004027595.1 of Dinomys branickii. Lineage (NCBI taxonomy): Eukaryota > Metazoa > Chordata > Mammalia > Rodentia > Dinomyidae > Dinomys > Dinomys branickii. Next base: position 101,585 of record PVLD010000588.1, on the reverse strand, counting down.
AGAAATCTCCAAACTGCTCTCCACAGTGGTTGCACCAGTCTGCATTCCCACCAGCAGTGTAATAGAGTCCCTATTTCTCCACAGCCTCGCCAGCATTTGTTATTGGATGATTTTTTTCATACTGGCCATTCTTACTGGGGTGAGATAGAATCTCAAAGTTGTTTTTATTTGCATTTCTTGGATGACTAAGGATGTGGAACATTTTCTTATATATTTATGTGCCATTTGTATTTCTTTATCTGAGAAGTGTGTATTCATCTCAGATGCCCATTTCTGGATTGAGTCTTTGAATTTGGACAGGTACATGTTTTTTAATTCTCTGTATGTTCTAGATAGAAGACCTTTGTCTGAGGGACAGCCAGCTAGGATTTTTTCACAATTTGTGGGTTTTCTTTTTACTTTGCTGGTGATTTCTTTAGATGTACAAAAATTTTTCAGTAGCATGAGGTCCCAATTATTGATTCTTTGAAGTGTTTCCCGTGCAGTTTCATTTTTGTTCATGAACTCTCTGCCTACTCCTATGTCTTCAAGATTTTTACCTACTTTCTCTTCCAATAGGTTTAGAGTTTCTGTTTTAATGTTGAGGTCTATGATCCATTTTGACCTGAGTTTGGTGCATGGTGATAGACTTGGGTCTATTTTCAGTTTTCAGCAAGAGGCAAGCCAGTTTTTCCAGCACCATTTGTTAAACAGGCCATCTTTTTTCCAGTGAGTTTGGTTGACCCCTTTGTCAAGTATTAGGTTGCAGAGTGGATTTTTCGTTATGGTTGTATCTTCCAGTCTGTTCCATTGATCCTCAGGTCTGTTTTTAGCCAGTACCAGATTGATTTTATTATAGTAGCTTTGTAGTATAATTTCAGGTCAGGGATTGTGATTCCACCTGACTTGACCTTGTTTCCCAGGATTGCTTTTGCTATTCTGGGTCTCTTCTGGTTCCAGATGAATTTAAGGCATATTTTCTCTAGATCTGTGAGGTATGCTAATGGTAGTTTAATGGGAATTGCATTGAATCTGTACAACAGTTTTGGTAGTATGGCCATTTTCACAATGTTAGTTCTTCCTAACCACGAGCAGGGTATGTTTTTCCATTTATTGAAATCCTCTTCAATCTCTTTTTTCAGAGTACTGTAGTTTTTGGTGAATAAATCTTTCACATTCTTTGTTAGATTGATTCCTAAGTATTTCAATTTCTTGGTTGCTATTGTAAAAGGCATGGTTTCCTCAATTTCTCTCTCAGGCTGTTTGTTGTTTGTGTATAGGAATGCTACTGATTTTTGGGCGTTGACTTTGTATCCAGCTACACTGCTGAATTTGTCAATTAATTCCAGGAGTTTTCTTGTGGAGTTTTTGGGGTCCTCCATGTATAGCATCATGTCGTCTGCAAATAGTGATAGTTTGACTTTTTCCTTTCCTATTCTTATTCCTTTTAGTTCTCTCTCTTGTCTAATTGCTCTGGCTAATGCCTCGAGAACAATGTTGAATAGGAATGGTGTCAGTAGACATCCTTCTCTTCTTCCTGATTTTAGAATAAAAGCTCTTAGTCTTTGTCCATTTAGTATGATGTTGACTGTTGGTTTGTCATAGATGGCTTTGATCAGATTGAGGTAGAGACCACCTATTCCTACTTTTTCTAAGGTTTTTAACATGAATGCATGTTGGACTTTATCGAAAGCCTTTTCTGCATCTATTGAGATGATCATGTGGTTTTTGTCTTTGGCTGTATTCATATGATGTATTACATCTATTGATTTGCGAATATTGAACCATCCCTGCATTCCTGGAATGAATCCTACCTGGTCGTGGTGTATAATTTTCCTTATGGTTCTCTGTAATCTATTTGCTAGTATTTTGTTGAGTATCTTTGCATCTATGTTCATTAGAGAGATTGGCCTATAGTTCTCTTTCTTTTTTGGGTCTTTCTCTGGTTTTGGTATCAGTATAATACTTGCCTCCAGAAATGTGTTAGGGAGAGTTGCTTCATTTTCGATTTTGTTGAAGAGTTTGAGGAGTGTTCGCATTAAATCTTCTCTGAATGTTTTATACAATTCTGCTCTGAATCCATCAAGGCCTGGGCTTTTCTTTGTTGGTAAGTTTTTAATGACGTTTTCAATCTCATTAATTGATATTGGGTTGTTCAGGATTTTTACGTCTTCCTGATTCAATTTTGGTAATTTGTACCTTTCTAGGAATCTGTCCATTTCTTCAGAATTTTCTATCCTATTGGAGTAAAGATTTTCAAAGTAGGTATTAATGATCTTTTGGATTTCTGTGGGATCTGTAGTGATTTCATCCTTTTCATTCCTTATTGCATGAATTTATGTTCTTTCCCTTCTTTTTTTCATAAGGTTGGCTAGGGGTTTATCAATTTTATTTATTCTTTCAAAGAACCAGCTCTTTGTTTCACTTATTTCTTGTAGAGTTTTCTTCATCTCAATTGCATTAATTTCTTCCCTGAGTTTTATAATCTCCTCCCTTCTTTGGGCTTTTGGTTTGGCTCGTTGCTCTTTTTCTAAGAGTTTGAGGTGTAGCATTAGGCTATTTATTTGCTCTCTTTCTGTTTTCTTTGTATATGAGTTCATTGCTATAAATTTCCCTCTGAGGACTGCTTTCATTGCATCCCACAGATTCCAGTAGATTGTACTTGCGTTTTCAATTTTTTGTAGGTATTTTTAATTTCTTCTTTAACTTCTTGTGTGACTCATTGGTTATTCAGGAGGTTGTTGTCTAATTTCCAAGCATTTATGTGGTTTCTGGAGTTCTCTTTGTCATTAATTTCCATTTTCATTGCACTTTGGTCTGATTATATGCATGGGATAACTTCAATTCTTTTGCATTTAGGTAGATATGCTTTGTGTGCTAGAATGTGGTCAATTTTAGAGAAAGACCCATGTGCAGCTGAGAAAAATGTGTATTCTGTTGTAGGGGGATGGAACACTCTGTATACATCTACTAAGTCCATTTGTTCACACTTTTGGTTCAGGTCTGTTATTTCTTTGCTGAGTTTCTGTCCGGTTGACCTGTCTCTTTGCGTCAGAGGGGTGTTTAGGTCCCCTATTACAATAGTGTTATTAGTTATTTGATTTTTCACGTCTGTTAAGATTTGACTTATAAAGTTTGGTGCTCCATTGTTTGGTGCATAAATGTTTAGGATTGTTACCTCTTCCTCTTGCAGCTTTCCCCTAACTAGTATGTAATGGCCTTCTTTATCTCTTTTGATTGTTTTTGGTTTGAAATTTACATTGTCTGCATACATAATAGCTACCTCTGCATTTTTCTGGGGACCTGTTGCATGGAGAATTGTTTTCCATCCTTTAACTTTCAGCCTGTGGATTTCCTTTTGAGTAAAATGTGTTTCCTGTATACAACATATTGTTGGATTGTGTTCCTGGATCCACTCTGCCAATCTTTTCATTTTGACTGGTGAATTGAGGCCATTTACATTAATGGTTATAATGGTTATATGTTGGCTTATTCTAGTCACGTTATTTACTTGTTACTGTTTTCCTTCTTTTACTGTCTGTTTACTTACTTGTTCTGTTTGAGGGTTTATTTCTATTGTTGTTCTTGGGATTGTGGTCTCTTTTTTCTCTATCTAGAATATCTTTTAGTGCTTTTTCCAATGCTGGTTTGGCACTCATGAAGTTCTTCAGTTGTTCTTTTTCATGGAAATATTGTATTTCTCCATTGAATTGGAGGGATAGTTTTGCAGGATACATCAGTCTGGGTTGGAAGTTGTTTTGTCTCAGAATCTGTAATACCTCACTCCAAGCTCTTCTTGATTTCATGGTTTCCGTTGAGAAGTCTGCTGTGATTCTGATGGGCTTTCCTTTATAGGTGATCTGTTTCTTTTGTCTAGCAGCTTTTAATATTGTGTTCTTTTGCTGGATGTCTGGGATCTTGACTATTATATATCTGCATGTGGTTTTGTTTGGGTTATGGCTTGTTGGGGTTCTGTATGCCTCCATTAACTGTACTTCGGTATCTTTTACCATGTTTGGGAAATTTTCTGCTATTATTTCAGCAAATATTCTTTTTATATCATTTGTGTTGTCTCCTGCTGTTTCACTAACTCCTCTAATTCGAATATTATTTCTTTTTGCCTCATCTTGCAGCTGTTGGATTGATTTTTCTTGGATACTTGAAGACTTTATGAGATCCTTCCTTTAATGCTCATTAGCTGCCATGCTGCCTTCAAGATCTGAAATTCTATCTTCGGCTTCATTTAAGTGGCTTTGCCAGCTTTCAATGGAAGTTTTCAATTCCTCACAATCTCTTTGGACCTGTTTCATTTGTGGTAATTCATTCCTAAATTGCTCTTGTAACGTTTCCATTTGTTTCCTACTTTCTTCTGTTCTTTTATCCATTTCTTCTCTGTGTGTGCACAACATTTCTTCCATTATGGTTTTCAGTTCATTTTTTTTGTCTGAGAGATTATTTCTACTTTAATCTCTTTTGTGGCCTGATGGAGTTGTTTCTTTACTTCGGATGTGATCGTTTCTGAGATTGCAGGTATGTGACTAATTTCTGCTCTAATCTGTTCTATGACCTGATGGAGTTGTTTCATTATTTTGGACGTAATTGTTTCATAAATTTCAGGTATGTGGCTTATTTCTGCTTTAATCTCTTCTATGGCCTGTTGGAGATATTTCTTTATTTCGAATGCAATCATTTCAGAACTTGCGGGTATGTGGCTTCCTAGTTCCCCTATATCCTCGCATCCAGGACTTGTTCTGGGTCAGGTTGAGTTCTGAGACTGCGTTTTGTTCTTTTGTCTTCCCATTTTTGGATATAAGATTCAAACTATTGTGCTATAAATTACCCAGGCAGTTCACCAGGCAAGGGTCCATTGCAAAGGCTGCTCCAATGGCTCCTTCTCTTCGGGGGAATGTCCCTTAATCTTTCTGCTAAAAGTTCCACTCAAAAGGCTCCTGAGATGCTGCTTTGAGGGCTGAGCTACTCCCTACCCAGAGACCTGGCCAGGGCATGTAAGGAGCTCCCCCACCCACCCAGGGGTCCCTGCAGGCATGGGGACCAAGGTCCTCCCCCACTCAGTTATCCGGTCAGTCACGGCATGCAATCAGCTCACCCATCCGTGCAGGCAGGAAGTTCCCAAAGTGCTAATATTTCGTGCTTTGCCAGCAATCCGCTGCTCCCTGGCACTTCTCTGTCTCCTCAGCACTCTCGCAAGCACTGCTGATTACAACCGCCACTGTGCCTGCGGGCTGTAGGCCGAGGAGCGCACTGGTAGGGGGGACGGGGACCGGAGAGGGACACTGGTCCACAGCCCGGCTTAGCGCAGCCTGCCCAAGGAGCACGGGCTCCGATTCTGCCCCACGCTGCAGCTGCCAAAAAGCCAATTTCTGGCTTCAGCCACTGGCGAGCCACGCAGGCTTGGGAGGTGGGAGGGTGTGGCCCGCCATGGGCACCCTCGGGGCACGCGGACTCTGGGCAGCAGGTCAAGCTGCTGCCCGTACACTGCGCCGAGCACCTCAGGCGCCCAGCATTACAGGCCCACCCATGCCTCGCCATGGCAAGTTGGGCCATCCCGCCGTGGCCAGGGCAGTGCAGAGCAACATGTTCAGTTTGAACTTCGTGGCCGCGGTCCCGGCACTGCCCCGCACCAAGCCTGTCTCGAGCTGGAGCTCTCTATCAGGGAGGATCTTTGTTTTGCTGCTCACCTGGTTGCCATCTTCCGAGAAGTCCAGATAATGCTATTTGTTTGTGGGACTGTTGATATATAAAAATATCCATGTACCTATCATTAATGAATGTCAACACTACAGGCATTCTAGTAAGAAATCTAGTAATAGCAAAGATAAAAATGAAATGAATAGCCTATGAACAAGAAATTACTCTATATTATCCATATGCACAAATATAGGTAGACAGGCAGATATAAAGGAAGAAAAGAAATTTTAAGAAAGAAAGAAAGAAAGAAAGAAAGAAAGAAAGAAAGAAAGAAAGAAAGAAAGAAAGAAGGAAGGAAGGAAAGGAAGGAAGGAAGAAAGAAAGAAGGAAAGGAAGGAAGGAAGGAAGGAAGGAAGGAAGGAAGGAAGAAATTCTGTACTTTAATGTTCTCTGAAATGATGTTACCACAAACGTCCATGTACCTATCACTAATGAATGTTAACATTACAGCCATTCTAGTAAGAAATTTAATAATAGTAAAGATAAAAAACGAAATATGATATTTGTGGTAAAGATTTAGAATTGCGACAAAAGTCTAGATTGAATATATGTCATAGCAAACGACACTAGGTAAAATGCAGATGAGACAAAGTATAGTGTACAGAGAAGTTAAAAGGAAAAGAATAGTCAAAATTTAGCCACGTATATTGAACATACAAAAAACAAATCTTGGTGAAATAAATAAAGGCTATCAATGTGTGTTAATATTACAAAGCACATTTTACATGAACAAATATTCCAATTACACTAAGTAGGAAATCTTTTCTTGGCTTTCTGGCTGATATTAAGTGTAGAAGTGTTAAAGGAAGTTTGTATACATTGCTGTGAACTTGAATTGTTGTAGTGTATATTATTTGAAATTCAAAACTTGTTTCTCTTAACGTGTAGATGGTATCTTTGTATGGGATTCTCTGTTGATCTGAACACAGTGAGTTTCTGAGCCAGTACATATTCTTTGTCTTCTTAGGGTATCCATCTTTTTCTTTCTCTGTTAATACTATTTGTTAATGATTTGCCTTCTAGCAGGGTTGGCACGAACATACATCTTCATGCAGGAAACCATATTGTTTCATAACAGATTGCCTGGAATTTTCAAGAAAAACTCCAACTGGGCAGTTGGAATTTGCCATTATATCTAAATTGAAGTTACTATAATTACATGATACTTAATAATGAATTTTGGAAATGCTTCCCTCTGTCCAAGCTTTTTCTTTCATAGACAAGTCTACTAAAAATGTAACTGTTGGTGAAAATAACTTCTAATTGTTAGTGCTTGTCAGTGTTAGGTGATGTGAGTAACCACACATTTTCAAGTAAATATCACTTAAATACAACATAATACTGCTGCTTCTTCAAATTGAGCCATTCGACTATCTACTCAAAGCCCATTACTCCAAGTCAATACAGAGGAGGTATCAGTTTCTGTAAGTCTAAAAATTACCAGTTTTTAAAGACAAACTCAGAAGTATAAGAATGATTTTTATATAATTGCTGCATTTGATTCAAACATTTTTGTGTTTGTTTTGACTTCGGTTGCTAATCACTGTATTTTCATTTATCACTGATTATCTGGATGGGTTTCACTGTATCCATCTTCACTTTCATTTTTTGTCCACCTTGATATGAGCCAGTAATCGTGATGACTTTAATTCGGTGATCACTGTAGTTCCCATCTCTCCTAAAATTTTAAACAGGTATTTTCCCAAGGAATCACAAGTGTTTTAAATTTATCTTCTGGCTCTCTAACACATACTTAGCTAGCTGGTAAATCATACCACATAATTATGTCCATGTTTCCAGTTTTGACTAGAGTTCCAATCTCATACACTGTAGATTATTACGAGGAAATTTTCCATTTTCCCTAATGTTTTAATGAGGTCCTATTCAATTTACAACCCTCTCTTTCATTCACAATTATTCAAATCAATATTCATATACATACACAAAGAGTGCTAAGGTTTCATATGCATGTAATATATATACACACTTTAAAATATTCATTGTTTTTCTAAGAGTTATACATGTTCAATAGATCACTTAGGAGATACAGGAAGTACAAACATTTTTTTTAACTCCCTGATCTACCCATACAATTTTTAAAACTATTAACATTTTTATAATACAACCTTTTTTAAAATATGACACAGAAAAGGCATTAAAATATACTATCAAAAATTGCTTTTTAGAAAATATTTAACACAAATCAGTGTGCTTATAATACTTTTATATCTTTGAAATGTATTTATAACTAATTTCATTTGAGGAAAATAATTATCAGAATCAATTTTGTTTGCTGAGGTTCATAGGAATACTTTATACCTCTCTGGTAAGCTCTATTTTATCAGACTCAACGCTTCCTTAATGCAATCTCTGAATTTATTGTTAAATGATAATAAACTCATCATATTCAGGAGAAGCATGGGGATGGAGTAAACAGAACATTTTTGTTATTTTTTTCAAAAAAATATATATACTGCATTTTAATTGATTATTTAACACAGTGTCTGGTTTTTTAAAGTTCTGATTTATTTCTATATTGTATACCTTTGCTACTCCAGTCTTTTTTCTTACACATCTCTTACAGCTCCCTCGATACCAACCCATTCCTAAAATACTTTATGAGGAAATTGTTTTCCTACTTGACTTGGTTACTTTTCTCTCATTGCTGAGACAAAATACCCAACACCCAAAATGAAGGAAGGAAAGGTTTATTTAGCTTGCAGTTTGTGGAGGTTTCAGTCCATACTTGGCTGGTTCTGAGGCAGAGTAGCACATGGCAGAGGGTAAATGTTCATGGCAGCAGAGCACAGCAAAAACAACCAGCAAAAGGGAGGAATGGCGGCAAGCAGCCTTTCTACCTCCCTTACATTGTAAACAGGCTACTGTTGCAGCAAAAATCAGAAATCGGGTCAAACTCCGCAGGGGATCCAAAAATTCATTCAGAACAAATGGAGCTTTAATTAATTTTAATTTAGGATCAATTTGGGCCAGTCATTGCCACCCCATTCCCGACCAGAGAATGTGGCACTTAACTGCCTTTGTTCTCATCTTATATACGTTTTTGGTTTCCATGGTAATAGATTGGAATGTCTAGGCCTGGCCATAGTTGTTTACCTTGCACCATGTGACCAGGTCAGGCTCTGGCCATCATGATATATATATTTTAACAATTCAGGCAAGGAGAAGAATTCCAGGACAAAGTCAGAACTGCAGAGTTAACCCTTTATAACTCCTCCAGGATGTTTCTCAAGACACATTTTGAGGCTTGTCTATCTTAAAATGTCGTGCTAAAAGTCACCGCCCATTACACTACCCCAACCCAGAGGGCATGTAGCACTCACATAATCTCCATGCCCTCCTCTTCCACAGGCTCAGGATGTACACAAAGTAAGCACCCCGGCTTCCTGCTGAGTCACTCAGCCAAACCTCTAGACTTCTCAAGTTCACACAATATATCAATCATAACAATCCACCCCTTGTCAACTTGGCAACCAGACACACTTCTTTAAACCAGTTTCCAGATACAAAGATATACTACGTTAGAACCATCACATCCCCCCCCCCCCCGCTGGTACCAAATTCTGTCTTCGTTACTTTTCTCTCCTTGCTGAGACAAAATACCCAATGTCCAAAATGAAGGAAGGAAAGGTTTATTTAGCTTACAGTTTGTGGAGGTTTCAGTCCATAATTGGCTGGTTCTGAGGCAGAGTGGCACATGGCAGAGGGCAAACTGTTCATGGCAGCAGAGCACAGCAAAACAACAAGAGCAAAAGGGAAGAATGGCTGCAAGCAGCCTCTCTCCTTCCCTTACATTATAAACAGGCTACCCCCACCCAGGGACTGTGCAACTCTCACACAATCTCCATGCCCTCCACTTCCACAGGCTCGGGATATATACAAAGTAAGCACCCTGGCTTCCGGCTGAATCACTCAGCCAAACCTCTAGACTCCCCAAGTTGACACAATGTATCAACCACAACACTACGGATAAAAAGTAATTACACTGCTTTAAAATTAAGTAAGTTTTATTTGTAACATTATGCCTTATACAAACAGGCAGTGAATTAACACAGAGAAGACGATGAGTCATGGTGTTTAGAAATGCTGCAATGCTGTATTTTATCTCTGTTCATTTCCTAAGTGATGCCTAGTCATTCTCTCATTCAACTGCTCGGCCCTTCAGGTCGCATTTATTTCCAGTGTCCTTTTTGCTCTCTTCAAACTGAAAATCTTATCTATCTTTGTCATTTTCAAAAAATAAGAGGATCTGAACGAGGTTTGAAAAAGCCAGGAACCCTCTGAAATGAAGGCAACAAAAAATGCGACACTTTTCATGGCAGGATAAAGAGCAGTAGCTGCTCTCCCTCTTTAGTGGTGGGGGCTTCTAAGCGCCATGAGATCCAAATCTTGCTATTAAAACCACATCCGCCTTCTCCATCAGGTCTCTTTCCTGTCTGGTATGCTTAAGTCTCTATCTACACTTTTTTACTCATCACTTCTGTCACTTACTTGTCCTATTTTAGGGTAAAATCTTTATTCATGTCTTGAATGCTATACTGTGTCAACAGAGCTTGCAACTATATCTTGCTTCTACAGTTTGTAAAATTTTGTTGCACACTGATGGTTCTTCCCTGTTCTGATTTACTTTTTGCCTTGCGATAGTGATTTAAAGCAGTGGCTCTATTTGACAACTTGGCTTTGTAAAAATAAATTCATAAATACATACATCCATGAAAGTCATTGGTGAAACTGCCACTTACCAAATAAACTATATCATCTTAGTTTTTAATTTTCAGCGGTGAATGAACTCCTGACCATCCTTTCTTGACTTTATTTACCATTCTTCCTTACCTAATATTAAAACTTAAATCTGTCAGCAAACTATGAAGTCACATTGTTTGCACTCTTTCATGAAGCAGTTCATTCTCTTCAGCTGTAAAGTCAGCCTCAAGGCGAGTATAATAGTGTCCTGTTTGGGATAATGCACTCATTATTTTCAAGGTAATGTATTTCTTGGTGCTAATGCTAGAAAATCATTCTTTCAATGAACAAATCAGTGATAAACAGCTAAGTTTTGTTAAGCTATCTAGGAGAGAGAATCCCATTAGTATTCTTTTACTATTTAGAGACAATTACTATGCTCTCCCTTTTGTGACTGTCTTCTCCACTCCCAAGGCCAAAGGATGATACTGTAATTCTCTTGTTCATTTAATATCTGCTAGCCCTTTCACAACCGAAGCAGCCCTCTTTTTATACTCTTAATATTATTCTCTTATTATGACACCTAACAATTTCAGCTATGATATTAATACAACTCGCACGGACTCTGCTTTGCTCTCCCTCCAGCAGGCAGCACAGTTGCATCCTCTTGCTGTTTGTTAACTACTGGACAGTGTTGACACTCCCCCCCCTTTATCTCCTGTACACTTCTTACCTCCCTTTACCCCATTTCCGCAGATAACTAACTATGACAAACAGTGATTACAGACGGATCTTGACTGACATGAGCACAAGACACTATCATATATTCAACTTGTGTTTCAATGTTAAAAGGAAAAGGAACACCAATGACAAGAGAAATCAAGAAGCAGCAAATGGGAAAAAAAAATCCCTATGAATCAACAATCAACAACTCTGGTTATTTTGGGGGTACAAATAAAGACTATAATAAAAATAGAATGGAAAGAAACATCAATATTTTAGACTATGGAATCAAAAGAAATAAAAATTGACAAAAAATGGATAAAGCCCCAAAATCTGGTGTTTGTGCAATAAAGATGAATTCGCACATGGCCTTTTTGAAAATGAGTTGATGGTGATGAATTCCTATCTGTATTATGAAGAAGTCATAGCAAATCATGTTAAAATTTGTTAGAGATCTGAGATTCACCTACATAAACCAATGTATTTTTTCTGCCTTCTCGGGAGGTGGGGGTAGAGAGATATTAGACGGCGAGGTCCTGTCGCTGCAGAACACATGCGTGTAAGACATCAGCAACAGCAGCAGGGAGCAGGGAGCACAGTGGTGAACAAGAGCAGAAGAGTGCAAGAGCCCAAGAGCTGCCTGCATCTTCATTGTATCGTTTGTGCACAGGTTGTTATCTCATATTTACATTGTTACGTAGTGCTGTAATCAATGCATGTGTGTTTACCTGAGCTGAGTTATGGTTACATAACTGTATCCCACTGTGTGTCAGCACTAGACAAGTGGGGTCACATCCTCAGGTGTCCTTACCCAACCAGACAACGCCCAAGAATTTGACAGATAAACCAGGTTCCTTGTCTTCATTTACCACCCACACCCATGTCATCAAAGCTTCCTTCAGGCTGCCTGTGGTAACTTCCAAATCTTTCAGGCAATCAGAGATTAATATAATATCATCAATAAAATGAAACAGTGTCACAGAGTGTAGCTTGGTTCAGGTGACCAAGTCCTGGGTCACCAGGTGTCTTGGTTACTTTTTTTCCAGGTGTCTTGAGATGAAATACCCAACACCCAAAATGAAGGAAGGAAAGGTTTATTTAGCTTACAGTTTTTGGAGGTTTCAGTCCATACTTGGCTGGTTCTGAGGCAGAGTGACACATGGCAGAGGGCAACAGTTCGTGGCAGCGGTACACAGCAAAAACAGCAAGAGCAAAAGGGATGAATGGCAGGGTCCATGGCAGCCAGCAGCCTGTTTCTCTCCCTCACATATACAAACTATCCACCCTAAGGGACAGCTCTCACACCCATAATCCCAGCATTGGACCATGGATCAGTCATAAACTCTAAAAGCCACCTCATAACTGCATGAGGATTTGGGGGGACATGCAGACACAATCCATAACAACATACCATGACACAAAGTTGGGCTATGCACACATCCTTGTGGAAACACCTGGAAGGTCCACTGCTTATCCTCCCAAGTGAAGGTGAATGGCTCTTGACTGTCGGGAGCAATAGCAGTGGAGGAAAAGGCATCAGCCCCATCCACAACATAACTGCATCAACCCAGTATCAGGGTGAGATGACCCATCAAGTATGCAGTGTTAAGCACCCTGCTACATGCAGTGCAACAGTCACTGTATTCACTTCCAGGTAATACACAGTCATTCTCCAGGTCCCGTCTGGCTTCTGCACGGGCCAAACTGGGCAGCTGAAGGAGCTCTGTGCAAGGTGTATCATCTCTGCTTCTTCTGATTTTAAGATAGTCTGTTCTATCTTCACACAGCCCCCAGGCAGCCAATATTGCTTCACACACACACACAACCCACATAGCTCACAGGACATTCAGCAATGCATGGTGTGGATGGTCTTGAAGTATGGTTTTTATAACATGAATTTGCAACTGGAATTCTCCCTGCATGTTGTCTAGCTGAGCACCAGTCAGTATGTCCACCTCCTACATATATTCAGCAACCAGGGAAACATAAGCATCATATGGGCATGGAGGCAAGTGCCAGATGCCCAGAGTCACCTGGGCGCTCCACATCCTTCCATGCACGCAGTAGATCCTGTAAAATTATTTGGGTTGTTGTATATCAGTGCTGACTCAGGTCTGGTACCCACCAATGCTAGTACATACTGCACATTTTGGGGGACCAGGCAATAGTCAATTTTACATGCAGCCTCCAGTCTCCCGGGAGCCCCAATACCTGGGTACCTCAGCCTACCTCCTAATCTGGGTAAAAAGAGGCCAGAATCATTTTTTCCTGCTTCACCGGATCTGCGTTGGCCTTCTTGCCCTGGCCCATGGGCTGGTATTGCACCTTAGGGTGTAACTAATTTCAGAAAGTCAGCAACACACCCAAAGAGTGCCTATCTAAGTTATTTGTGGCCAGGCTGGAAGCCAGCAAATCTATCCAGACGTGGTGCCAAGCAACCTTCAGGGACTCCATAGCCTGTTCTTGCAGGGATAACCCTACACACATAGAGGCCCCTTTCTTTTTCTCCTTTGCTGGTACAGTTTTTATAGATCTTGCCTTACCTTCTATTTCTCAGGCTGTCTAAGGGATCCATAGCATCATGCACTGGGAAGTCTGTAAAGGGGTTAGAAGAGCTGTCACTGCCCCAAACATGCCAGCCCACTCACTTGCCAGGATAATGTCTTTCATGCGTGTAATCAGCAGTTCCTCATCTGAGCTACAGTACTGCAGAGTAAACATCATCTTCCACACAGCCATTTGATTCAGCACAGTTATCAAATCTAGATAGTGACTTGTCTGGCATGTCACCTTCATTCTTCTAAACCAGGTGAGCTGCTGCCATTAATCAATTTATTAGAGACTGATTACCTCCTTCTGGGACTGTCCTCTGTGCATTCTGTGGAACCTGTCTCATGGTGAGCGTTAAGCTTTGTGTCCAGATGTCCAACCTCATGCAATCTTGTGGGCTGGCTTTAGTATTTGTGATTGATCCATGGTCCAGTGCTGGGGTTATGAATGTGACTGCTACGTGCACCCTGGAGCAGGGAGCTTGCACACGATATAAAGGAGGGAACGAGCCTTGCTCTGTTGCTGCTCCCATTTTGCTTTTCTGCTTTTGCTGTTTTCCAACACCATGAATTGTTGCCCTCTTCCATGTGCCACTCTGCCTTGGAGCCAGCTGAATATGGACTGAAACCTCCACAAACTGTGAGCAAAATAAATCTTTCCTACCTTAATTCTGGTTGTCAGGTATTTTGTCTCAGCAATGAGAGAAAAGTAAACAAGGGAGTGGGTGTTCTGGCTCTACTGGCTGTTTGAGACATCTCTGTGAGCTTAACTGAGTGGAGTGAGCCCCATCATCACATAGCCATAGCAACCAATATTACATGCACCTTCTGCTTTAATTGTTTCACCAGCTCCTGCAGCTCCATAGCTCCATAGGTGGTGCACCTTGCATGTTAGGTAGATATAGAAGGTCCTCCCAGTTCTCCTCCCTGGACTAGGGGTTCCTTTACCTCCACTTTTTGATAAATAACCAGCCTAGCATGCAAAACCAGGGGTTTTCTCAGATGTGAGGACTTATGCCCCTGGAGACATTTCTGGAGGAGGCGTTGCTTCCCTTGATTTGCAATATGAGCTCCACAGCAGCCAGCAATTCCTCAAGGTCCTCCTCTAGCTGCAGCAGCTGGTCTACTTGTGGACAAGGCCATCAGCCTATTGATTTATATACATCAGAAGAGAGTAAAGAGCAGCCAAACCATCTGCCCAACCACTTCATGGTGAGGAGTAGGAGTTTGCCTATCACATACAATTTGTCTATCACTTGCAAGATCTCTCTGGGCTCCAAACAACTGTTTCCCAATCCTCTGGGGCCTTCCAAACTTCCAAGAAGGTGGCTACAGGTAGCCACAGTGATTCCAGGTTCATTTATCAACCATTTCCCAGGGATCTCCCTCACTGTTGAGTGCTATTTTGGCAGCCACCATGGGAGCACTCACCTCAATGTCCCGCAGAGACTATGCCAGTCGTTGGTCCATTTGTGGGACCCATGGGAGATTTTTGAGGGTAAGGACCCAAGGTTACAGAACACATGCGTGCAAGACATCAGCAACAACAGCAGGTACCATGGAGTAGACCAGAGCACAAGAATGCAAGCTTGCAAGAGCAAGAACCCAAGAGCTGCCTGCAACTTCACTATATAATTCCTACATATGTTGTTATCTCACATTTACTTTCTTATATAGTGCTATAACCAGTGCATGTGTATTCCCCTGTGCTGAGTCATGGTTACATAACAGTATCCCACTAGGCACCTGCCCTAGACAAGTGAAGTCATGTCATCAGGCATCCTTAGATGCCACTAAGCTTTGAAGCAATCTGAGTGGCTCCCCACAGTGTTCTTTAAAGCATTTCAGAAAATGAACTAAGTGTTAAAGAGAGCCTTTGCAAAAGTCAGTAGGATGGGAAAGGACAGAAAAGAAAAGCTGAAGCACAATGAAAAAAATAGACACTTACAGGTGAATAATTCTTTACATTTTATAAAACAATGTAAGATACAGATGCCTGTCTTGCCCTTACAGAAACTCTGTTAAGTTGACAGAATAGATGGTAATAGTTTTTGTTTATAGACAAGCAAAGAGAGTGGGGGAATAAAACAGCAAAATGTGGAAAAATTCAGGAAGCAAAATGAGGCTCTGATAAGGTCATAGAGCAGGTGGGTATGAAACTCATTTAAATGCAAATAATATTTTACTTATTTGATAGGTGTTAGTTGAGATGCTGATGTACTTACACTATTAATGCTAAGTATTGCATTTAATTCTAAGAATGATAACATATCGGGAAGCAACATTAAGTGATGAACGGCGGGTAATTAGAATGGTAACTGGCCAAAAACAGTCCCATCCATAAGGCCTGGCTTCACAATGGTGAGTCACAAGCCAGGGAAACATTAGCAGCTTATGCTATGGATGGCATAAAGCTAAAAATCTGTGTACAGTATTACTGTATGACTAATGCTTTGTGTAGCTATTTATAATGTCAATTCCCTAAAAAATGTTTATTTGATTAGGATTCATAGAACTTCTGCAGATACTGGAGAAGAAAGAAGGAATAGTCTCATCCATACCTTCCATGGCCAGCTGGACGGCAATGGCTGTAGGAGCCTGAGAAACACACCACAGAGGTTTAGCTTCTCAAATATTTAGCAGCTCAGACGAAAAGAAAGGCACTGCATCTGTGAATAAATGGCACATACCCCTGCAGAATTTCATTTAATCTTAGTGCAACCCATGGTGAAGGTTTATTGCCATCTTACCAAAAATGAAGTCTGAATAAACTATTATATTTTTTTGCCACATGTTCTGAAATGCTAGAAACACTAAATTAAACTTTAATAAATATTTATTATCCTAAACTTGTTATCTTGGCTTACAGTACTAAGTCACTATTTATTAGGGGTTTTCTTCTATCTCAGACAATGTTGGAAATAACATTCAGATTCCAACACCCCACTATTCTTTCTAATAAGGCTAGTATAAGTGGAAGCCAAGATAAATTTTGTGCAATAAGGAACTGGTACTCAAATTCTGACTGTAATTATTTATATTACGTGCATTCAAAATTAACTGGGATTAATTTAATTTAGTAGTTAGGTCTGTATTCCAGAAAAAAATGTAGGTAAAAGAGTACTACAGTCAACTCATATATTTAGTTACTGACATATTTCCTGTCATGCTTCTGATTCAAAGTTCAAACTTTTTAACTTTCATTCTTCATTATGATGAATTGTGTAGGGTATACAATAATTTACAACTCTGGGAATGACTGGTTTTAACAGATAGGTGAGGAAAAGGAAATCACCCTATTATAGATTGTGTTACAAGCTAAAATACGTAAACGAGAGTCTAACTAAAATTTGCAGAGCAATTTATAACTAAAGGAACTTTGCTACATATTATCTTTTTGATCAGCAGTCACATGTATTTTTATTCTATTTTTAAATCTTTTTGTTATCTTGACACTTATGAATTTTTACATATTATTAGAATATTATAAAATACAAACATATATATAATTTTTTCTTTTAGTTTGTTTTAATACAATATCTTCCTTTCTTTGGAAGTATATGTGTTAGTTTTTAAGGCCTTCTGTAAAAACTTGTCAAAAAATACATGGCTAAGAAATAGTAAAAAAGTATTTTCTCACTCTTCTAAAGTTGAGTTTTAAACAAAAGTATTTGCAGAGCCATGCTATCACTGAGAGTTAAAAAGAAGCATCCTTCCTTGACCCTTTCTAGGTTCTGCTGTCTTCCAGGAGTCCTTCCCTGGACTTGTAGCTACCTCACTCCACTCCCCGCCCCCGTCACCATGGAGCCCTCTCTTCCCTGTTTGCCTTTCATCTATCTTCTTCCTATAATGTCATCAGAACTGAATGTCGGATTCAGTCCAGTGCAAAGTGAGATCATCCTAACTGCTGACCTCAAAATACCACACGCATGAATAAGGTCAAACCTGTGATTCCAGGTGAACATGAATTTTCAACGCTATGTGACCCACTACTATGGTAATGAAGTCTAAAAGTAGGAAAGGCCAGCAGAGGGCAAGAAAAATAAAGGTGTTCAATAGTCTACCACCAAAACAAAGGCTTTAATTTGAGTCATTTATCATTAAAGCACTGTAGAAATCTAAGAAAATAGAAGGTCTCATTACTGAATTGAAATTATACCTATAAAATATTTTCTAATAACTTATATGGTTAATAAAGTTATAAATTCTGCAACATACATGATATATGTAAGGTTATGTTTCAAGTGTTCCTAAAGGACTTATAAAATATAAAGTAGACTATCTATGGTATTTTTATTAATATTTATATATTTTTTAAAAATCAATTACCTGCCAGTCTCTCACCTATAAATAATAGCTATAATGTGTGTAAATATTGAACATTTATGTGAGGAGTGTATGTACATGTATGTTTAGTAAAATCATAGTCTAAATGTAAATTTATATTATTTTTCCATTGAATTTAATGGTTTATGTATCAATAAGGGTAAATATTATTTGAAAAATTATTTCATTTTATATCACCAGAGATTTATATCTCTGGAAAAGTTTGGTCTTGATTGTGGATCGATGTGTTTGCTATTTTCATAAGAATTATTGTTCCATTTTTAGCCATGCAATACTCAAAATAAATGACAGTGATAGAAATTGGAACAAGCTGGATTCTCAATATTAACAAACACCATATCCTTCTACATCATTGCTCACATTATAATGTAGAAAAGAAATATATTTTCATCTTCTTTAAACTACTATACTTTTAAATCTCATGTTACATCTTGCATTTTCATATGTAATTATGTCTTGATTCAAAATCCATTACATTATTATGTTTCACAGAGGAATATCTGTTTTGTATCTTGAGATTTTCTCTTCTCCCACCAACAGCTAACATACTGAAAACATGATCTAGGGAAAAAACACTGAACCTAATCAAGAACCACGTTTGCCTGGCCGGTTTTAGAACTGGTCTAGACCTGACACTTCCATATCTTTCTCTTTTCCTTTGGGCCACAGTTAGTGTATTTGTAATTCTTTCTCAGGCTTTGATTTCTGAATGCTTATGACCTCATAGTCAATAAGAGACAAGTAGATGAGTAAGGGCTCTGATCTTTCCTGAGGGTTCACAGAACCCCGCACAAATGGACAACATTTCAGACTACCTGGTTTATGTTACAACCCTTTCTACCTGTGTGGTTCTCCAGAACTTCCTGTTGTTAGTCTGCTGTTCACCTCAAAGCGCATCATACCTGAGTCTAAGAGTGATGCTGCCTTTCTCAGAAAGTTTAACGTTCTAGAATTGATTTTCATTGTTTCATATGATCTTTCCATACACAAAATTTTTCTGGACTCATATCAAATCAGATACTTTTCATGGAAAAGATGTTTGTCTTTGTGGCCAGGTCTCCTCTCCATGTAGTGAAGGTGCAGTGGGAAAGATGGCTGCACATCAAATGAAAAGATCAGACTCCACCCTTCTGACAAAGGGTTAGGATTTCATAAATAAACACTTAATTTCTTATATGCCTTTGGCTATTTTTCATAATCTCCCATTATTTGTCACATTTTTATGTGTTTTATCACAGGATGTGCAGGAGAGGATTTACTGAACTCATCTACCCGTTTAAGGACTTTTCTCTGCTCTCTCATGGAAAGTGAGCCCTGCTCCCCTCAAACTTCTACCGCAGTGCCCTGGATAAAAGGAATATCCCAATGTACTCGTACATGCTCCTCAAGCTTTTTAAACCTGCTGTTACAGAATGCAACAATGTTCTTCTAATCACTCTTATTATACCTGTCTACCTCCATGTCTTGTTTACTATTCTTGTTGCTGAGACAAAATACTCAAAACTCAAAGTTAAAAGAGGAGAGATTTATCTGGCTCACAGTTTGTAGAGGTTTCAATCTATAATTCGCTGGCTCCAAGACAGGGTGGCAGAGGGTAATCACAGAGGAGAAACAGTCTATGGCAAAGGAAGGCAGGCAGAAGGAAGCCACCATTTAAGCAAGAAGCATCAGGCAGCAAGGAACAAAGATCTCTTTTCTGTCCCTTATATTTTATTCAGGCTACACACCCTTATGGCAAGTAAGATACATACCCAATGTAGGACATCCTTAATCCTGCCAAGAACCGTGCCAAACCAATCAGTAGACTAATTCAGGGATCACACACAGTTAATCCCAGCATCACACACTTAATCCCAGCAGCACACAGTGTAGATTCAGCCACCTCTGAAAAGCCCCACATATGACAATGTGAGGCTCAGGGGTGTCATCTTGACACCAGCCATAACATTCCATAATGGGCTTATTCTCTCATATCTACTTTTTATGTTGAGTTTTCTTAAAGGCTTGATAACTTGTCACCTTACTTTACTTCCCTGTGAGACTTCGCTTTTCTCTCCCTTCACTTCTCTTTGACACTTCAGTGCATAATTGGATTCTAATGCCCTTATACCAGTTTTGTATGAGGTACTAATTTCCAAGTCACAACACCAATCTGCATGACATGACCCTTGTGTTCTAATAGACACCACTTTCAGATGTCACCAATATATCTCATTAGCAAGATATTTAAGTTTAGTGCCAGGTCTTCCAACCAAAAGGAGTCCTCCTTGAGACTTATGCGTGTAAATACATCACAGTTTGTCTACTTGAACTGCTGCAAAGCACCTGAACTATTCTTGCTGTTGTTCTTACTTTCCCTTCTGCAAGCAAGACATCATAGCAATGACTGCCACTGATGCTTTTATTCTATTGTAAGAGTGTATGACTTATTGCAGAAACTCAAAAATGCATGCCTCCCCCAAATTGGGCTTTCATGCAACATTCTTTTTGAAAAACGGATGTGAATCTTATGCAGTACTCTTAAAAAGTGTTCAGGATTTGGTTAGGTTATTGTTATGATGATAATAGTATTAAAATATTTTTCAAAGGTAATCTTTTGATCTATGTAAAAGAACCTCCTAAACTATTTTAGGATAGCATTATGTCCACTTCTCTATCAAAGGATATAAGAGACATACAGATGTCTTTCAATATTGCCAACAAGGTTGGTTAAAAAAAAAAAAAGGAGATATAAATAATAAAAAGAAAGAGGACCAAAAAATGAGTGAGCTAATGAAGTATAAAGACAGTTTTATTTGATTTGTCACATAAAATTATATTACCCTGTGTCTGTATTTATTCCAGTGAATCAAAAGCCCATCCAGTAGAATGACCATAAGAATTCTGCTGAGAAGCAGAAATCGTATCTTAGTACTACACACTAGTTTAAAAATAATTGAGGTTCAGGACTATTATCTCCCAAAAAGCCTTAAAACTCTAATTAAGGAGAATTTTCTAGTTTCAACCATTGGCTTTTTTTCACTTTAATAGAAATCATATAGATAATTTTTATGCTTATTTGGTCATTTTGGAAGTCTTGCAAATTTTTCCAAATAATTAGCAAAATTTATGTACCCTAGTAGAAATTAATTCATTCTTTTTTTCCTAATTTTGGTGCTACTAGAGGTAGAAGCCAAGACCTCAAAAGCTCCAACAGTGAGTTGAACAGCAGATCTCATTAGTCTAAAATGAAAAAATCAATTCAGTGGAATTTTAATGTCTGTGTTCTAAACATAAATCCATCTTAGGAAGTAATCTGCATATACTTAAGTGTTTGTGATATTACTCTTGATCTTTTAGGGCAGGAACAAAATAAATAGAATTTAGTAGACCATACTTAACAATTCTGATTTTCTACCATTTCAGCAAAGGGATTTTTTTCATTTTAATGAAGTGGCAAAAAAGGAATCAACAGTCATGTTAAAACAAACAGTATATTTAAAGAAGCACAAATCCAAGTACTTACTTTCCAATTATATTCAGAATACATAAAATATGAAATAATTTTAAGCTAAATCAGTCACAATATTCCCCTCCTATATAAAGAGAAACTATGAGTTTTAAGTGTCACTATAAAGCATATTAGTGAATTTAACTTGTAGGGAAAATAATCTCAGGGAGTTATGTGTAGTTTTACCTAGATTTATAGAGATGTAGTCTGAATTAAATGAGAAAGGATAAAAGTACAATGCCACTATTTTTCTCCCTCTTTAAGAAAATCTTTTCCAATTCCACTTATCTGACACTGTGTTCTCACGGAAGGAGGCAGGTGATTGTTTACATTCTTCTGTTGTGTTTACAGATCCTTCTGTCACCTGCAGTCCCAGGATAGAAAATGTGTTTGGTGGAAGAAGATCAACACATTTTGGCACTGAAAAATAAAAAAGGGCTCTTGCCTTTGTGCCATTTCAAGTGATTTATCTTACTCAGCAGGTCTCTCTTATTGGCTTGGGAGTTTACTTTGTCCAGTGAGCCAAGAAGGGTTGGCTGCAAAAGCTCCTTAGAAGTGCCAAACTCACACTGATCCAAAAACAACAGCGATCAAATCAGTAGCCTCTCAGCCTCTGGCAATGGCTGCACATGCCCAGCACCTCCTGAGAATTTTATATTTGGTTGATTAACAAATAGAAGGTGGAGGAAGAGGGAATAACATGATATTTGGCTCAAAGACAGGAAACAATAAGCTAAATAATAACTATAAATTACATCCAAACTAAATAAAGGGAACAAGTAAATTATTTGGAAAGAACATGATGGTTGCTATTATATTACATGTCACACAGTCATAAAAATTGTTGTATCATTTTTAAAACTTACTTCAGAAGATAAAATAAGCTGGAAAATACAAGTAATTTTCCTAAAGATATATACTGAGTGATTATAAAATTGTCATGTTAATAAATGAATGGAAAAAATGTATATTTTCAATGATAAAACTAGAAACATAACCAACTGCTTAATACATAAATTTAAATGTTTTTTCCATTTGACTATTGATTTCAATGTAGAATTAACAGAATCTTGTAACTTACAAATTTATACAATATTTTACAATTTAAAATTTACAAAAACTTAGGTTTGTATAATTATAAATGATTCCAAAAATTTATCTTATTTCATACTTTCTAATATTTGAAAATAGTTTCATCCTATTTGCCTTGGCTCTTTGGTTTCTGGCTCAAATTTTACTTGCCATTTTTCAGTTTAAGAAAATATATCCTTCTTTAGGATTGCAAATTTGAGAATGTTATTTGTAGTATTAATAAAACATTATTTTAAAATTTTATTACAGCCTCAACCTCAGTGTAACTGAGTTGCAAATCTACATAACTGACTGCTTCCTAATTTTCAGGTCCCTATCTCTAAATATTGAGTTTCTTTCATTAGTTGGTTAGCTATTACTTTTAATTTTGTAAGCACAGAACAGAAATAATAAATCTTTTGCATGAATTTCCCTTTTATATCTTTCTTACTGGAAGGAGATTCAACAACTATGGCTGAAAAAAGTGAAATATGAGATGAAAAGATTTCCTTTGTGAGTGAAACTAGCTATTAGAGCATATCAAGAATGTGTCTTTGCTAATCTCTGGTCAACATACAGTATATCAGAGGTCAGAACAACGGAAATATCAAAAGAGAAAAAGCATGAGTTGAATGAGAAAAGGCGATCTAAAGTGATAATATAGCTCATTTGTGGAAATGTTGGGAGTAAAGAAGGTATTTTAAAGAGGCAGAAAATGCAATTACCTATGGGCAATAAATCCACAGTTGGTTAAAGCCAAACAGGAACTTTAGTTCAAAATAATGTATTTCGTGGGTTTTATGTTATAAATAACCCTTGTTGTGTCCATTTTTCTTAAGATTTGAGAAAAGTTAGGAAGATAAAGAACTACGCCTCATATAGCCGCACAGCTTTCGCCTGCAAGAGACGCTTATCCCGAAGAGTACTGTAAGGTAGTACCAGAGAGCAACCCAAAATGCCCCGTGCTCCAAGACTGCCCCATCCAATAATGAATGCCATGTCAGTGAATTTCTTGGAAATCATAAAAGTCAATGGAGCTTTGGAATTCAATCTTGACACAAATAGCATTTAAATTAAAAATCAATTTTCCAGATGAAACTCACCTCGAATTTACAGGTTAATTATAAGACAGATATGCACAGCACAGTGTAAGATAAAACAGACTCATAGCTGATGTGTTTTGGCGGGAGACATAGTTGTATCAAGTATTATGCAGCTGAGCAGGTGTTTTAGGCCTTAATAATGTTACTTTCAGGTCTGATCATATAACAACAAATAGAAAACAAGTGTCTGCATATAACTCAGTAGTAGAAAGACCTACGTACTCTGATTTAAAGGTCTAAGCCTCAGAGTCTTGCCTTTTTTGTCTTGTTTTACTTTATTTGTCTATGTGAAAAAGGGACAAATTCAAGGATTTATGTAAATCTTACATGCTATAATCTTTATGTTACTTGTTTATTTTTAGTTTATTAGATACACAAAAATAAGATGTGGATGAAAGCTATGGTATGTGTTTTAAAATTATTACAGTAAAAGACACTTTACCATGAATTCCCCTAAAATAATCCCCCACTTCAAACACACTTATCTCATGGTTGTTGCTACCTTCATACACAGTCCTGTAAGTTCTTTTGCGTGAGTGTTTTCAGTGGTGCTGTGGCTACACTTAGTGTCCTGAATTAATTTATAAAGTTTAATTTTCATGGTCATTTTGACTTTGAGAAAGAGGCAGAGATTTTCTGGTGCCATATCCAGTGAATAAAGTAGAGGAGGAAGCAACTTCTTGTTTTTGAAAGCCTGTATTTATGTTAGATGACATTCAGCGGCAGCATTCCCTAAATTTTTTATTTTATCTTGTAAAGGCAGTGACAAATGAAAACTGCCAGAACATCTTCAGAAAATGGCAAGAATGATAAGTGTTCTCAATGCAAGCAGGTGTATTCTGAGGGAGGTGAATGGCAACACCTCTTCTAGTGTGATAAATTTTTATTTAATTGAAGCATCCATTGTCTATTTTGATTAATTCTTATATAACAATTTAACTGACATTCTCAATCTGGCCAAAATCAGCTTGTTATGTTATGCGTGTATCATTAACTATTCTGAATTTTTGAATGCAGTCTGAATTACATATTCTGTATTTCTGAGTATGTAACCTAGAAATATTTATGCTTTGGATGTTTGTTTAATTAATAGGTTATTATTTTAATGATATTTTCAAATGTCTCTATCTTCATTTATGTGATTTAGTTAATAGGTAATTTCTATGGCCCCATTTAATGACCACAAAAAGGTATAATACAAAGAAGATACATAAGCATATAAATACATGACAAATACTTGACTCGTTCATTTTTCTTACTAATATTTTACTGATTGCCCCACATACCTAACCACCTATGCAAAGTCCTTCAGCCAGTGAGAATTACCCTATCTTTCAGCAAAGTTCTATCCAAGGTAATGAAGATTAAAAAGATACATCTCATATTCTTCAAAGATACAAGCAATCGAAAAATACTGTTGACTTCCTTGGGGGCAGAGCAGGTGATCCTGGATCCCGTTGCCATTACAGTCTGAGTCTCTACCCTCCATGTGCTCAGTGCAGACAGAAGGTCCTCACTTAGAAGGTCCAGGAACTACTAACAACAGGGTTCATGCTTGAGCACTCCCTGCGTGATCCCTGGGCCACTGGAGGTACCAGGGCAGCGGGTGCATGAGCTTCCATCACTGAGATTTGCTTCTGGGCTTAATTGAACCCTGACCTTCTGGAGGTGAAAGACACAGACAGCCCCTGATCACTGCCAGCTCAGCCCACGTCAGGCTCCTGTGCACACCTGGAGGTGCCTGGAGACACAGAAAGAGGTGCTTCAAAACTTGTTGACCTTACAATTCATGTCTGGGTTCTAGCTACTCTCTGAAATGCCTGGGGTCGTAGGACAACTGATCCATGATTGTGCCACAAGTGCAGCCCACTTCCGGGTCATATGCATGCCCTCAGCTGCAAAGGAAACCTGGATCAGACAGTCTGCCATCAACTGACATCAGAGTTTACCTCTGAGATCTGGGAGAAGTAGGTGCACTTCACCATCTACCAGAAGACCCCAGACAAAGCAGCACATTTCAGTGGACACTGAAGGGCGGGCCTAACCACCAGGAAAACTATGGCCACTAGCGACCTTTGCTGAGCTGCCAGAGAACATGGAGACTGAGCGTTCTGCCCCCAGCATCAAACATGACAAGACAAAGAACTAAAACACAATGTCAGAACTCCATCCAACTCAGAACAAGTCCAGGAGATATCAGCATAGGAGAACTTGGTAAACACACACCTGAAATTGCTGAAATGATTGCAATGGAAGTAAAGAAAGAACTCCATCAGGCCATAGAAGAGATCAGATCAGAAATAATCTCCCAGGCAAAAAATGAAATGAGAAAAATGATGAAAAATTGCTCAGCACATCTACAGAAGAAATATATAAAAAATAGATGAACATAGGCAGTGGATGGAAACATTACCCGAGCAACATAGGAATGAATTAGAACACATGAAACAGACTAAAAGAGATTTCCAGGAAATCAAAATTTCCAATGAAAGCTTGCAAATCAGCTTGTATGAAGCAGAAGACAGAATTTCAGATCTTGAAGACAGCATGGCAGCTAGCAATCAAGAGAGGAAGGATCTCTTAAAATCAACAAGTATCCAGGAACAACCAATTCAACAGCTGCAAAACGAGGCAAAGAGTAATAATGTCAGATTAACAGGAGTCAATGAAGCAGCAGGAGGTGACACAAATGACATAAAAAGAACATTTGCAGAAATAATAGAAGAAAATTTCCCAAGCATGGAAACAGAAACTGAGTTAAATGAGGCCTATAGAACTCCTACTAGTGATAACCATAATAAAAATACACCCAGATATACAATAATGGAGATCCCAGAACTTCAGCAAAGGAACAGAATATTAAAAACCACTAGAGAAAAGCAACATATCACCTATAAAAGAAAGCCTATCAGAATCACAGCAGACTTCTCAACACAAACTATCCAATCGAGCCCACAACATCTGAATATACATTTTTCTCAGCTGCACATGGGACCTTCTCTAAAATAGACATTTAAGACCATAGAGCATACCTACCTAAATGCAAAAGAATTAAAATTATCCCCTGCATATTTTCTGACCACAGTACAATAAAACTGGAAATTAACAACAAAAGGAACTCCAAAAATTCCATAAGCACTTGGAAATTAAATAATAACCTTTTGAAAAACCAACGGGTCACAGAAGAAATTAAAGAAGAAATTTAAAAATACCTACAAACAAAAGAAAATATAGGTGTAACTTTCCAGAATCTGTGGGATGCAATGACAGCAGTCCCCAGAGGGAAATTTATAGCAGTGAACTCACATATAAGGAAAACAGAAAGAGAATAAATAAATAGCCTAATGTTTCATCTCAAGCTTTTAGAAAAAGAATACATCAATCTCAAAGGCTAAAGAAGGGAGGAAATTATAAAGATCAGAACAGAAATTTATGCAATTGAGATGAAGAAAACACTACAAAAAATAAATGAATCAAAGAGTTGGTTCTTTGAAAGAATAAAGAAAATTGATAAACCCCTAGAGAATCTTATCAAAAAAGGAAAGGAAAAAACTCACATTCATGCAGTAAGGGATGAAATCACTATAGATCCTAAAGATATTCAAAAGATCATCAATACCTCTTTTGGAAATCTTTACTCTTATAGGATAGACAGCTCAGAAGAAATGGATAGGTCCCTAGAAATGTAGAAATTACCAAAGTTGAATCAAGAAGATATAAAAATCCTGAACAATCCAATATCAATTAATGAGATTGGAAACATGGTTGCTAACTTACCGACAAAGAAAACCCCAGGCCATGGTGGATTCACAGCAGAATTTTACAAGAAATTCAGAGAAGATTTAATACCAACACTCCTCAAACTCTTCAATGAAATTGAAAAGGAAGCAATTCTCCCTAACTCATTTCTGGAGGCCAGTATTGTACTGATGCCAAAACCAGAGAAAGATCCAACCAAGGAACAGAACTACAGACCAATCTCCATAATCAATTTAGATACAAACATACTTAATAAGATATTAGCAAATACAATGCAGCAAATCATCAAGAATATCATACACCATGACCAAGTTGGATTAATTCCGGGAATGCTGGGATGGTTCAGTATTCACAAATTAATTAATGTTATACATCATATGAATAAAGCCAAAGACAAAAACCACATGATCATCTCAATGGATGCAGAAAAAGCTTTCAACAAAGTCCAACATGCATTCTTTATAAAAACCGTATAGATAACAGGAATTCGTGGTCTTTACCTCAATCTGATCAAAGCCATCTGTGACAAACCAACTGCCAATATCATACTAAATGGACAAAGACTAAGAGCTTTTATTCTAAAATCAGGAAGAAGAGAAGGATGTCTACTGTCACCATTCCTATGCAACATAGTTCTGAAAGCATTAGCCAAAGCAATTATACAGGAGAGAGAAATAAAAAGAATAAGGATAGAAATGGAAGAAGTGAAATTATCACTATTTGCAGATGGCATGGTACTTTACATGGAAGCCTCTAAATATTCCACAAGAAGATTCATTTAATTAATCAACAAATTCAGCAGTGTAGCTGGATTCAAAGTTAACACCCAAAAATTAATAGCATTACTATACACAAACAACAAACAGACTGAGAGAGAAATTGAGGAAACCATACCTTTCACAATAGCATCCAAGAAACTGAAATATTTAGGAATCAATGCAACAAAAGATGTAAAAGATCTATTCAATGAAAACTACAGTATGCTGAAAACAGAGATTGAAGAGGATTTCAATAAATGGAAAAATATTCCTTGCTCATGGATAGGAAGAACCAACATTATGAAAATGACCATACTACCAAAATTGTTGTACAGATTCAATGTAATTCCCATTAAACTACCATTGGCATATCTCACTGATCTAGAGAAAACATTCCTTAAATTCATCCAGAACCAGTAGAGACCCAGAATGACAAAAGCAATCCTGGGCAACAAAGAGAAGTCAGATGAAATCACAACCCCTGAGTTGAAATTATACTACAAAGCTACTATAATAAAATCAACCTGGTACTGGCTAAAAAACAGACCTCAGGACCAATGGAGCAGACTGGAAAATGTAGCCACAACCACAAACACAGTCAGCCACCTGATCTTTGACAAAGCAGCCAAACCATCTCACTGGAAGAAAGAAAGCCTTTTCAATAAATGATGCTGGAAAAATTGGCTTGCCACTGCCAAAGACTAAAAATAGACTGAAGTCTATCATCAGGCACCAAACTCAACTCAAAATGGATCACAGATTTCAATATTAAAACAGAAACACTACATCAATTGGAAGAGAAAGTAGGTAAAAATCTTAAGGCAAAAAAAAAAAAATCTTGAGGCCATAGAGGTAGGCAGAAAGTTCATGAACAGAAAAACAAGCCACATGGGAAATACTTCAAGAAATCATCCTACTGATGCGATCTCATCCTACTGAAAAGTTTCTGAACATTTAAAGAAATGGCCAGTGGAGCAAAAAGAAAATACACAAACTGGGAAAAAATTTTAGCTGTCTGTGCCTCAGACAAAGATCTTCTATCTAGAACATATAAAGAATTTAAAAACATCAGTCCCCTCAAATTCAAAGACCCAGTCCAAAAATGGGCATCTGAGATGAACACACGCTTCTCAGATAAAGAAATACAAATGACAAATAAATACATGAAAAAATGTTCATCATCACTAGTCATTTGAGAAATGCAAATTAAAACAACATTGAGATTTCATCTCACCACAGTAAGAATGGCTGTCATTAATAAATCAGTGAATAACAAACGCTGATGAGGCTGTGGAGAAATAGGAACTCTTTTCTACTGCTGGTGGGAATGCAGATCAGTGAAAACACTGTGCAAATCAGTTTGGAGTTTCCTAAGTAAACTAGGTCTGGAGGTCCCATTGAACCCAGCTATTCCCCTTCTGTGTATTTTCCCAGAAGATCTGAAAACATCATATCACAGTGATATATGTGCATCCATGTTTATAGCAGTGCAATTTGTAATTGCTAAATCATGGAAGCAGCCAAAACCTCCATCCACTGAGCAATGGATAAAAAAATTGTGGTACTTCTATATAATGGAATATTACTCAGCTATAAGGAAAGATAAACTCAAAGCTTTTACAGATAAATGGTCACAACTAGAGATCATAGTCAGAAGTGAAATAAACAAGACCTCCATGTGTAGGCAAGATATCGTCTCACTAGTGTAAGAACAAAAATTAGGGATGGCACAGACATTGTGAAATGAAAGGAACATGCTCAAAAGTAAAGAGCAACTGGGGTGAGTGAAAAGAGAAGGGAAGAATGGGAAATTATGTATGTATAAGGGAAATTATGTATGTATGTATATACAGGAGAGCTAACATAGTTGAACTACTGACTTCTATTCCTTTACTGAAAGGGACAGTTAATGATTATATGATCAGTGTTGCATGTCTCTATTTGTTCTCCTGAGAGACCACTTAAAAGATATCAATACGTAATCCAACAACCATTGAGAATTTCCTCTTTTTTTTTTTTTTTTTTGGCGGTACTGGGGATTGAACTCAGGGCCCTGCGCTTGCTAGGCAGGCGCTTATTCCACTGAGCTATATCCCCAGCTCCAAATTATTATTATTATTTTTTTGTTTGTTTGTTGTTTTGGCAGTACTGGGGATCGAACTCAGGACCCTGCGCTTGCTAGGCAGGCGCTTATTCCACTGAGCTATATCCCCAGCCCCGATAATTTCCTACTACTTTGTCTGTAACTCTGTATTGCTTGTATTGTTCTTATGCTATTTTGTAAATGGATGTCTGTCTATTAAATAAAACATTGTTTACAATGCTATGTACAAGTTTCAGGTTCCTACAGTGAAGATAAACATTGCATGCCATAAACATGATCTAAGAATAATAACAGGTATGAAAATGTAGAATTGGGTGGGAGGGGAGGGGAATTTTAGAAAAGAAAACAAGTTGTGTTATGTACCTGAACCTACTCTCCAAGGTGAATATAAACTTTATATACTGCAAACATATTTTAATAAGTTGAAAATTAAAATTAAAAAATGAAATGCTAAGGTAGAAGTTAGGAGAACAGCAAAAGCATAGCACAAGCACTGGTCAGGTTATTTAATTTTATTTCTTTTAATATAAATTTGTAATTAAGCAATTATTTTGTTTCATCAGTGAAGTATATCTATGTTCAGAATCTTCTGCTAGAATTGTAGTAGCTCATTTTATAACCAGAGCAAAATAAACTCAGCACTTTATGTTTCCAAATAAAACATCTATAATTTCCAAAGATTAGTGTCTCGCTCAAGGCTTTTTCATTCCCTTGAACTGCACAAAACTCAAGTTATACAGTCATTTTCACATTTTCCACCTGAAAAGTACCAGGATTAAATCTTCAGGCAATAAAATGATGGTTTTCTCTTCTCTGAAATTTAGTAAAATTAGTAATGTGCACACAAGAAATGTTGATTCCATTGATGTTAAGAAACCACTCTAAAGTTATAATAAAATAATCTACATGTCAATAATAATTTGCCTAAATAAATCTTAGTTCAGCATTTGAATTTTTAAAAGGTTGGATGAAAGCATTTAAGCCAACATTTGAAGCTAGCAATAAAAAAGAATTAGAAATATAATTTTTATGTTGTGCCTATATAGAAATGCTGTATAAATAATGTCAATAAAGATAATGTATACAATTTCAGTCAAAAGCTTGAGCTGGTAGCTGCAAGTTATAGATATAAAATTTAAGTAAGTATAGTCACTGAGATTTTCCTTATAACTTTCTTTAACATGCAATAATAGAGTAATACTTTCCTTCCAGAAAGTTTTAATTTGTAATTTTGAAGTTTGACATGTTTTTAATTATTGACCTCATCAGAGTTTTACAGAGATTACTGTAATACGATGACTTCCCCCAGCTATTGCTTAGCTTTTGTTTCTCCTTTCTGAAGGTGCTATTTTACTGTACATGATCAGATGGGTGGCTGTAATACTAAAAACAAGCATATGCTCAGATTTACTTTGAAAATAAAAATGTCACATACCAAATGGATTCACCGATATTTCCTTCATGATCTTTGCTTTCAAGTATCATTTAGGAATATGTATAGAATTTTCATGAACAAACCTGATAACACAAACATAAGTATAAACCACATATGTTTGGAAAACGCAAAACAGATAAAGAAACATGATTCTTTTTTAAATTTATTTTAAAAATAAAAGAAGGAAAACATATTAACAAACAGACATCCATTTACAAAACAGCATAAGAAAAATACAAGCAATACAAAAGAAAACTGATTCATTAAGTCATAAATCTGGCATGTATATCTGTCTATTTCTTTGTAGCAAGTTCATAGTTTAGCTATGTTTCTGTGAATGTACTCCCAGAACCTTTGCTACAATTGGTTTAAATAGTTCCATTTATTTTCTCTTTTCTTTGTACTTGCTAATTTAGAAACTCTTATTTTATAATTTATATTTTAATGTGCAAAGCAATAAGGAAAAGTTCTGTTTGCTTTAGCTGTTCGTCTCTCTGTGGAAAGTAGTTATGTCAATATTTCAGCTTGGTCTATCTTTATTAGATGTATGTTCTGCCGAAGTGTTGAGTGGATGATTGGATTGTAATGTGTAGTCCACAAAACTGTTAGACACATTACAGATTTTTCAACTTTACTACAAGCACCTCACAAAGACTACCTACACTTAGGTAGGTAGTCTTCAAATCAAGGATATGTTCAAATGTCCATGAAATTCAGTATCAACCAGTTCTATTTCAGCAAAACGTGTTTCCAAGCCAAAGTCTTAGAAACTCATAGTATCTATTCTCACAATATATTATCTACTGATACTAATCATTCATTATGAATGTTACTTCAAAGCTGAAGTAACATTCAAATAAATAATGAATCTATTCATGGGACTATAAAAAAAATTTTCTTTTTCTTTTTTTTTGGGGGGGGGGCTGGTGCTGGGGATCAAACCCAGGGCTTTGTGCATATGAGGTAAGAACTCTTATCACTTGCCCCAGCCCCAGCCCAACGTTTTATTTTTCTAAGTGCGTAAAGTTGCTCAGTAATTCCTGAGGATACAGAAACATAAAATGTTTTCTCTGCAGTTTCACACTGGATTTACTGTGATGAAAATGTGGTAAGAGTTAAAATGTGTAAATTCTATTAGCAGGTAATATATAACTCTATATATCCATATATATTTAAAATCACGATCTCTCTTCAAATCACCATGCCCTTTGAAGTTCTCATTCATAGATCGGGATTTGTGAAAATATTTTATGAAACTGCACCACCACTTATAACCTAAGAGGAGGGCTGAGCAAGCGCTTGTGAAATGTAAAAGGCATAAGTAATTCTAAGAACGACATTCCTAATATCAGAGCCCATCTGTAAAAGTTAGTTGAAGTCTCAATGACTCTTTTACATATAAATTTGGACAAGATTTTATGGAAGAAATTTAAGAGAAAATATCCATTTGAAAATGTAAATTTCACATCCTCATTCATCATTAAATAAAAAAGAAATTCTGAAGTAATTGCTAAACAATTTGGAAGTTACCTTTAGCTACTTGTCAGTGATACAGACTCAAACTATAAAATGATATGTAACCTCCAGGCTAAAATGCACCCATCTGCTTAAATTATACATTTTACTGGACTTCTATTGGATACTTGACAAAATGTGTCATCACCTCAGCAGACAACTAGTGAAATTATCAGAAGGATCTTTCTGTGCCTTATGCTAGTGACTGATCAGAACACTGACAGATGTTTTAATAAGAAAATATTTATTTATGCTCAAAGATACCAGCACATTAGAGATAATCAAAACAAATTAGATGCAAATAACAACAAAAAATTAAATAGTTTTTTAGAAGTATCAGGAGTTTTTAGGATATATCCTCATATAACGAACGCCCTTCCAATGCAATAGAAAAGAAATTGAGAAACAAGTAATTTTGTCCAAGTTCATGTAACTAAAAATGGCAAAGTTCAGATTTGAGCACAAACAAAACCACATCTAGTATCTGCATTTATAAATATTATATTTAAGGATGATCAGTTATCAAAGGAGTCAAGAGCAGTTAGAGAAAGTGATATAGGGTAAAACATACATCCCCAAAATTATTTATTTACAGCTTTGATCAGAGTATGATCATTGTCTGTCTTTTATTTCTCTTCATTTACTCTTATATTTTATTGTTAGGCCCATGTTTGCCCCTCAAGTCCTAAAGATCCACTAACCTATGTGCTTATCTACTCTTTAATTTTCTGTAAGGTAAAAAAAAAAAAAAAGAAAAGAAACACACAGTATATAAAATACATGGACTGCATAAATAGACGCCTTAGTAACCTGCTGTAAAAAACTGGCTAAAGGATTAAAATTTGGAATGATAAAATAGCAATGAATGGAAATGTAGCAAATGGAATGGTTGCAAACTTGTCTTGCAAAAGACATTCATTAATTATCCAGCACACAAGCACACAAATTAAGTTTGGAAGTGATACCAATTTGAGATTTATCACAATATAGGAGAGAAGAAGCCATGAAAATTTATCACAATATACGAGAGAAGAAACCATGAAACTGCTTAAAACTCATATCTATAGGTAGTTATGGCATAGGAAGGTCCATGGCACTTATTACATACTACTGTTATATATTTATTTTCTATTATTTTTATTCAGTGGCTGTCACAAATTTAATATTGAAAGAAATATTTGTGATAAGGTTTGGGAAATCTCTTCTCCAAAAATGTACATAAATCTTTATTAATTTTCCTCCTGGCTTAGGTACTGTTCATTGTTTTAATTTTGAAAACATGTATCTGACATCTTGTTTCTCAGTTCTATTTAGAGTCTTCTGTAGAAGCCACGCTGTTGTACAGCTTGTCTTCCAAAGAAGCAGTGAGATAAAACTTCAACTACCGATAGACTTTTCCAATCCAGTAATATCAATGTACCCACGTTCACACATATGTACACGTACTCAGGTACACAAGCACACACACGTGTGTCACAGTTACAAAAGGCCAGCAATCAGCAGTTTCGGGTACCAATGTACCTGATGATGATGACACTAAATTCTCTTTTTCACGTTAGAAAGAGTTCCAGCACCGCTATGGTCACCACTTCCATTTAGGAACTGAGAAGGCACCGAAATTGGGAACCCCCATATACACTGCTGTTTAAAACGCGATACTTGCAAGAATTTTGACGTGGCTCTATTTTTCTGCTCTATTAAAATGCCATAATTAATATTCTGAACTAAAATAAATGCTTTTCACTTGTATTACTGTGTGATTTATTCCCAATTTAAAGGCCACTTCGTATATTTATGAGGTTTATTGTTTTTCATGATTATAGGACAATATTACAAATAAGAGATAATGTGTCTCTGACATATATCTTTGCCATATCTCAGATAAAAGATATGCTAAAATTATTAGGGAATTCGCAGAGAGCATATAATCTTTTATATTTCACATAGTAACCATTGCTGCTTGTGCATAGATATAGGTATGCACGTACATCTGCATATGAATGTAAATACACATAAGGTGCATACTTAATCTTTAATTGTAATGAGATGTTCTACCTATTTCAGATGTTTTTACTTTCATGGGTGGAAACAGGCATCCTTAAAAATGCAATACTGTTACTTTAAATAACCTAAAAGCAATTGAAATCCCAAAGATAAGAGACAATGAAAACTCCTAAATAGGATGACATAATTTAGATAACTGTGATGCCAGTAGTCAGCAACTTTAGAAAATTTGCAAGTTATACAAAAGATTAGCCTGAATTAGTACTTTTTTCTCCTCTTCCTTGGGGGAAAAATCTAAGTACATTGTGTTAAAGGAAGAAATTATCTAACTGATTTTTAAAAATAACAACTTTTATTAAGACATCATAGAGACAACATGGGACTAAAGAAATTGCATTTATGTGACCTACATAAAAAAGAAAGCAAAACAGAATGTCATTGCACAGGATTTTCTCTTGTGTTCATCAGAATGCATAAAAGAAAATGAATTTTTGTTGTAAGTGTGTACATTTAAGTTAGACTGCAGAAATATGGTCCATTTTGTAATCTGAAATCAGGTTGCCAGGTCTTATTTTTACATAGTAAATATACATGCTAGAGAATATAGAACCTTAGGTACATGAACACTTACCAAGTCTTCATGGAGAACCTGGTTGCCATAGTTTCCTAACTTTGGCTTGACTATCCAGTCCATAAAATGGGATAAATGGGATAAAGGAGTCAACAAGTTGACATTTAATACAATTATTTTCAGACACAGTGAAGGGATACTAGAGCAGCTCACTGAGTCCATTAGAAGTATCAACTTGTGAAGCCAGAGCTACTCAGCAAAAATTCTTTGGGAGAAATAGGCCAAGTTTAATAGGAATAATAACTGAAAATACTGAATTATGTGATATTTTTCGTTAGGAACATAAATCTCATTTCCCCCATTGTTTCTTCCTCATTTTTTCAACTGTTTTCATACTTGCTTTATCTGAATCACTGTGAGAAATTATTTGTGGTAACTGATTCTTTTCTGCTAGTTCAATAGACCGTACAGTTATAAATATGTTTCCCCATTAAATAAGGAGCAGTAATACTTAATATTACTACTGCTCACCTGTATCAGAATTGACTGGCTTCCTTATAAAGCATAGGAAAAAGGTTATCTGAGTGGCTTGCAAATGATAAAATTTGACAATATCTTTCCCAGTGTGATTGTGAAGAAGATTTTATGTTATACCTTGATAAGTTTATTAAACCAATTTAAAGTCAATCTAGCTAGTCAAATAATCCATATATCCCACACATTAGCAAGATTCTAAACCACCCAAGTTTTGAAAATACGTCCAACAAATGAGGACTGCTTTCAAAACATTGGATGTACATGAGTGCTAGTTTTTATTTGTTTCTTCAGTATAGCAGCCACTGGATACATAATGCTGTTGGAATTTCCATTTTAATTAACATGATGTACAATTAAATCAAGTTCCTCTGTACTTCAGCTATGACTCAAATGTTCAACATCCAAAAGTAGCTAGTAAATACCATATTAAACTCCCATATTATAGAACACTTTCATCTGTACAGAACATTCTATTGGACCGTCTGCACTGGTGTCTTTTTTTCAAGTTACTCCAATCTGTTATACTATCTTCATTTGCTTTTTTATAGCTGAGATCTCTTTATAGATTTTTAAATACACTTTCAACATCTTGACATTTGCTGTTCATTTTGCCACTCATACAAATGTCAGATAATATATCATTTCAAAGTCCATCTTTTATTTGCATCCAAGGTTACAGAACAATGCATTAAAAAAAATCGGGGGCGGGGGGGACACCAAAAACCTTGGATTGTGCTTACAATAAATTCAATGACTCTATTTTTCAATTGATCCAATTCAAAATACCTGTAATCAGAGGCCCTCATTGCATTCTCTACAGTCAAACTATTCTAAATCATTTTTTATTCTTCACAGTTTTCCCATTTCTCCTTTTCCCCACCTGCACAGGTCCTCGGGTTTTGTCCTCCTGTAAAGGCACTGTGCGATTTGGAGCCTGGTCAAGAAAACAGGTATTGCTAAGAAGCTGCAGTAGCACACACAAGGTCGTCTGACAAGTTTGCCTGTGGGGGCAGTCCTACGTAGAATGAAAACTGTCCAGAACCTCTGTTAGCACGGAGGCTACCACACAGAACAGAGGGTCTCCTGGGAGAGGTGAGGGTTTGTATCTAGATGATGTTGCTCAATAGCAAAGTGGACAGTCTGGGTCGGAGAGGTTTTAACCAGGAGTCTGGGGCCTTTAAAGCTCTGTGTTTTATATTATCTACAACAAGCAGATGTTGGACACAGTTTTACAGGGTCTGAAAAACATACAAGGTCTAGACAGCTAAAAATGTGCTTGGTTTTGGCTGTGTTTGAAGCAACTGGATGTGTAAAAATTTGAGTTTGGCATCAAGCTTTTGAGCTAACAGTTCTTTGTCTGCAACAGGAAAATAAACAATCTAAGAACCAATATATAGGATCTTTTTTAACTCATTATGTAATATCTACTTACTAAAAATGTGTACCCCCAAACAGACCTTTCTCTTTGAACTTTAACTGATGAAAGTCTTTCTTCTTTTGCAATTCCACTCTCTGGAAGGATTCTGGACTTCATCCTTTCCTGATTCCTCAGGAAACGAGACTTATCAAGCACCCCCTGCCTCATCTAAAAATATCTACATAAAATATCAGAGAAGTGAAAGAAGAACTGCTTTTTGAAATGAATGCTTATACCTTGAAGAAACAGGATTAACTCTTTTGAGTCATTGTTAACTAGTTTGGAAAACTAAAAGGAAAATAACAAATATTACTTCTTTACTTGTCCTTCTCTAAAGCTCAAAATTTTGACTCTAGGTCTGTAGGTTTGATCAAGTTTACACCCTAATGAAGTACAAGAAACCTAAGTCAAGATTCTTAACCACTGCCATGTATTTTCCGTCTAAACCAATAGATAATTCTCGAACCCCTTATTTTGCCTCACAGTGAATTTTCACCATGTTACCGCTCTGACATCTGTCCCAATTAACTCTTTACTCTTTACTCAATCCATATTTTTCTGTTTTCTTAGTGTTAACTTTCTCCTATTTTAAAGTAAGATCAAATTTTATTTAACTCTACAAATATACAAGAACACATATGCATACCAATGATGCTTCGTCTTTGATATCAATTTTAGACAAGATAGTGGATGCTTGGGTTAATAAAATGTCAGTAGGTAGTTGTAGAATGAGTTCAACTTCTTTCTTTATGGTAACCCACAACCTGATATTTGCCCTAAAGCTTCAAATGCTTAATTTATTATACAGTAGTGGTTTATACAAAGTATAATTCATGTTCTATTATGAAATTTATTTTATGTTTTTATTTTCCATTATATCTCTAGATTAGAAGGATAAAATCATGAGGTGTGATCACAATAAAGCCTGAATGTTTAAGTTAAAATGTATTAAGTTAAAATGTATTACAGTAAAAGATTCATTGCCATTAATTTCAAGATATTTCCCCTCACTTCAAACCTACTTAACTCATCATTCTTGATACTTTCCACAGCAATTTTGGAAATCTTCATTTGTGAGTGTCTTTATAAAATATGATGAAAAAATATAGTAAAAGTTGCTTCCAAGCACCCTCCAATATAAAAGGAGGCTCATAAAAACATTAGTGTGAGTCCTATTCTACGATATATGTTAGGTATGGCATCACGCAACCATGATTTTTTTCACCCATAGTGAAAGTGATCTTGAAAAGTAACTATTTTGAATTGATCTGGAACATCAGGGCAGCCATGAGCGTACAACTGGAGACACTCACAAAAGAGTCCTGGAAAGTTGCAGAAATTGGTAAGAACCATGAGAGAAATGTATTCAAGGGAGAGTACACTGAGGGGAGTTGATGGCTGTGTGCCTTTTACTGTAAGTTTTTTTTAATTTAAACATTCATGGTTATTTTCAGTAATGTATGTTTAATGCCAGCATCATTTTGCTATGTTATCATAAGTAAATTATTTGATCTTGCAGATTTACTTTTGTGTGTGTGAAACAAGGAAAGTAATTGTATAAACTACCTAGAAATGATAGAAGAATAAATGTGTCACAGCATGCTTAGGAAATAAAATTTATTTTTTACTACTGAAATGAACACTGTTGACTCTCTGCTCATAAGATTTTCCCACTTCATTCTAACTTATCCCTTGATAACCGAAGGTCAACCAATGAATTAGTGCTGGTCTTAGCCACTCTGCATAGGATCTAGTTAGGCCACCAGCATACAAAGACATTGTTTGAGTTCTAAGAAATATTGCTCTTAGAAGAGGGAATAAGAAAAAAATATTTACCCTACTTTTCCTACTTTAGCACAAGGCTGTGTGACAACTCCACGCCAGGCACTGCTGCAGCCCTTTTACCACCATGTGAAAAGCCGTAGCTGTCATAACTCTGGCAGATATTAAGTAAATTGTGCAAGCACACACACACAGCTATCCTTGATGGCTCTGGAGGAAAAAAAGCCTCCCTCGTCACGTTACTGTAAGCAAATATTGTGTTTGGCAGCACTGGGCCTCAGTCTCTACTACTAGCAGAGGTAGCACTGCAGACTACCACCAGGACTGTCCTAGACGACTTCCACGTTATCTTCACCAGGTCAGTGCGAACACCGTTCGTATCTCCTTTAACAGTATGTTCCTAAGGAAGTTTTCTTCTGTCTACTGCATTTCTCACTTTGCTTGTTATGGCTAAAAACAGCATAAACAACTGTTTCTTTATATTTTAGTAAATTCTTTAAGTGGCTTGCCCAATACTTGCAATGTATTTCCCTACCTTTTTACTTCTGATTCCCTTCTATAATACTTTCTATATTTTTTCTGTATGCTATGTGTCATATTTTTATTTGAATTCTTAAATCTTGTTATTTTCCAGTCTTTCCTTCTCTTTTTCTTTTGTATTTCTCCTTTACTCTGCCTTATATATAGAATTCCTGAAGAGTAATGACAGCAGTTTATTTATGTCTTGTATGTTTTCTATTTCTGGTTTGTTTCCCATTTATTCCACTATTTACTTGGGCTTTCTTTTTGCCATATTGTTTTTGCTCCAGAAGTCTTATCTTCTGAGTTCTGAGCAATGTATTTTGGGTTGTACTCATCCTCCTAGAATATTAGTTTTCAACATCCTCTCTTTCCCTCTTGCATAGACTTTTAGGAAGATAAACAAAACAAGTTATGGAAGAAAGCAATATTTTTATAAAAATAATATTGAGTACAATTCATAAAAGTTAAGCTGTCTTCAGAAATGTACCAGTCACTTTAATTTACTATGCCTTATTATACTTCATGAATTATAACAAGATATGCACTCAACCAAGTGAGTTATTAATAAAACAGGTATTATGCCCTTTCATAAAATGGATACACCTAGTATGACTAGGAGGGAAAAGTGAGTAATGTGGATTATTTCTTGAACTTCTACCACAAACTTGCAAGAACATACAAATTTTAACTAGTCCTATAAATGTGAGCTTAAGCAAAACTCTTAAAACTTGATCTCAATAGAATACTAGCAATGAGTAAAAACGTAGCTCTTCATATGGACCCTACACATAGTTGATGGTTTTCTGAATGTTCAAGGATAAAGCTGGAGCCAGGTGCAGTGGTGCACACCTGAAATCTGAGCACTGGAGAGGCTGGAGCAGAAGCATCACCATGAATTTAAGGCCAGCCTGGGCTACATGGCGATTTCCAGGCCACCTGAACTCCATAATGAGATCATGACTAAAAAAAAAAAATGAAACAAGTAAATAAAGTTGATGCCTAGTTGTTTAGCTAAGTCCTGGAGATTTCAGGATATTTACATCTTCTTTCATTTTATGAAAAAAAATGTTATAGACACTACAGACAGCTTAGAAAAACTATTTTTTTCATACTTAGACATTTTGAAGTGTTCTTCAATGCTAAATAAAATTTAACCATTCTTGGCTTTTAAAAGTACTGTGATGACAGATACAATGTTTTCAAAGAATAGAACACCAAGTATCTATTTTGATATGGTTTAGAGAAAGTAGGTGATCTCAGATCTTTTCTGGACAAGTTAATCTTTGTTCCTTTAAGGAAATCCTCTTGAGACCTGAACTGACCTTTGTTCCTGACCCCATGTGCTTTAGATGGAGTTGCCCTGTTTTTAATCTGTCTCCAGTATGGATTGCAGCTCCCTAAATGCTGAAATAACAGCCCAGATTCTCCAACAAAGAATTTCATTGAGCTGAAACTTCTCTTGAGACTGTGGCAATTCCTTCTGCTCATTGTCTGTATTCCCAGGCACTGCAGGGTGAGCTACTTTGGAAGTTCATGTCTTCAACTTGGAAACACCAGGCCAGCTCTGGGTTCTCTCTCACTGTGCATTTCTATGAAAAAATAAAAATTTCCTAACAAAATGAAAGAATAGCAATAGTTAATACACTATGTATCATTCTTTAAAGCAGTTACTCAGAGTACAAGACAAACACCTTATTGTTAGGTAGAAGAAACAAATCTAATAACATAAAACTTTCTTTTTATTTACTCCATTTAGCTATTCTAACTTCGTGTTTACATTCTTCTTTCTGATTGCTTCTTCTGCTTCTGAGGATTACGCTTTGGAAATTTTAACTTGGAAGACTACTTTTACACTCTCTATGTAAGATTTTTCCTGGAATTTTACATTCATTATTTTGTCTGGTCTGAAACTGTCTTCCTACGCTATAATTCAGACCCAGGTATATCATGATAAATGTTGTGTACAGTAACCCAGGTCCGCATGTTCAGAAATGCTCCTCGTTTGGCTTATATGCTATTACCACCTTATATCCACAACCGTTTTATCTCTGAACTCCTTTGTTCAAACTTGAAGTCTGACGGGACAATGGTGAATTTGTGTAGATACAGGATATGCACGTAATGTGTGTCTCCCATACGACTTCGCTACTTTATTTGTATATAGCATATGATGTCAATAAAAAAAGCTTCATTTGTACTTGAATTTCTTTCCATTTAACTTTTAGGTAGACTCTATTCTATGCATATTTCTCATGCTGGGTACTTCACAAAAGTAAACAGTTAACTAAATGTAATAGGGTCTAACATAATTTTTGTGAATATGGTAAAACTGAGACATAACATCCTAACTTCATTTCTGAAAGGGATTTCTTGCTGAAGCCTAGAGAAAACTGGCAACATGTGCTAAGCAATGTACTTCTGGAAAGAGCCTGCAAGAGTACACAATGAGCCACTGCCCATAGTCCACAGTGTTTCCTTTCTCTCTCCCTTTCTTTCTCTCTCCCTTCCTTCCTTCCTTCCTTCCTTTTTTCCTTTTTTCTTTCTTTCTTTCTTTCTTTCTTTCTTTCTTTCTTTCTTTCTTTCTTTCCTCTCTTTCTTCTTATGCACAGTAGTTTCCATACACATGACACGGGTAACTTGAGAACATGACTATCCATATAACCATTTTCTTGAACTTTAACTTTCTTAATTTTAATTTTTCTTGAGTACAGAACTGAAGTGTAATAGATACATATGTCTACTCAAGAAAAAAAGGAAGAAATGACATACAAATTTACATATGTTAACCTTTGTCAATTTTTTTCAAGGATGACAAATTTGAAATCAATTTAATTACTATTGGCTTTTTTGATTCTTTCAACAACAGATAGGACAAGTATTCCGATTTTTACATTATTGCAGAGATCATATAGTTAGTAAAATCAGTATTTTAGAGTTGAAATCAGCCTCAGACTCCACAAAACCTAAATATGGTCAGACACATTAAGATAATAGCTCTCAAAATACAAAATTCTGTGAAAAATGAAAATATAGCTAAATATGTCCCTCCTCCACTATAAACACTGGGCTTCTGAAAGGAAATATGGTAATGTTTAAAAGAAATATACACTTGGAAAAATATATAAAAGTTCAAATAATAAAATGTATTAATTCCTAAACCATTTATTAATTCCTGAACCATAGTTTTCTTAGAATTTATGATTGTGCTCATAACTTTTCAAACCACTAATTTCTTTTTAAACTTCCCTTGATCCTATTATTTCCATATTCCTGACTCCAAGAAAATTGAAAGGAGCCATTCTGTGAAAAAATTAAAATCAGTAAGTATCTAACATAGTGTCTGACCTTAGATCCAAGAGAGATTTAAATGAAAAGAAGACAATAAGGACTTGTACCTGATCGCGCTACCACACTATGACACAATATAAAGCAGGGCTGTGAACTCGTACATATTCCATCTAGTGCTTGGTCTTACACTAGTGAGTCCCTTTGGTCTTATTTTTGTTTTACAATATGATACACTAATATTTTAAAGAAACATCCATTAAGACACTACACATTATAAACTGTTTTCCAAAATACAAATTCTTTTTTTAATGAAGACATTAGATGACAGAATATTATTAAACCTGTCATTGGCATGCTTTGCTGCACAGGGAAAAACATATATAATCAAGTATTGTATTCCAGTAAGAATTATGATGCCTCATAAATGACGTTTCTCTTTAAAGCTTGTTTGGAGGGTCTAGCAGCAGAGCTCAAATTCTTGTTCTTCCTTGGCTAAAGAAACGTGCTCCTGTTAAGAAGATATTTTCTTCTACTGAGTTTTTAGCTTTGAGAAGGACACACTTGGAACTACATAAGAAGGGTCATCCACCTAGTCGCACAGATCAGAGCAAGTAACCATAGTGATCAATGAGATGACAGATGTCACAGCCACACTGACTGAAAATCAATAAAGTTACTTGTTAATAGCTTCCTTGTTTGAGTGCTGTTTGCAGTGTGGGTATAGTCG
Source organism: Dinomys branickii (assembly GCA_004027595.1). Classification (NCBI taxonomy): domain Eukaryota; kingdom Metazoa; phylum Chordata; class Mammalia; order Rodentia; family Dinomyidae; genus Dinomys; species Dinomys branickii. The sequence goes on along the minus strand of PVLD010000588.1, from coordinate 57,494 downwards.
CTTACCTGGATATGCTGATATTGAACACTCTTGCCTTTCTAAAATTATAGGGGTTTTTTATTGCTCAATTTCTTTCAAATTATTGCATCACAAGACCATTTGCCTTCCCATCAAAGTGAAATGCTTTGGTCAAATCTATTTAACACGATCAAAACGAAAGTAAAATATATCAAGAGGGCATTTAAGTCTAAAATGTACACTAGAATGGACATGTTTCTACAAAGTCATTAGACAACTTTTGCTTCATATGGATATATGTAAACTACAATTTTCCTTCTAGTCTAGAATATAGAATAATAAGATAGAGAGAAACTGAGGTCATACATATAGGTTATAGGTCAGGTGGCTTTAAGTAAATTTTCAGTAAGGAAACACATCTCTTAAAAAAAGACTGCCAGTGAGTTCTATATTTAGAAGAGTTCTACCTTTATTAAATTATATTCTATTATTTGCCAAGGTTCATTCATCATTGTATGTTATTTTGTGAAATTAAATCAAGTCTGTGTTTTAAGCTTGCCATTAATATTTTTACTTTCCTATCTCATAATCTCCTAAGAAATTATTACAAATTCCTCGATAGCTCATTCCTTTCTAAGATATTTTCCCATTATTTAAATATGAGGACATTAATATACTATACTATTTATCTTTGAAAAAATATAACATGCACAAAGTTTGATGAAAAGTATGGCTATTCTTGCCTTCTTATAAATGTTCAGAATATTCATATTAAATATATATTGGGCCATACTATGTTATTCATTTTATTTAACTTCCAACTCTAAAATTTTCTCACTCACATACTTATCTTTTCACTGAAAAAGCAGGCCATTTGCGCATTAGCTTCCGACTTGCTATAAAATCTAAAAGTTTTTTTAAAAAGCAGCATACTCATAAATTTTCATATCCCCACGAAAATTTTGCAATTAATTCTGTACAAAATGTGAATCCTAGTTTGTCTTAAAAAGCAAATTATTTCTCTGAAGCACTTGCACATGAATGGAAGTGATCACACTCACCAAAATAAAACTGACACTCAACTTCCACAACTCCAAAGTGAACAAAGCAATCCAACATATATCCCCGTTATCAAGAAGCCATTGCTGTTACCATTTTATACAGAAGGAGGCGCTCTGTCTCACTGTTGTGTTTACCACTTAATAGTTGTCACTTCATAATTTCACAAGACTGATGTTACTAGTAGGATCATAATTCTTCATAGACAGTAGATTAGCAAAATTTGGGGGTAGGGTCAAACAGAGAGAAAAAGGAATCATTTGGGGTCTTGTTCTTCTCTGGTAACCCTCAAAGAACATGTTAGAGAATTACTGAGCCACAGTGAAAACTGACAAAAACAGTAATATCCAAGGTTTTCTGTAAACTTCGTGAGACAAAACAGGTGAAGAATATATTATGTAGATTATGGTCCTGAGCTGGCAGCGACTATTGGTGATGTCATGAAGAACTACTGAAAAAGAAGCAGGATACCAGTAGGCGCCTGTACATAACAAGACAATGTTCAATGACTATACATAAATATTCACATTTTAATAGTTAACAGATCCACAATTTTACTGAGGTTAGAGAAGATTTTTTTATATTAAAGGATTAAAATGCAAAATTTTTAAAAACAGTTTAGAGAAAACCTTTTTATATATATTCCTAATGTAATCTAAAATTGGTAGTAATTCATACTGCATGTATAAATTGCTTTTGATAATTTTAATTGAGTCAATTAATAAAATACCAGTTATGCTCTGAGAATATAAATTAAGGAACAAGAGCCACACATCATGGCACTCCTTTTGCTTTGCTTTTGAACTTAACGTTGTGGGCCTCACTCCAGAAATTGTTTGGGGAGACCCTTTGTGTTAGTGGAAGAATAAATGCAGTGTATCAATTCCTTGACAGGTAGGTTTCACCAAGGATAGGGCAGCACAGTTCAGAGCAAAGCTGTTGCCTCTTCTCAGCCTTTTGGCGAAGGTCAAAGGCAAGGCAGAGCTGTGGGTTCTTAGGAACCGCTTTCCCCATTAGAATCTTTAGAGATGAATTCCACGGTTCAGCAAGCTCCACGGGGGATTCTTGCTCCTTCTCTCCCTCAATTAAGCTGCTAAGCTATTGATCATAACTTTTTAAAGTTACTACATTAGAGAATATGGAAAAGAGACAGTTTTCTGTTCTAAACTCTTGGTGTGTGTGTGTGTGTGTGTGTGTGTGTGTAAGGGACAGAGAGAGAAAAACAGAAAAGATATTTAAATATACTATAGTTATATAAATATCAAAATGAAATTTTCACTTTTGCTTACCAATTTACCCCAATAACAAAATTTTCTTAACTGTATAGAAAGTTTTATATTAAAACTTTATTCAGTTTAATCAAGTTATATGAGGCTGGAATTACCATATGAAGAACATGGGTTAGCTAAGGTTCAAAAACACATCATGATATACTGCTAAAAGTAATCATTCTTTCAAAGTAGTTCAGGCAGCCATAGAAGGTAAATACACAGAGGAACCCAATAAAAAAATTCAGTGATGTTAATATTATATTCAGGAGTGAACAGTGAGGTCTGAGAGTGTTAGCAGAAATGAGAACTACTTCAAAACTAAGCTTTTCAGTCTCTTGAAATTAGAACAAGCCACAGCGAACAAAGAATTGCCATTTCTTTCTTGTCTCTGTAAACCCAATATGAGCTCATTTTTTCTTAGTCATGAAAGTGAGAAAAAGGTTCACCTACTAAAGACTGGGGCTTTTTGATGGCAGATCACTCCGCATGACATTGCATTATATGTAGACCATAATGCAAGATTTCAAAAAGATAACTGAAAATACCATTTTTAAAGCCTTGTTGTTTAGTTTAGGTAGCATTTCCCAAGGAAAGTTGCTTTAGCTGGGGTTTGCATGCATTAACACTGGTCTAAAAGAAAACAATTTTTTTCTGAAAAATGTTCTGTGCTGTGATATTTTTAATTTTTCTCAATCAAAAAAATGCTATGTGTGCTCTCTGACTATTTGTTATTGGGTGAATAATCAATAATTTATCTATCATTTCTATGGAACAGTAGTTAAGTAGCTGAAATATTTCTAAGCACAAATCTTCAACATTGCTTTTGCCAAGATGTGCTAGTGATGCAATCATCCGTGATGGTCAAAATAAAAACAATTCATCTAGGAGAATTAATACAGAGAGAAAAGAGAAGATGTTTCAAAAACAGAATTAGACTATTTCAATTCACTGTAATTTTGGCGCTAGAAATGAACTACTTCTGAGAAGCTCTGCCCATCCCCATGACAACGTCTGGTCCCTCAGACACTAGCATCATTTGTCTTTCATTCTCCATGAGGGGGTCACCATTTCTAAACAATGAAGGAAAATTACTCTTTCCTGGCCTGCTATCATCGAGGCTTTATATATGCTAATAATATTTTGAACAGCATCACTATTTCCTGACAAAAATTTGCCAGAGACTGCATTATGCGGCCCCTCACTTCTTCACTCAACTATTTGCTTTGACCCCCAAGGCCAAGCTCAGAACCTCGGCTGAGGAGGGCAGTTCTGGACATTTTGCAGGGCCATGACATGTTGCTTTAATTCCTATCTCTTCGTTTCTGTAAACATTCATTTGCTTGCACTTTTATTCTTTATGCTGTGTGTTCTTGATAGGGAGGGTCATAGTTATTCACTGACAACTTCCTGTATTACTATTTTGGAAACAACTTACTAGGCACCTTCCCAGGATGATGTGTAGCCCTGTAGCTTCAAGTCTCAGGTGTGCCTGAATAGAAGGTCAGCCTCAATGCCAAGAGACTGTTTCTCCCGGATCTCCCTCAAGTACAAGTAGCACAGAGTGGAGCAAGAATATTCAAGAGGTTAGGATGGGGCAGGAAAGACCAACTCTGGCATAAAACTCGGATCTGGGCTGGTAAAAACTAACTCCGGGCAGATCCCTACTTCCCTCATGCCCAGCATATGCTCACGGTTGGAGCCTGCAGAACAGCGGTGGTAACAGAAACAAATATTCCCCAGCCTATCAAAAAGTCAGAAGGTTAACAGGAATAGCATGAGAATAGCAAGCTTTAAATTAAGAGTAGCAAAAAGAGACAAGGAAAATCATATCCCAAAACACGAGATTAAAAGTCTTTAAATTAAAAGCACTAAAAAGAAGGAAGGAAAGTCACTGTGTAATAATAAAGGGCACACTTCAATATGAAAAAAATGACAGTTTTAAATTCATGTATGCACCCAGCGTGAGAACACTCAGATACATACAGCAAACATCAATAGAACTAAAGGAAGAGGTAGGTTCTAGTAATGATAGCAGGGAACTCCTCTCTTGCAGTAGTGGCCAGATCATCGAGGTAGCAAATCAACAAGAAAAAGACAGAATCAAATTACATCCTACACTAAATGCACCTAAAAGATACCTATAGAATATTCCATCCAACAGAGGAACATTCAACACATTGTTTTCATCACTATATGGAATATTATCCAGGTAGACAGGGCCCCCAAACAAGGCTCAATAAATTTGCAAACAAACAAAACAAAACAAAAAAATCATAGTGAATATCTGTTCGAGAAACAATCTAATATAACTAGAATGCAACAGGAAAAAATATTTTTGAAAGAGCATAGTTATACAATCCACACTGGTCTAAGATTTTTAGGCTCAAATATTCCTCTCACTTCAGCCTCCTGACTATCTGGAATTACAGACATAGGCCAATATGTCAGGTGAAATTTTGAAAATTATACAAATACATGGAAATTAAACAACTTATTTTTGAATAACATCAAAAAGTCAAATAATTAATGAAGAAAAATTTAAAATTTCTTGAAAATATAAAAATGGAAAATAATATACTACATGGGAAGTTTATAGCAAAAAAGGTAGAAAGAGCTCAGATAAACAACTCATTACTTTAGGTCCAGAATCTAGAAAAATAAGGACAAACCAAGCCCCAAGTTAATAACAGAAGGAAGACAGTAATTTATGAAATAGACTGAAAAACACAATTTAACAATCAATGGAGTGCCATTTCTTTAAAAATATGGATAACTTTGACCTTAACTAGACCAAGAAAATAGGCAAGATTCAAACAAATAAAATCAGACATTAAAAAGGAAATATTACAATTGATATCAGGAATATAAAAAATATTAAATATCATGATTAACAACTGTATGCAAAAATTTAATTCGAAGAAATGAATACATTTCTGGACAAATAAATGATGCCAATGTTAAATCATAATAAAATACATCGTCTGAACAGACAAATAACAGGTAATAAGATTGGATCAGTAATAATAACTCTCCTGTCAAAGAAAAGCTGAAAAGGCGGGGCATGGTGTTGCGTATCTGTAATTCCACCATTTTGGTAGGCCGAAGATCCACGTAGGAGGTCTGCCTGGGAAACTAAATGACTTAGGAAGATCCTATGTCAAAATTAAAAATAAAATAACTGAGGGTGTAGCTCAGTGAAGGGTCCTTGGTTAAATTTTCTGTACCTAAAAACAAACAAAGTCCAAAACTAGGTGGTCTCGCTTCTGAATTCTATCAGCCATTTAAATAATTAATACTAGCTGTTCTTAAATATCCCCCAAAATTCAATGGAGTGGATTCATCTACATTAATAATGCTAGAATTATTCTTATGTCAAAACTAAGCAAGTGCACACAGAGAAGGAACCCTCAGCCAATATCACTGATAGACAGAAGTGCAAATATCCTCCACAACATACTAGCAAACCAATCGAGCACTATATTAAGAGTTTTAGCTGTGATCAAATGGGATTTATCAAAGGATACAAAGTGCTCTAACATACACAAATCAATAAAAGTGATACATTACATCAGTAGAGTGAAGATCAGAAACGATATTATCATCTCAACAGAAGCAGAAAATAAATTTGACAAAAATCAGAATCACTTAATGATAAAAACCTTGAACAAATTAAATATAAAAGGAATGCACCTCAACCTTAAAAAGACCATACATAATAAGCCAACAGCTAACATCATACATAATAGGAAAAAACTAAAACTTTCTAAGATCTGAAAGTCATCTACTGTCACAACTTTTATTCAATATAGATCTGGAACAGCTATCTAAGACAATTAGGTAAAACAAAGAAATAAGCAGTATCCAAGTTGGAAAAGAGTAAATGAAATTTTCATGAAATTATCCTACTGGCATGATTTTATATTTATAAGAATCCACCAAGAAACTCTAAGAATCAAAAAATTATATTCAGCTGTTTCAGATATAAAATCAGTACACAATATTTACCAGAATAGCTATGAAGAATTACTTGAACCTAGGGATCAAAAAAGCAATCTCATTCATTTATATGAGCCACAAAATATAAAATAACTAGAAATAAGTTTAACCAAAGAAGTAGAATATCCATACAATGAAAATTATACAACCATGGTGAAATAGATTGGAGAGAACACATGGATACAGAAGATGCCCCATGTTTACAGATTAGAAGAAACAGTATTACTAAAATGTCTGTACTTTGAAAAGTGATTTATACATTCAGTGCAGTACCTATAGAAATTCCAGTGACATTCTTAACTAAGAAAGGCTAAAATTTGTACAGAACAAATAGCAATCTTGAATAAACAATATAATGTTGAACAAAAAGATCAAAGCACAAGGCTTTTCATAACCTAACTTCAAAATGTACAACAAAACTATAGTAAACAAAACAGTATGATAAAACTGGCATAAAAACAGACATATAGAGCAACTGACAGACTAGAAAGCCTATGTACTTATGGCTAACTGATTTTAACACAGGTGGTAAGAGCATACATTGGAGAAGGATCACTCTTCAATATATGATGCTAGAAGAGGAGAATATGTACATGCAGAATGAAACTACACTGGTACCTCTCATCAGTTAACAAAAATTAGCTTGGGTTAAGTTTAAATGGAAAACTTGGATCTTTGAAATTTCTAGAAAACAACATAGAGGAAACACTGTAATACTTTGAATGGGCAACTATGTTCAACAAGATTCTACTAGCACAAGAAATCAAGCAAAAATTGATAGATTAGACTACATCAAACAAAAATAAAAGCAAAAATAAACAAATGGGATTAAATCAAACAAAATTTTCTGTGCAAAAGGTACTAATCAACAAAGTGAATCTTATACAGTAAGAGGAAATATTTGAAAACACTACACCTGACAAAAGGCTAATACCCTCAAATATAAAAAAGTCTGAGACAGCAATAGCACAAAAACAAATACTTCAATTAGATAATGAGCAATAAACCCAAACTGACATTTCTGAATTGGATATATAAAAATGGACAAGAGGTTTATGAAATAATTCTCCACATCGTTAATTATCATGGACATGCAAATCAAAACCACAATGAACTATCTCCCTTCAGGAGGTAGGTTACTTTCAAAAAAAGGCAAAAGATAACATGCACTCGAGAATATGAAGAAAACAAATCCTTGCACACCACTGGTGGGAATATAAATTCAGACAGCCAATTATGAAGAACAGTATGGGGATTCCCCCCAAATTAAAAGTACAAATTGAAGAGCAATTAGAAGAAAGCATCTGAAAGGCTCCAAACACAAAGTAATTTTAAGGAAATGGAAACACGAATTATCCTGGTTTCATATGCGCATATTATATACAGGTATTGAACTATCCCAGTCTTTTCTATAGATACTTATAATTATTGCATAAGTGATGGGAGAGTTAACTACCCTGATTACCGGACCACATACATGGTATGTGACCTAACTGTGGAGCATGATAATGGGCTGTGCATCCCAAAAAGGTAGAAGAAAACCTATGGAACACTTTCATCATAAAGGAATGGTAAATATTTGAGTTGATAAATGTGTTTTCTCTGATACAAACATCATACGTTGTATATATGAATCGAAAGAGTACACGGTACTCCACACAGATGCACAGAGCTGATGCACATTTGGTTTTCCATACCAATTAGAATGCTTTGAAGAGTAAAACACACTTAGAAATTTTACATTAATGGAAATCATACATTTCATAAAAGAAATTTGATTGGCATGTCCAATTTCTGTCTGTAAATATCTTTTTAAATTCAATTTAAAAAGAAAGATAATTTTTCACCTAGCACCTGGCCCTTCATGGAGCCTGGGAAGAGGTCACAGAGACCACAACTAGTACAAGGTCATCCACTTCCCCATGGCCTGGAAGACCAGGACTGAGCGGCTGCTCCCAGGTGCCCCTGACTCCTTGTGTCAGACCTGCAGTGGGTCTTTGCCAAGTGTTCCAAGAAAGGCCGCTGCTCCGGAGCACTGGAGAAGGTTTTCTACTGCTATAAGCTCAGGGGGAGAAGCTCACCGACTGTAGCCCTGGCAAGGGAATGCAGCCAATGGCCCGGGTGCCACAGCTCTAGTCAGGGCCTTCCAGCCTCCTCTAAGGCACGCTGAATCCTGAGGCTGTCCCAGCCTTCATTGTGTCCCCTGGGGGAGTGGACACCTGTGTGTCAACTTTCAGAAGACATGACGATTATGAAAACTGTCTTGGTTACTTTTGTTGTTGCAGAGACAAAATACCCCAAACCCAAAGTTAAAGAGGAAAGCTTTATTTGGCTCACAGTTTGTAGACGTTTTAGTCCATAGCTGACTGGCTCCAAGGCAGAATGGCATTGCAAAGGGGCCTCACAGAGGAAAAGTGGTGCTTGGGAAACAGGAAGGGAAGAGCCCATTCGCCTTCTTTCTGTTCGTATGTCTTACGCAGGCGACCTGCCTCAGAGCAGATATAGCACTCACACCCTGAGTCCTAGCCAGAACTGAGCCAAACCAATCAGTGGGCAGATTTAGTAAACACACACCCTTGACTCCAGCACCACACACTCTAGATCCAGCCACCTCTGAAAAGTAGGCCCCTAGCACTACATGAGGTTGGAGAGGGGGACAGCTGCTCAGAAGGGGACATCTAGATACAAGCCATAATATTAACAAAGTTTATTTCTTTTAAAAATTAGTTAAAATAAGATTAATAGAGTTATGGTTACATATAAATTCAAAGACACCCTATTATTATAAACACACATACAGCCTACAATTTTGTTCAAAATGATAAAAATAGTGGTAGTGAATTATTCAAGTTATAATTTTCTTTAATTGTCTGGGTACACCATTTTAATACATTAAGATGTTTATGAATGGCATTCTTTTTCACATTAGCTGCTTGACTGCAGCTGAAATTTTGCCAAAATATAAGTTTACATGAACTACATGGAATTGCATATGTATGATAATTTTTGAAACACAAAAATGAAAGTTTCAAACATTTTCACTCTAATCTTTCTTAAAACTTAAAGCATTGCAAATCTTATGACATTAATTTGAGCTCACGGTAACCAAAATATCAAATATAAATTGATCAGTTTTTTCAACTTCTATAATGAATGAAAATGTGTGTCCTTTCATTTTTATTAGGTTCCCATACTAGACTGAGCAAGTTTTAACCCCCACTTTGCCTCAGTGTGTAGTTTTATTAACTAAAAATTTATTGCAGATTGTCCTTTGAACGGATAATGTGCTCTTGGGGTTTCTATATACAGTCCTACTTCAGTTTATGAACACTTCTGTTTGCAAACAAACAGCCACCTCCCCCAAATTGTAAAACAAATTAAATTCATAAACTGAGGTGCAACTGGTATTTGAATTTTGAAGCAGAATTCATTCTCCACACAAAAAACGAAGAACAGTATTCTTTCTTGTTCTTTTGTTGACATAATGTTGACCAATATTATTTGGTCACCGCTGATTTAGGTCCCCTTTGAACGAACTCTTAACAGTTGTGAGGCTCTGTGTACTTGCTCCTATAAATCCCCCGGCATAGGCTCTCACAGCCTCGAGTGTATTTCACAATTTATTCTTGGTGAGAAGTGCTTTCTTTTTCCCTTTTGAACTCTCATGTTATGGGCTAAAGAAAATGAGTGTAGTTTTCTTCTCATTTCACAGTTTATATCTAAGTACTTCTCACCAGGAGAGCTTCAGAATTTTGCTGTAAGCTAAATGCATGTGTCTCTAAATGGCAGCTTTGGCCTTTGGAACAGTGAAATGATTGTCTTAATGGAAAAATTCCCAAAAAGCTTAGAGTTGGATATTTCACTAAAGATTCTTTAAAACAAAATCTATAGATTTTGATTTATAGTTACTGTTTGCATAAATATGCATTTTAATATATTTATTATCATAGTGATTAATACCCTTGCTACAATAACTACCAATTTTACTTTGAAAAGTAATGTATGTACTCCATTATTAAAACTGCAACCACTATATGCAGAAGTCTTTAATGTAAACTACATAAATATAAATTGTTAAATCCAGTTTATATTTATTTTTCAAAGCTGAGTAATATATTCTTAAGTACTTGCTCAAATGCACTTATATTGCATTTGCCAAAGCAATCTGGTGGGTGCTACTAGATATATAAAGATGAAAATACATTTATAAATTTATTCCTTCTCAGTTTTCAAAATATGTTTTAAAAGACATATAAATGCACAAATAACCCTGATACAAGAAATGAGACAATAAGCACGACTATAAAACCACCGACATCTACTTGAGCCCAGGGGAGAAAGATACTACTACCTATTCGACACAGACCTGTCGCCAGTGGCTCGTTTTTTTGTTGCTTGACTGTGGTGAAAAGGAAATTCTGTGTTATTTTTATTATAAATGCATATATGTTTTGTATCTGTTCATCCTGAGAACACAGTTGTATTGGTCTAACAACAAAAAAAATCTTAATCCAGATAGTTTTAAAAGAGAAATTTCAAGACATCCAAAAGAGTTCTCCCACATAATAAGCATAAAATAACTGTTAAGTGTAATGATCACATTTAAATGGAAGTACTAATATATCAATCAGAACCTTGTTGTTAGGAAGCAAGTATCTTCTCAGGTGATATGTACCGACCATATATAGCCCCTTGAAAATGAAATATAGAACACATTTCTGTTGGTATTCATTCCTAGCATATGGATATATTTTTAGAAAGAAAAAAATCACTATTTAAACATTTTTATAAAAGATGGTGAGAAAAATAGTCTTCAGTATGATGACAGAATATTGTTTTAATGGAAAAATCATATTTCAAACAAACAGAAGATAGAGATGCAGCAATTCAGTACTTTCTATCTATAACAAATTATGTCAACATTATGCATTTTATGTATTTATGAAATAAGTAATTCTCAAAAATATTTTTATTTTTATTTTGGTACCACAAATCGAACTCAGGACCTTGTGCTTTCCAGGCAGTGCTTGTATTACTGAGCTACATTCCCAGCCCTAAAGTATTTTTAAAGGTGCATTCATTGTAGAAAAATACACATGATATCCTTATCCTTTGGGACAGAGAAATTATACAACTAATACTTAATATATACCCCACTGCTGTATTTTCATGTATCTGAGCTCTAAGCTATAATCAAAACAGTATTCTTCAGAGTTTAGTGCCTCTTTATAATTAGGGGGGTAAACTTTTTAACATTCTTAGCAGTATGATTACTTATAACATTATGTATGGTCACAATTTTTCATGTAGAAATATGTAGAAAGAAAAAGAAATGAAACACATAGAATTATCACCCAACTGAGCAGACAGTTTCCTAGGTTTGTGGGAGTGTATCAGTAGTGATAGTAATTACTAAGGGAAAAGTCAATAAAACAAAAGAGAAACTGAACCAAGGGTGTTTGCCACTCCACAGATGGGCCTGGGACAGTGTGTAGAAAAGGAAAAAATGCGTGCCTCAGACAGAGGGAAAAGGATGGATATTAATCTGACTGCTACTCCAAGAACAGAGGGTAGCGTGAAATAAGGTGTGAAGTTTGGAGTGGGTGGAGAAGATAAATTTGCAGCGCAGGGCACACTTACACTGGCAGTTATGATACTTGAATTTCTCACTTCTACATCACTAGACGACCTGAATATACTTAAAAGCAGGTTCTGGGGAACGGTTACATGTGCCTAAGGAAAAATAGCATTTGTGCTACTTCTAAGTTCACTGAAAAACTTAAGAAACTATTTTGTCTAAAAATACCTTTTGTTTGCCAAAAGCTTATATCACAAGATTATTAGGTATGTAGAGGCTGCTGCTTAAGTAATGGAAATATCATAGCTTGTTGTTTTATAACCACTTTGCAGAGACACTCCTTTCCATTTGTCTCCCAATTCCAGTGTCATCAGGAAGCATGCAGTTTTTATGAGCAGGCAAAGGAACTGTTGAAGAAAATCAGGCAGGGTAAGAGTCACTGGAACCAAAGACATTTAAGCCTCATTTCTAATGCACTTCTGGGCCCAGTGAGAACAGACAGATTGACAGAATTAAGCTCATGAGGCCTCAGATATCCTAGAATGACATATTTGAGTCACATGATCAAATTTGGAAATTTAAGCAATTTATACCATATCCTTCCTTTCACAGAAATGTTTGAACTTCATGCTGGAGATTCAGGTTCGGTGACACAAGGCTTTCCTACCATGAGAAAGCCCTGAGCAGATTCCAAACACCACACAGAAATTCATAAAAATAAAAGAAGAGTGCAAAGGAGGAAAGAAAGGATGAAGAAGAAAAAAGGATGAAACGTAGACATACGTGGCAATACTACCACATTTCCTTGTATAAATACAGCGTGTTTAGAACAATCTATGCTACTGAATAATGTTCCGGTTAAATTGCTAAATAATGCTTCACTTTATTAAAATTCACAGCCCCAAATTTAGACATTTTATCAGTGTAGGAGCTTTTTTCCTTCTTAGCTTTCCTTCCCCTTTTGTGCCTCTCTATCTGAAATGCGGTATTTTAAAAATCCCCTGGCTGGGATTTGGCTCTTGCAGCTGTTAGCTAATAAGTATGACATAGCATGCCGTGAGAATCCAGATTGGTGTCAGTTTCAATTCGTAGTACAGCAGCGCCTGTTCATCGAATTAAACTTAGGTGCGTTTCGTTCAGTATGCAAATGCCACTACCAGTTTTCAAAATGACCACTTTGGTTCAAATCTGCAGCTTTTTAAAAACTATTTTGTCCCATGATGCGATCATTCCACCTTGGAACAAAGATGAATTTTACTAATTATACTGGGGTCCTTATTTACCCCAAATGCCTCACTCAGGAAATTGTCTTTTACGTTATTCTGTTATCTCATATAGAGTTCTTTTTTTCTTCCTGTTTTTCTGGTCCCTCTTTATGTCTCTCAATAGATTGATAGATGATAGATGTTTGTATACAATTCATGTATAAAGGTAACAGAAAAAATAATTGGGATCTGGATAAGAATATAAATTATTCTTTGCACATATAGGTGAATGATACCCTTAGTAGGAGTAGTTTCAGTCAACTATCAGAGAATAGGTACCAGATGTCCACAGATGGTCCTTTTTAGCTATTTCATTTAATATCATGAGTAATTACCCAATAACTCAATTTCACTCATCAAAATCTTCTACTGAAAACACTTCAGCGACTTTCAGGTTTCCTCAGGGTGGGATCCGGTCACCTGAGGTGCTCCTCGAATAGGCATCGTCTTTGTGGACTCTGGCATTTCAGGTACGCCATTCCATCGGGGTGGGGTATTTGTAAGATGTTTACTCGCACATTTGCTCCATTAGTTTAATTTTATGTTCTCAGAATATTTAAGAAACCTAAAGATTAGCTACATAGATGATGAAAAATATCATACTATTAGTCATTTCAAGCTTTTTATACAATGGCTGCATATTTAAAGGAAAATTTTTTAAAAATTAAGCTCTTAGTCCTCTACATTAAATTTTAAATGGGTAAGGGTTGTTATAGACTGACCACCAAACTAAGAATAGTATAATAATATAACACAAAAGAAAAACATTAGCCTTCCTTAAAAATAACAGACTGGCTTCAGTGTCCATCATAATACATATTTTATTTTTGTCTTTTTGAGGCAGGGCCTTGCTACTCAGTTCAGGCTCGCCTTGAGCTCACTTTGTAGCCCAGGTTGGTCTCGAATTCACAGCCACCCTCCTGCTTCAGCCTCCTGAGTGCTGGGATTACAGGCATGCACCAGCACACCCGGCTTTATCATAATACATAGAAATCATATTAAATAATGATCCCTGGATGGCCAGTCCAGAGATTATTTTTTATACTTTGACTTAGAGATTGGTCTAGATTTGCAATTTTTGAGACTGGGTTTGGCTATCCAATCTAGCCTGCCTTTGAACTCATGACAAGTTCAGGCTGACCTCAAATTCTCAGTAATCCTCCTGCCTTGGCTTCTCTAGTGCTGTAATTATGAACACATGTCCCTAAGCCTGGCTAGATTTGTAGTTTTAATAATTAACATAGGTGATCCTTCATTATGAATGTGTCCATCTGCAGGGAGCAAAATTCAATTGTGACAACTTTAAAAATGCTTTACCTATTAACAGGAAAGGGAACTACACTTAGAGGAAACAGCATTATCGAAGTTGAAAGATTTTCATCAGTAGATAATTTGACATTTGACACTTCATATAATATAAGCAGTCACAGCTACACCCATGCTTCTACATATATTTTTATAATTCAGTGCACATTAATTGTGCAAAATAATAGATTTAGTTGTGACATTTATATATATATATATATATAAGCTGCTTTGATAATCATATATATTTTTGACACATACCTTGACTAGATTGTTTAATTATTATAAGACAATATAAACTATGTTTCCTAGTAATATATATATTTTTTCTATCATGAAATGTGCATACAAAAATTATATGAGCATATATGTACAATTTAATTAAGCTATGATAAAACAAATTGTGTAAAGATGTATGTGGTGGATTAGCTAATGGTCAGCTTGTAACCCCGGCTGAACTGAATCAGTGTGCACTGGGTGTGGTTAGCCCACCTGAGGATGGTTGTCGACAGCATAAAAGCAGAACTGGAGGGGAAGATGGTGTGCCCTTGATCCTTATGGAGAACCAGGTTGTGCTGGTGAACTCAGCTCTTGGCATCAGGAGGAGCTCAGATCCCTGCTCTCACGAAGGATGGCTGGTCCTTACCTTAACTATTCCTTCCTGGCTCCAACGCAGATCCCTCAGCTTGCTGGCAGAGATCCTTCCTCCCACTGGAACAGAATTTCTAGCTCCCACCACTGACTTTGGGCCTTCCCAGTGCAGATCCTTGATACAGACTAGTGTGAGACATTTCCATGGGCTCTAGGCCTTCCACTGGACTCGGGAGGACATTGCCATGGGATCCAGACCTTCAGATAGATTTTTTGGGTTTCTAGTGTGGACAGATCACTTGCGCTCTTCTGCATTTTACTCTTTGAGAATTATAAATTAATCCTATAAATTATGTGTTCAGTATCAAAGCTACTTCCTTGCAACCTTGACTACAAAAATATAAAATGTTATTTTAACTTTTGATGACCCCCATATAGCTATTCTGAATTAAATTGCCCTTTTTTGATCTCAGAGATAATCCTTACCTTGAATTTACTGTTATTCATTTTGTATTTATCCTTTGTATAACACACAGATTGCTCTCAAAATGCTTAACATCAACACTGAATAATCAGACTAGATAAGGGTCCTGGTGGTCACATTTTTGCCAGGAATAGGTGCACTTTGCTATTAAGGGGATGAGAAAGAGTAGATTTTGGCAAGCCAGTATCCCACTAAATACAGAAATAAAACCTAAGAAGAGGTCCTGCAAAGTAAAGGACTATGAAGTTTATCCTCCATTTACTTCACTGCATAAGAGGTGGTAAGTAAAAAGTTAGCACATCCGTAGGGCCTTAGGATTATGAACAAAGCATTCTGGGTAACTGGCACTTGCTGTCATTTGAGTGGGGGCCACTTGTGTGTAGGGCAGTGAGTGTTCATCAGAGAGTGTAGAAATGTTTCTACATTTTGTCAGGCAGTATTACTCCCTTGAGACAAACTGGCTGTATTTACCATATTTATCTATGTGATATAATATATAAGATATCAGTATATGGTTTACAATATGGTAAATATACACACATATGCATATATTGTCTTGCCAATCTTAAATGTTACATAAATGAATTTATGCATATAATCCTTGATATTTGTTTACATTTCTATAAGTTGCAAGTTGATTAACTCAGAATACTTAGGTTATCCATAGTCTCAAGTTCATTCTTTCTGATAAGAACATTTAAAATTACCTCTCAGTGTTCTAAATATATAAAAGCATATTATTAACTATGTCGCCCTTTAGTGTAACAGAACACCAGAAGATTTTCCTCCTGTCTGAGCCTTCACTTGTGAATCAAGCCTTCCCTACTTTGTCACCCAGCCTCTCACCACTGCTTGTTCACTAAGTCTATGAGCTCAGTTTCTATAGATTCCAGATACAAGTGAAACAGTCATTATTTTATTTATATCTGAGTTATCTCACTCTATTATAATCTCTGAGTATATTCATCTTTCTACACATCATTCGATTTTGAAAATTTTCTATCACAAGCATATTGCATTATGTTTCTATACCACATTTATCTGAGACATTGACCTGCCAGTGGACACCTTGATCAATTCCATACCCTGGCTATTGTGAACCATGCTGCAACCAGCGCTGGAGAGAGAGTACAGAGAGAGTATAGAATTCTAAATATCCTCATCAGAAAGAATAACTTTGACACTGTGTGTCCCTTGACCCACTGACATTATTTCCTTTGGATACATATCTTGGAAAAGGATTGCTGGATCAATGCTACATTTTTTAAGCACTTTAACAGGTTAAGTAAGTCAACAAGTTTACAAATATATTTGTATGCAAATGTCATAACTTATCAGTAGTATTGTTGAAAGAACTATTATTGAAATAACTCATTCACGATTTCAATGTAATGTTTTGGTATGCAAATTTATCTTTATTTACCTCAATTTGCTAAATAAAGGAACTGTAGCCCTAGAATGAATCGTTCTCAATCATGATGTTTTTCTTTCTTCAAAGTACTGTACTGGATTTATAAAATTTTTTAAAAGATTTGTTACTTATTCATGAAAGAGATGGACATTAATTTACTAATTTTTCCCTATTGTTCATAGAAAAGATATATTAAATAGTCAAAAATACTTGAAATGCACTTCTTCTTTTTATGATACTTAAAACTTTTTATAATATTGGAGTTACTTATTCTTTCATGTTGAAGTTCCCTTAAAACTTCTCTTGATAGTGTTTGTGTAAATATTTCATTTTAAAATTTAATTTACAATAGTTATAGTACTTACAATGTAATAAAAACTTGGGCTTTGTCTCTGGTTCCTGATACAAAGCTCCTAAAACTCTTGGAACAGCCCAAGTACTAAGAGGAATACCAATATATTTTGATGTAATGAAACAGCTTTCTTTTTTGTACAGGAAATAGAACCCAAAACTTTATGCTTTCAAGGCAAGCACTGTGCCAGAGAGCTAAATCACTAGCCCATAAAATGACTCTTGAAGGATTTCTGATAATTTCACCATGAGGTTGCTCACCAAGTCCCAGGCTTGTTAGAAGTTTGAGATTTTCAGCAATATCCCTGACCTCTAGGGAAGGAAGAAGGGCTAAAGGACTGAGTTCTCAGAGGAACAGAAAAGCAAAGAACTTTCAGGAACCTTCTCTGAGCCAGACTCTGCCTTTCCGAGAACCGGTGGAGGGACTCTGCCTTTAGTTAACAATGCCGAGGGAGTTAGAGTGGTGGGTTTCTTTCTGCATCAGCATCTTACGTCCCTATTATTAGCTTTGACAGTTAAGAAATGTTGAACATGTAGGGTGGATGATTTCTGTGCCCGGCAGGATGTGCAGTTCCCGTCCACGGTTTGCCTGCCTGCTTGTGGCACTCAGTCCCACCACCGCAGTTACCGCTAAGTTCCATTTGTGATGCCTTCACTCCCTTGCATCAGCTGGGCAGCTAGCTCAAGTTACTAATATTTTATGATGTGCTCCCAAGGCTTTTGGAACTATGGCAAAATAATGATCATTAGTGTAAATGCTGTGCTTTGTACCTATAAAAAATATTTCTGGGCCGCTGACACGCTTTGATACCCAAATCAAGAGCACCCTGGACCTTATTAAAGTATGTAGAAAAACAACACAAATATTAAATTATTGTTTTGTGAAATGTATGTTTTGCTTTGGTTTTATTCCACTGATGTACCAAACCGAATTCCTATCAAGTGGTATATTAGGACAAATGAGGTATCACTTTGAAGAGCATCCACTACACTCAGAACTTACACACAAGGATTCTACTAAATTTATGGGCCTTAGGCACTGTTTCATTGTAGGATAAAAATGGAATAAGAATAATCAGATTGGCATTTTTAATTCAAACAGCAAAGAGCTGCAGTTATGCAGTTGATACACATAATGCAACGAAGACCAGATTTGGGTAGCTAATGGCCTCAGGATTAGATGCGAGAGTTGGAGGTGCTTGAGGTGCACACGGAGACACTTTCAGGATGTAGTAGGAAAGTGGTTTTATCTTTGGAAAAGAATTTATAGTTGAAGCTATAACTTGGGAGATTATCACATGTGCTAGAGTGGACAGGGTCAGAGTATTCAGACTGAAAAGTGTGAGATGTAGAAATTCAGAGCACAGAATGCAAACTAGGAATGGGAGGGAAAATATCAAGGAGTGGAAGGAAAAAGCGGAAGGATATTGCAAAGGCCACGTGACTTGAGACAGAGGTATAATCATATTTTACTGTGTAAGGAATGAGTGAAAAATTAAGAAGCTGAGGCAGTGAGAAAAAAGCTCTTCTGAGGAATAACAAACACTGCAGTAAAGGTGTAAGTGTTAAAATATCCTAAGAGGAGAAAAGGGGAGGAAATAGCCGAGTCCACTTAGACTTATATAACCGGATACTGTAGAGTGGGTAATTTATAAACTACAGAAGTGTACTGCATACAGCTCTCAAGGCTTGTATCAAGGGACCAGCAAATTCAATGTCTACTGTCAGATTTTTCCTCATATACAGAGAGCTCTGCTTGTGTCATAGAAGCAAAGTCCCTCAGACTTCTATAATGACACAGTTTCCAATTCTGGGCTCAGAGCTCTGTAACTGAAACATCTACCCATTGCCCACCAATCAGTATCATCATTTGCAGTTAAGATATCAACACATCAGTCGGGGGGCACAAACAGTCAAGTCATACCAGGTGCTGGATAGGTGTTACTCTGGCCGGCATGGTCAGCATGTCTTCCAAAGTTTTCTGCATGCCTTCCTGGATGGCAGAGGCTGGAAAATAAAGAACCACATTGAAGGGGAAGTTTGCATTTCTCTGATATCACTGGTAGAGATTTTAGCTTTCGTTTTCCATATTCAGAAACATTCGTGTCAGAATTCAATTTGGAACCTAGTTGACTTGGGAGAAATTATGAGGATTCATGGTGCTGGTATAGAACTGTCTGTCAGAACGGATGTGGGACCAAGCTGTCAGCTTTCTGCCACCTGGGTTACCACTGAGCTTGAATATTCCTGAAATTTATAATGAACCTTTCTTTGCTTTTTCTTCCCCTGCCTTCCCAGTTATCATCAGAGGCGCTAACTGCAGGACTGAGTCATCTGAGATAGGCCCAAATTACACTTCCACTGCGGTCAGGACAGATATCTCCCAGAGTGCTCTGGGGGTATGTTTGAGAGCTGCAGCTGTTGTGGTGACAGTTGAGCTCACCTTCAGGACAAGCAGCTGCTTCCGTGAGAGCTACAGCCCTTCTGAAGAAAATTCCTGGCCGCGCTGTAATAGCTACCATCCCTGCTCTCCAGGAATCTCCTGTAGCAGGACAGAGGTGATCACAGCCAGTCAGGGTTTGGGAGTTGGGGGTATGTCAGCCCTGTGCCCTGGACCCTCCTCAATCTATCCCCTGTTGGCTGGGTCACCCACCACTTCTTAGAGAGGTAATGGTAGTGGGCCAGAGGGTTAGTGTGGGGGAAGGGCATAGCAGCTGTGAGCAATGTAGGTGAAAGCCCGATTAGTTAGCCTCAGAGGTGGCCTGAAAATGCTGCCATTTGTGGCTCAGCACCACCCTTAGCACACTGAAGGGTAGGAATGTGACATGTGTCAATGGCACCACATGCCCTTTGGCTGGCAGATTGAAAAGCATCGTAAGGTTCAGGCCTCATTTTTCTCACCTCAACTCTATTAGATGCTTTTCACCCTGCTTTGTTGTCCTCACAATACTACGGCTTTAAAATTAAAATCTCCATTTCTAAGAACAAAGAGCTGACTCAGGAAGAGAGCAGAGGTGCTAAATGGCTGGAAGGGATTTAAGGCCATGGCTTCAGGGTAGCAAAGTCTCAACTTGGTTTTTTACCCTCCCAACATTTTTCATGCATCTTCCTCATCAGTCAAAGACATTGTCTCTGCTGTGCTCAAGTATAGATCACTTACTGTCTCATTAAAGAGTCTGGGGACCATAATGTGCTACTCCTTTCTGGCATTTATCATTTCCATTATTAAAATGGAAGAAATTACCCTGTTAATGGTGCCTTGCATCAAATAAGGTACCTTAAGTGCAAACACTGACTCAGCATGTTTGAGGCAACACAAAACTTCATTGAAGATTTAGTGGAGAGGCTCCGTGAATGAAAGTAATAATTGAAACAGGCAATTAAATAAAACAGCCATGGAAGCCAGATCAGTTTTGCAGGCTTGCAGACCTTACTAACAGTTGCCCAGAAAGGATTAGTCATGGTTATACATCAGCACTTCCATCTCTTCTCTGTAAAATTTCCAAATGGATTATTCAGTATGCACAGATATTTACTGCCAGGTCAAAAGTAACGGATTATGGACCTCACTTGGTGTCTTGGTTACTTCTCTCTCATTGCTGAGACAAAATACCCAACACCAAAACTGGAGGAGGGAAATGTTTATTTATCTTACAGTTTGTGGAGGTTTCAGTCCATATTTGGCTGGTTCTGAGGCAGAGTGGCACAGGGCAGAGGGCAAACTGTTCAGGGCAGCAGAGCACAGCAAAACCAATCAGCCAAAAGGAGGAATGGCTGCAAGCAGTCTCCTTTTCTCCCCTACATTGTAAACAGCCTACCCCCACCCAGGGATCATGTAATTCTCACACAGTCTCCATGCCCTCCTCTTCCACAGGCTCAGGATGTATACAAAGTAAGCACCCTGCCTTCCTGCTGAATCACATAGTTAACCTTTCAAACTTCCCAAATTAACACAATAAACAACATCCCAGAAAGGTAAGGGCATGTCCTTTTCACCCCAAGATCTACACCTGCTGAGTTACTCAGCTAAACCTCCAGACTCCCCAAGTTGACACAATGTATCAACCATAACACTTGGCTACTCACTCACCCACAGGTGTTGCTGGGGTGGTAGAGACACTTTCCCATGAAGAGAATGAAGGTGCTAAGCACATGAAAACATCTGAAATGTATTTCTTGGCTCCCATTTTCACCCATCTCCACAGGAGCATAGGCATAACACACAGATCCATCATGGAGAACAGAATGTGTTGTAAGATAACTAAACAGAGTGTAAAATAGTTGCTCCAAATGCCTTCTGGCAATTTCAATCTTTAGTAATGGTAAAATGGTAGAAGGCCCCATTCAGGGACAATGTCAATTATTATTTTCAAATTTAACTATTTTAATTCTCCTCCCCCTATATTTGATGTATGATCAAAAACATTGTGAGAATTAAATTAAAATAAAATTATTGGGGTCGGAGATATAGCTCAGTAGCACAGAACCTGTCTGGCAAGCGTGAGTCTTCAGTTCAATTTTTGTTACCAAAAAAATTAATAATAATAAAACCAAATAAAATAATTATAGTAAGATACATTGCCATTAATGCTCTGCACATACTGTCTCCCTGCCTTTGACTGCACTGGTCCCATTTTTCTTTGCTTTCTGAAGCAGTTTTGGAAGTCCACTTTCGTGAGTGTTTTCAGTTGTACCAGCAAGGCTAACTGCAGGTCCTGAATCAGTTCTAAAGTTAGGCTGTATTCTACTTTCCAAGATCTAGGACTGGACCACTTATGAAAGGTAATGGTTAATGTTGTGTCAAGCAGGTGGTCTTTGAGGGATCAGGGGTCTTCAAAGACCTGCTGTTTCTCCCCAGATGTTTCCAGGTTTCTACCTCTACTCCAGTGAAGGATGGGCGAGTCAAGGAGACTGGTTCAGAGCCACAGGCCCCCAGCAGAGAATGAGGAGGTCAGAAATGAAAATAAAGTGAAGCAGAGGTTTTATTTACAAGGCTGTGAATGCAAGGGACAGGTACCAGGTAACAGGGCGCATTACAAGACAGAGTTCAAATGAATCTCAGCATAGGGTCCCCTGCTCATACTTGTAGGGGTAAGCTGGTCCCTAAAAGGAACTGTTTCACTGTTTAGTGTAACCTAAGCCAATCAGGGTCTTAGCCATTGTTTCTGGGTTGAAAAAAGGTGAGGGGGTCTAAAGGAGTAACAGTGAATACTCATAATTAATTTCACAAGAGCTAACTTCCTTTCAAATATGTAGGATATGATAAGCTTGTGATAAATACACAACTGTCAGCCACCTAGCTCATGTCATATAGCATCCCCACCTATACTCCCACTGAACTGTCCCTACATTAAGGCAAGCTGATAGGCCAGTGTACAGTAAGAACTCAGAGCCCCATTCTGAAAGCAGCAGGCTCATATTAGTGAGAGAGAAGATACCACGAAGATTAATCAAAGGCTGACATTGTGGAGGTGTTTACCCTTTCTGCTGTTTCATGGATACAAAAGCTTTCTGGTGCCCTCTTCAGTTATTGCCTGTCACTTATCATCTGAACCAACAGAGGAATGATTTAGTTTTTAGTTAGTAAAGTATTAAACCAAAACATTATAAAAAAATTTGAAGGTCAAAGACAACAGAGCCTACAAAGTTCCTCTGTACAAGCTCCACGTGTGCTATGGAGGGCCCTGTCCTCACTCTTTGTGCTTTATATTTCCTTCATCCTGTTCTTCCAAGCTAAGGTGCAAGATGAAAATCAATGTACAGCATACCCTTCTCAAGCTTCTTAATCATTTTCAAAGCTGCAAAGACCTGGCAGCAAACCAGGCCCTGAAAGCCAGTATCTAAGTTTACCTGCTCTTCTTGTGTTTGGGCCCCGGGACCGTCTTTCTGAGCCGGTTTCCAGTAACCTGGACCTTTCCATTTCCTTTTGCGTGTCACTCTCTGAGCTATCTTCGTTGTCACTTAGGATGTTCTGTATACATGTACAAGGGAGTCTGACTTTGGGACGTTTCCTCTCAGAAAAGTTAATTTGTGCTATTTTTATCCTGTGAGAGGCACCAATTCTTCTGTATCCCTTTGTGCTGGTTACTTTTCGCTCATCGCTGAGACAAAAATATCCGATGCCCAAAATTAAGGAAGGAAAGGTTTATTTAGCTTACAGTTTGTCAAGGTTTCAGTCCATGATCAGCTGACTCCAAGCCAGCGTGGCACATGGAAGAAAGCAACAGTTCATGGCAGCAGAAAACAGCAAAAGCAACAAGAGCAAAAAGGGAGGAGCAGCGAGAGTAAGCCTCTTTCCCTCCTTACTCTGTATGCAAGCTACCCACCCTTGGGCGGTTGTAGCACTCACATCCACAATCCCAACATGGGATCGCGAGTCAGTCATAAACTCTAGAAGCTGGCCTGATGACTGCATGAGGCTTTGGGGGGACATCTAGACACAAACCACAACACCCTAAAACAGCCACATCCCTTTTCTTTATGGCACATTTCTAGTAAGGACTCATGACTCCCTCAACAGATTCTCAGAACATAGATGAGTTATTGGCCAAGGAAAATGGTAAATTGGCACATGAAGTGAAGGATAAATTGTCCCCCTTCTATAGAAACAGCTCAAAAGTTGCAGGACCTAGAACATATTGAGGGATGTTATTGGTTTCTAGAAAAGAAAATTTCAAAAATGAGGGGATAATAGAGCCACCAGACTATCTGCAAGTGTGGATATGTGGAAAAGGAGCATGGCGCCTCCAATAGGATGAAATTCTGGGTGTGCTCTGTATTATATAATGTGTGCTTGGGATTCCTATGTGGAAAATGAGGGTGTGGTGTTTCTTCTGTTAGCATTAAATGTTCTTGATCCTGGCACAGGCAGAAAGTGATGAGTGCATGTGTGCAGGAGGACTGTGCTGTGTTCCATGACAGCATATGTGATCTAACACATGCATGGTGAGTGTTAGACAGTGCGGCCATCGCCTTGTATGTGAGAGGAAGTGTTGAAGACTTCTGAACATGCATCTGTATGAGCGGCTGAAGGCATTGTAGAAGTGACATTTGGACGAGAAATCGTACATATCAAAGGGCTCTTGAGTTTTCTAGTGTTCTAGACTATTTTGTTAAAATAGGTTATCTGTGTGAGGTACTATAAAGTTAATTATGAGTTCTGCATGTAAAATGATGAATCTGAGGATTGCATGCAGAAATGAGAGCATAAGGGTATATTTACATAACCCTCACAAGGAACAGGATAGAGAAGGGACAGAGAGGAAATATTGTGAGAGAGAAAGGTAAGGGGAAGAAATGACCCACACTTAGTATAAAGGAGTGTGATGTATGAGTGTGTCAGGCTAAGCTTATGCTGATCACAGGGGAAGGTCCTGATCAGTCCCCTAAGCATCTCTGTATGGTCCATTGCCTCCCTCACCCCAGCCTGTGTGTCATGGGGGAAGTTGTGCTGAAGAAGTCTTCCTCTTCTTGAACACGTATTTCCTATCTATCCCTCTCTAGACAAGGGAGTCTAAGTGCTTCTGCCCTGAGGTGCTTCCCAAGTTCCTAAAGGAAAAAGTAAAGTCGGTAGAGGCTGGGGAAGAGCTCAGCTGTTCCCTTTTTCCAAGCTCAGACCACCTTTGCATGTCTTACGCTCTGAGTCTACAGAAATGACCGTAGTTGCAGAAGAGACGTAGAAAAAATATTTATTATGAATAAGAAAAAATTCTCTACTTCTTCCAAGCTTAAGATTGGAAGCACCTCTGGTGTCTCAGGGGCATCCTTGGAAGAATTTTTCAATACTGAAGAATGAAGAAAAAATAGCAGCAACTAAAAACATTGATACATCATATTGTCTGGGGCCTATGTCTTTCTGAAATACACAGTGAGTTTCAGGCATTGTTACCAAGTCCTCTCAGACAAAATAAAAGCAAAAGATAGTGCTTAAAACTGTGCATGTAGTGATTGTCATTCATACATATACACATTGTATACATAATATTGTAATTCATCTATGCCAAGGTATGGTATACATTCACCAAGAGTTAAATATCATTATTATTACTGTTGGCATGATTTCCTGGTGAGCAATTTTACAAGTAGGGAAAATATAGACTATAACTTCATGAGGAATTTTTATGTTGACCAGCTTATTTTGAGAAATGTAGAGAGTAAAATACACAGCGCTGTTGTACAAGTAGACAAACGATGGCTAGCTACATACAAAGGTAAAAATTGGTACATCATTCTATAGGAACTGGGTATGGCCATGCTGAGCACTCAGATGAAGACTTCACAGAGTTTGTCCTAATTCATCTTTCTAAAATAGGCTTCCACATTTTTCTCAAATTTTCATCCTTCCTCTTGTCTCTAAACCCCTTGATATAGGGGAAATAAACTCCCAAACTGAAAGATATCTGGGACTAGTTTGCGTCCTCTAAAATCAAAGAATGAATTTTCTGAACAATTGAGGTTAAGAGCAGAATATATTTATTGAGGGAAAGATAGCTTCTGTCCAAAAGAGCGTTGCCAGAGACCCTGCCTTTCCTAGGGATTTTATAGAGCAAAAACCACCAAGTGAGGTGCAGCCAAGGTGGGGAAAAAATGGGAAATCACAAAATGGGCATGAGGTGGTACAAAACTATGATCAACCAATAAGATTACAAGCATAATTTCTCAGGTAAAATTCATTATTTCAGGATCAAACAGGGAAGCAATTTAGGCACTAGTACAGAACATGGGCTTTTCCTGTAGGGCGTTGAATCAGTGACTCTTCCTGGCTTCCTGAAGGTGATAGTGATAAATACATACTTAGAATATCAATCCCTGATGTTTATTCTTAGGGAGATGTGTGGGTGCATTTGTTTCATCCTTTGTCTTGAGCTCTGGCCCACAGCTGCAGATGTCTGTCTCCCCCACAGTTGCAAGGTATCTCATCTTCTGCACTGGCTCCTTTGAGAGACTGGCCCTGCCTGACCATCTAGAATATTTCTATCTAACTCAGCTGCCTGCAGCACCATGTGGGAGAACTATCCAAGTATATTGTTTCTTTCCTCTGGTAATCGGATTTTCCCATTCAAAAACAAATAGAAACTGAGAGTTGGGATGAAGGGGGGTGGAGAAGGATGCATCTTTTATAACTAAGACTGAGAACCCATCAGTCATCAGAATTCCATCAACCCCTGGAATTTGGGAAAGAATTAAGGATCTGCCACTAGAGGATGGTTTGGAAAAACAGACTCTTAATGCAGCAAAGGTTTTGTACCGTCTATATTCTCCTGCAGGCTTTACTGCAGGGAGAATGGGAGGGCTGCAAGGGTTCAAAAGGCTATCTGAGAAGGCCCTATGTGCCTCTTCCTTAATTGGATCCTACATCCAACTAGGAAATCAGTTTGTTTCTTTTAGACTTATAATTACTAGCATAGCTGAATTTGCCCTGCCAGGTATTCCCTTTTACCATGTAGCAGGATTTGCTTGTTGGCTGATTTGGCCAGGGAGAGCTGGTGTAGTGCACAAGTAAAACTCATTTTGGCCTAAGCTAGAATTTGAGAATTGCCTGTAATTTTGTTTATAATCTCTTTCTAGTGAAGTAGGACACTGTGTGGCAACTAGAAACAAGTATTTAAAGATCTGACCTTCAAAATGACACAACGAGGTGGAGTAAAGAATCTCTGACTAGGGGTCCCTTTTATCCCCAACCATGGTTATAGACTTAGAGGAGAATTTTTCAGAGAAGGAAATCAAAACACAAGGATCTGCCCCTGTGTCTGTATTACCCAGGATTCCTCAGAGGACATTGCAGGTTCCCCTGTGCCTGTTCAGTCCTCAGAGCAGGAAATGAGGGTTTGGTTGGCCTAGTTCCTCTCGGGGAGGAGGGATGTTCAAACATCCAGTGCTATGAGTCCAGTGCATTAGCTGCCTCACATTTAGACCAGGGCCCAGGTAGAAGCTTGGTGCAATTTGATGTCCAGTGTCCAATCTTCTTGTACTTGAAACAGGAACCCTTTCCTTGATGTCTCAGATTTTCCTTAGAGGGCCTGGGTGCATTTAAAGCATTACCAGTTACAACAGCTATGATCTTAGCCTTTTCTTTTATAACCCCTCTGGCTCCCATTGTTGAAAACAGAAAAGGCCATCTCTAGCCCCATCTGAGGCTTTGATAGCTTAAACCAGATATCTGGAGCTGAGTGAAAGATGAAATGATGCTCCATTAGTGCCTCGCTATCCCTGGAGGATGGATCTATATTAGTATACTTGTGGAAGGTCTTTGCTAATTGGATACAAAATAAAACTGGATTTTCCTCTGTGCACTGGAGGACCCTACTCATTTTATCATAATTAACAGGTACTTTTTGATGCACCTTTCCCCTGTGATAAGATCATCTAGCATATTAGACATCATTTATAGTCCATGCTGAATTTTATAATCCCACTTTGGCTCTACTGAGGGGAGAATAGTTGTTCCAGATTGGCTTCCTCCCCTTTTTAGAGCACACTGCTTATCTGTCTAGTTTCTAGCATTTTACAGGATTCTCTGCCTTTCATCTGAGTTACTGCAAGTGGCCAAGATGTATCAGACACCTCATCATTATAAGCCATAAGCAAGGGTCCAAATTTGGGACCCATCTCCAAACTTACTGGGGTCTTCTGACAGTTGACCTAATTATTCCTTTCATTGTTGGATATCTGCACCTGGAAAAGGAACTTGCAGTTGAGTATTTCATTCTGTCCTTGTGTCATTATTTTGTATTTATGATATCATGTTAACTTCTGATTGTCCTGCAGATATAAAAGCTCCTGTGTACAGTCTGAGGGAAGCGTTGCTGATGTGGGGGTGGGCCGTGGACAAAGACAAGGTCCAGGGAACTGGCCTGTCTGTCAGATTCTTGGTGTTGTGTGGTCGGGCCTGGTCAGATCTGTGACAGTGCTCCAGCTACAGGGCTGCCAGGTTTTGGGCAGATGTACCGCACCCAGTATCCTACTGTGCCCTTTATACCAAATGACCAAAATGGGTACAACATGGGGCTGGACAGACACAGCAGAAGCTGCTTGCTGGTTAGATGCAACACAAGCTGCTTTTGCGGACTGGGTTTTTCACAGGCACAAGCCCTAGGAGTCACTGACCGTAACCTGCCATTTATCTTACTCATCAGTGTGGATGAGGATGGATTTGGCTGGGGCCTATAGCAAAAGCAGAGGACACAGAAACACTCTGTTGGGTTTTGGTCGCAGTTATGGAAGCCAACAGCCTGTATTTCCTCACTGAGAAGCAGCAGTGCTGTGTGCTGCTCTTTATGCTTATGAAGAATCACAGGACAGATAGAGGGGTGGGTGCAGATAAGAACAGCCAGTCCCAGGAGTGCAGTGGCACAGCCACTCACTCTGGTGCATTGGGGGGACATACTTCCCATAGCAGGCCTCTCTTTCAGCTAGTCCATTGGCAAGTGAACTGGCAATGTTTCTGGGACCCATGATGTACATAACCCAGAAACAAATCTGCAAGGATGGTCTACAGCACATGAGCCCTAGTTCCTAAGGGAAAGGGGACCTCCTGCTCATACTGGATATACTCATGGGTATATCCAGTCAGACCCTCCCCCACAATGGACAGTAGTCACTGTCTAGCCAAGTATGGAAGTACTCCTGTTTGAACTAGAATAGACAGGTCAAGCCAATAGGCAGAGTTACAGGCAGTGTGATTGTTTATGGTACAGAAAAGGCCCCCCTATATGTGTACACAAAAGTTGGGCCATCTTGAAGGGGCTGATTCTCTGGGTGCTGGCTTGGGCAGCTCAGGAGTTATAGATAGGGCACTGCCCCTTGTGTTGTGCCAACTCATGGCAAGGTATAGGAGAACATAGCCAAAAAGCTGACCATGTAGTACATCATGATGCAGGACATGAGCCCCCCCCCACCAGGAAATGTTTTAACAGATACCTTGATCAGGCATCACAACAGGCTACCATTAGGAATATAATGTGGCCAGGAACAGGGATGATAGACCTAGCCATTCAAATTGAAGCCCTCGATCAATATACAGCTCAGGCCTTAAATACTGTGTAACAGGGATAAATACTGTCGTTCCTGGATGAGACTTCTCAAATGACAAAAATGGTTTTGCAAAGATAAATGCAAGGATTTCATAGGTAAATGGATGCAAATAGAGATAATACTCATAAGTGAAATAAATCCCACACACATGTGTAGACATTGTGTTGTCTCTCTAATGTAAGAATATGAAAGAGGAAGTGTAACCCAAAATGTACAGTAAATATTGGAAAAGAGAAAGAAATTGCTCAAAAGAGAAAAAAATGGATGAGGGAAAAGGAGAAAAGGAAAGAAAGAAGGAAGGGAAACTATATATATGTATATAGAAGGATGGCTGGGTTAACTGCACTGCTGATGTCTAATGGTTTATTAAAAGGAACAGTCAATGCTTTATTTTTTGACCAACTTTGCATGCTTGTATCTAATAATCTGAACAACTACTTTGAAGACAACAATATGCAAGAAAACAAGCATTGTTGAATTCTGATCATCATCTTGATTTGTGAAACTCTGTATTATTTATAATTCTTTGTTTTTATTTTTTATTCTCTTTAACTGTTTAATTAATCTTGAATTCTTACACATGGTAATCTGACCAACTTTGATGAAGATAAAAATATGTGACATACTAACCACTGTTAATCACTGTCATTTTGTTCTGAAACCCTGTATTATTATTATCATTTTGGCTTTGCTTTGTTTTGTTTCTGTCTATATTGTTGGCACTTTGCTATTTTGTTCTTTTCAAAATTCTCTTTAAAATTAAAAAAATGAAAAACAACAACCAAAAAAACCCCACATGGTTCTTAATTTGTTGACTACAAGACAAGTAAGTACTTGTGCCCTGTTAAATATAGAATGTTACATTTATATATGCCCAACCTTTAAGTGGGTAGGATGTGGGAAACCACTCAGACTACTGCAAAGCTCAGGGGCATCTACGGACACCTGAGAACATGATCCCAGCTGTCTAGCACAAGCACAGTCGGATATGGTTATGTACCCTGACTTAGCACAGATAAACACACATGAGCTGGTTATGGCACTTTAAAAGAATGTAAAGATGTGATAACAACCTGTATAAGAATTATACAATAAGTGGTTCTTGTGTTCTGGTGCTCCTGTGCTCTGCTGAGCTCCATGCAGCCTGCTGTTGTTGCTGATGTCTTGTACATATGTGTTCTTTTACCTAGACACCTCACCCAGGAAAATCTCCATTGGGTCCCAATAAGCTGACAAGCAGCTACAAAGAAAAGCAAAGTCCTACATTCTCTTCCCCTATGGCTAGAAAAGCACAAAGCAGTGACCAGCAAACTTTAAAAACAGTCCCTGCATTCCTAGCCTAGGGGTTAGAGTGCAGAAGAAAAGGAGAAAGGAAACCTTGCAGAGACAAACAAAGATTGTGATGAACATGAGGCCTACCTTGGTCTCCAGTACCTGAGCTTTACTCTTATTGCTGGACACCAAAATGATATGTGTGTTTTTGGTTGGCCATGCCAAGACGTCGCCTCTTGGCTGTCTCTGCCAAAATGTTGTTAGGCAGTTCCTTTAGAAATGGATCACTAAAGAAAAGTATTCTGGGTCCTACTTGTCTCAAAGAATTGGCCAAGGCAAGGGAAAAACCTATGCCAGAATTTTATCTTAAAGGTCAGGAGTGAAAGATTAATGGAGAAACTTGCTCTGTAAAGAAAACTTAGTCCAAAAAGAGAGTAAAAAGGATAAAAAATAACAACAGAAGTATGCACTCCATCTAGGAGACACAGGAGTGAGTGAGCGCCTCATGCTATCCACATCTCCAGGGAACTCGGGAAAAGTTCTACCTATGGGATCCTTAGAGTTATCCAGCCCTCCCTGGAGATCTTGTAATTTACAGGTCCCTCCCCCTTCTGCAGTGCTGCCCTGGGATCTTGTAATTGACAAGTCCTGCTTATTTCCCAAGACAGCTTTGCCACATTCTACCTCCTATACCAAAAGCATGTTAAAAGAAAAATTAGTCTAGAGTGTGTAAGTGACTGAATAACCCAGTGTCACTCTGAACTAACAGCCAAAGCCCTAATAGACAAGTTCTGGATTATCTGAATCTTGTCCTCCCTTTCAGACTATATTCTTACGGCTAAGTCAGCCTTACCAGTGATGCAGGAAATAAGAGCGGCACTTGGAGAAGTGGAGGGAACGAAGCTTTGTTAAGGTGGCTGGCCCAGAGCACTCCAAGTCCTGAGCCCCAAGCTGTGGGGAAGCAGGGGTTTTATACCTCTGTTTCAGGGGCAAGCTGAGTGGAATTTCATAGAGGAGAAGCTTAGCAGGAATTGTTATCTGTTGAAGTTCTGAGGGCCATGGACATATCAGCACCTAGGTTGTAACTTTGAGGCTCAAAGATAGAGCAACCTGAAGCTGCTGGAGCATTGTGGTTACAAAGCAGAACAAAGTGAAAACAAAATATTATATGATGGGTGGGTTTGAGCCCTTGGAGACAGGAGGGTTTCCCAAGGTGGTATACTTTTCTTTCTCAATATGAACCCTCGAAAAGACACTTATGTATCCTTGTCATTCCTGCTTTCAGTCACTTTTCCTCCTCCGCTTTACCTTAACTCTCCTGCCCCTGTGCCACAAACTACAGATTCAATTTTTCTCTGTCTTTAGAAAAAAGTTTCTGGTTCTCTAAAAATTCCCAGAGAATATAGTGTGAATAGTGTGAACGTTTTGTTCTTTTTCGGGCTGTGTTTGCTAACCAGAATTTTTCTTTAGGCCTCATGGCTCAACCCTTTAGAGTATTACTGATATCAATAAAGATTCTCACAATCTTCCTTGATTCTCAGATTGTGAAAATCTTACCTGATACCAAGATAATTGCTGATGACAAAGAAAGAAATTTATCCACCCCCAAACAACAAACTACTATGAGGCTTTCCCAGATTGCTATTCTAAGCGATCACTAACCTCAGTATGACACTATGGTTGGTAAAATACCATTTATCTGCTAGACTTTGGAAGGCTTAAATAGTATCCATAAATTTCCAGGACTCAAGCATTATTCAAAGCACTGTAGGGTTGCTAATCCATTACCTAACTTGATAGATACCTTTAACCTAATGAAAATTCTGTCACTAAAAGTTTTCTATGTTGCTTTCCACATCCAAAATGTAGTTAAATGATAGTTATTAAATAAAGGAAAATTTTAATATGTCCATGGGTCTGGAATTACTGATACTCTAATGGTGAGAATGTGGCAGTACTGAAGAGGATGAGGCTTAGAACTATGCTTTTGCATAGGAAATAGTATGCATTATATCACATTGCTACTATTGAAATTATGTAGAAATTCGTGTGAGATGCACACTTCAGTGTAGGTGTAGATTTGGGAGTAGCTCATGGTGTTGGTTACTTTTCTTTTATTGCTAGAACAAAATGCCTGACCTCCAAAATTCAGTCAGGAAAGATTAATTTAACTCACAGTCTGGGGAGGCTTCAGTCTGTAATAAGCTGGTCCCAAGGCAGAGTGGCATAGTTCATGGTGGCAGAAGATAACAAAAGCACCAAGAGTGAAAAGGGGCAGGGCCCCCTCTCTCCCTCCCTTATACTATATGCAGGCTGCTGGCCCCACCCCATGTGTAGCACCCACACCATCACTGTGCTCTCCTCTTGCACAGGCTGCTTTACAAAGTGAAGACCCTGGCCCTCTGCTGAATTGAGCTGGAAATGCTGTTAAGTCTGTTTCCTTAGGTGAGGGCATGAAAACAAGAGGTCTAAGTTTAACAAACTGTCTTCTGAAAACCTGCTCACCCCTCCCCACGACTACATGAGGTATGAGAGGGACATCTAGTCTAGACAAACTATAATGCTCATAAATACAAGTTATTCTAGCATTCACTGTATTTCTTCTGATACTAGGTACATTCTCATGTGGCTTCACAAGTAGACCTGACTCCTTTGCCACGCTTCAAACTTTCTACATTGGTGTTCTAAGGACCTCTTATAATTTCGTTCCCTAATTTTGTGAGATTTGCTGAATAAACTTTTTATACCTTTTGCTTTACTTTCTGTCCCTTCCTTAACATCGTTAATACTAGGTTTTGGATCATGGATAAGTCTCTTGAGTTGTCTTATTGGTTTCTGAGTGTCGGATAGTAAATGATCTACTTATATCAGTTTTCTCCACAACCTTTTTTATTCTCTTATCTGAAAAAACCTACTGTCCAAATTTTCAATTGCTTTTCATATCCAGGCTTTACCGATTGATTCCTATATAAGTCACCATTCACCAGAGAGACAAATATATATCTATACATCTAAATATCTATATATCTATAAATCTATGTATATATATATCTCTATATAAATCTATCTCTATTTATCTCTATGTATATATAATCACTATATCATCTATATCTCTATATATCTATACATCTATATATCTCTTTCTGTCTATATATGTGTATATATATATCCCTCCATATATCTATAACTCTGTATACAGATATAGAGATATATATTAATTTATCTTATTTATTTTATTTTTATTTTTGTCCTTTTGAGACAGGGACTCAAAGAGATGCACTATAGAGACTATAGTGTTCAGGCTGGCCTTGAGCTCAGTTTGTAGCCCAGGCTGGTCTCAAACCTGCAATGATCCTTCTGCCTCAGCCTAAGTGCTGGGATTACAGGCATGTGCCACCATGCCGCTATATATATATAACTATATATGGTTACCAATGGCTGCCTACAGAGTCAAGTGTGGAAGAATGCGGAAGTGGCGTCTGTGGGACGGAGGTCTGAAAAAATCTGGTCAAATGTCAAAGGCTTGGAGATCTTGGCAGAGTCCTATGTGACTCCATCTGAGGAAGCCAAAGTGTCTGAGCAGCAAGGTTGAAGAGCCTGCCCTGGAAACTTGGAGGCAGGCCTCGAAAGGTGACTGCAAAGGTTGCGGGGTCTCTGAAGAAACAGAATCTGGACTTCCTGCTTTCCCTTTCTATTCCATCCAGGCTACAGGCACCCAAACCCAGGGCGGGTGGTCCCTCTTCAGTAAGTTCATCATTCACACATAAGCAGAACTGTGCTAACCCAATCACCTGGGAGTTTTCGTACTCCAGTTAACACAACAGTTAGCTATCACAGTTCCTTTTCAGTCTCCAAGTCATTTATTCATATCCTGCATTGTCTTCCTTAAATCATTCAGCTCTTTATCTTCCTTACATTCATCGACTATCTTATTATTTGAATTTTTTTTTTTTTTTTTTTTTTGCAGTACTAAGGATCGAACTCAGGACCTTGTGCTTGCCAGGCAAGCACTTATTTCACTGAGCTATATCCTCAGCCCCATATCTTATTATTTGGGTCATTTAACTTTAGGTCACTGAATGTCTTAGTAACTGCTTCATGTATATGTTAGTCTGCATTGTGATCTCAATTATTCTAGATTTTTGTTGAGCTATATGTCTACAAATTCATTCACTTCAATGCTTATGACCTCAGCAGAGAGCAGGTATGAATTTTTGGCAGCATCTTGTTCTGTGTGTATGTGTGTGTGTGTGTGTGTAATGTTGCAGATCATGTGGATAGAAAGCTCTGCCATAGCACAAGGGTTTTTCCTTGTGCTGTGCCCTTGGCTTTGGATATTAGTCACTAATATGTTATGAGTCAGTATGGAGACATCTTCTTTACCTATTGAAATGACTGGGTTGAGTTAACCAATTATCTTGGAAAGGAAAACTCTTAATTTTAACTTTAAATATCATTATTAGAAGTCCTTCCAAACACCAGTTCAAATATGTTCTGGGTATAAATTAAAAACTCATAGTTTTTCATCAAGAAGAAGCAATTTAAGTGTGATGGGACACAAACCCTACACCAGTCACTTAATACTGCAAGTATCTCACTGCTGAGCTCCCATGCTAAAATGCTAGTATATGAAATCTCTGATGAAATTCAGATGAAAAAGGTGCAAGGTTATTTTGGTCCTTTCAAAAACCAAGCTTTCACACATTTGACAACACTTTAATCAGGACACCAGAGTAAATGTAGAACAGTTTCCATTTTTAGTTTCACAACTCATTTGTTAGTGTTGCAAAAAGATAGCACTATATAATAACCATTGCATGTGTATTTTAGGTGTGCATTATTCTTTATGTAGAAGTTCCCAGATGCAAAAGCCTAGTTATTCTTTATGCCACCATCTGGTTAGTGGATGCCCGAGTGGAAACTTCCTTTAATCTGATTGAAATCAGAAATAATGTTTCCAAAAGTTTACTGAGGTCTACTATCTAAAAGTTTATCTGGTATCTGCTCTAAATGTTTATCTGGTATCTATGTGTCTCACAAGTTCAAGAACGTCATCAAAGCCTGTAATATTTAGGCCAAAGAGATGTAAAGATCTTTTCCCTCCTTAGTTTGCCTTTCTGCCTATGTTGGAATAGTGGTGTACAACAGGTTAATATTGGGCCGTATACTGTGGAAAGATAAGAAATTAGTGTATCACAGATGACATTCAACAGCTTCTTCTCTCACCATTAGCATGTGCTACCAATCTTCTTAACATCACTGCAAATCCCAAATCAGATTCCAGGAAACTTACTTTCGATGGCCGTTACAGTAATCTCCATTCACTGTTGATGGGAAGCATTCTCAAAGTAGGGTTTTGCCCATGGGTTTGTGTTAGGAATTTTTAAAAGTTGAAACATTTTCAAACACATGCATTGGCCTTACATTTGAACTTTTAACATCTTAACATTTTAAAATGTAAAATATAATTCCTTCTTTGGGGACATTGCTGGGGGCAAGTTCAAAGGTAACAGTGGACCATAAACAATTCAATTAAAATGGCAGCAGTTTGGATAACATAGTTAATATGAATGGAGAATTGAAACTGGATTATTTTTTAATTTTAAAGAGAAGAAAAATAGACAATAAAAACAATGGTATAAAATTTTAGGACAAGATTGTAGGAGAGTGACAAAGTTCAGTACATTGTACATTGTTATCTTCAAATTAGTTGCTCATAACACAAGATACGGGCATGAAAAACCCAGCAAGCAATATAGGCATGTACCTATCCT
Source organism: Dinomys branickii (assembly GCA_004027595.1). Classification (NCBI taxonomy): domain Eukaryota; kingdom Metazoa; phylum Chordata; class Mammalia; order Rodentia; family Dinomyidae; genus Dinomys; species Dinomys branickii. Next base: position 21,146 of record PVLD010000588.1, on the reverse strand, counting down.
TTTGGTGAGCTAGGAGGACTTTTTTTTGTCTCAATATCTAATGAACCAGTGGTTTCATTTTAGAGCACTATTTTCAGCCCTTTGTTATTTCTGGCAGGATTATCATTCAAAGCAAAATCAAATATTAACAAAATGTGACAAAAAGCAAATCCTCAATGTTTTGACAAAAATCAAATCTTAACCTTAACCCTAACATTAAAGTGGAAAAATATGCTTGATCGGTGTTCATTTGTGGTGGTGTTTCTCAATTTTACAGTCTGATTCTAGATAAATAAAGGGTTAGTATTTTCTTATTCATACTATATTTTACATCAATCACTGTTAAGTTTGCAAGAGACGTGTTTCTGTTGTTTTGCTTTGTTTTTGTTTTTGAAAAATTAGTGAGAATTAAGTACAGATGAAGTCAATCTTAGTCACTGTTATCAGTAAAGAAAATTGAAAGTTATAAAAAAATTATATTATCTCACAACTGTGACAAAATAATAGTAAATTAATAACACATGTAACAAGAACTCTGTCAAATCTTTGCGAGTGACAATTTTCCTAAAATCGAGTCTCAAAATAGGCCAGATATTCTAAGGCTTATAAAAAACTGAAAAGACACCAAAGATCAATCAGAGTTAAGAACTTTATACTCATGTATCACCATAGAAACAATAAAGCTAAAGTTTTAAGTTTATTATTATAGTAAATGGGCATCATGAAAGAATTGATTATGTATTTATTAAAACATCTCTCATAGTGCATATTCAGGCCTTTGGCATCACAATGAAACACTCTGCTGCCTTCAATCTCAAGAAAGTAGTAAAATTGAATTTTAGCATTTCATTTTTTGGATATTATTCAATTCATTCTTTTCTTATACCTGAATAATATATTTAAACTCTGCCACTTCAAAGGATACTGGTTTTTTTTGGGGGGAGCATTCCAGGAGTAGAACTCAGGACCTCATGCTTGCCGTGCAGCCTTGGTGCCGCTGAGCTATGTCCCTGGTGAAGATGCTATAATTAGCCCAAATCGAGTTCAATATGTTCAAATACTATTTATTTTTCCAATATAGGCATTAATATACAAATTTTATTGTATAATCTATGTAGCTATTAAAAAGAAAGAAGCTTATATTAGTTTATTTAAATTTTCAAAGACACTATCAAATACATGTATTACATGTAAAATACATGTAATACCTTCTCATAAACAGAAAAATATGAATTTAAAGTCTCTCAAATGTTAAAATATTCCATGAATGTAACACTAAATATACCTGCATGTGTCCTTATAGGCTTTTATTAAAACTGTAGCTAAAATTCCATCATAGTATAAATGATTTAGCTAGGAATCATATTTATTAGGAAAGGGACTAGCAGAAAACCCACTAGAACATAATCATACATGGTGTGATCAAAATATATTGTGAATATTTAAATTTTTAAAACTCACCATTAAGACACATTGCTCTAATATCCCTCAAGGATCTGCCCCGCATCTCAAACACACTTAACCCACCGTACTTGTTACTTTGGGAAGCAGTTATGTCCTCTTTCCTGAGTATTTTTGTGATGTGTGCTAAAAACCCACAGTGAATGCTGCTGTCTAATCCCATCCAAGCCAAGGCTGTAAAAACACCATTCTGTGTCTTCATGCACCTTGTTCACCCGGCCTGGCACTGAGTGACTTCTGGCCTATTCCCAAATTCGGAATGATCACAAAAGATAAATACTTTGAATAGATTCAGGACATCTAACCAGTCACTAAAGACCGTTATGGAGTAGGTTAGAGATTAACTTGCTCGGCTTCATCCTACTCGTTTAATAGTATACATTCAGATGTTATTTGTTAATTTTTTTGTAATGAAATAATCACACTATCAATAATCAAAAGGAAGACAGGGATACAGAAAAATGTTGCTTACAAACTGAAAAATGGAGGACTTGATGATTTATTTTTTTAAATCAAGCAAAAATAAAATATTTCAACTCTTCCTAGTAAAAAGGTAAAAATTATCAAATAATATACTTGCACACAAACTAATTTAAAAATTAGGCTAATTCTTTCGTGTCTGTTTAATTTGAAGATTCTAAATGTCATACAAATTTTTCATACTAAGGGTTAGGAGATATGAATCAGAATCCTTGAATGAGTGAAGTTCTATCCCAATCCTAATACTTTTCCTAAAAATAAGCTAGTGGATTATCTGCTAGTCCCTTTCACAAACACTAAGAAATTAAAATATCTTTCTTACATTTTCAATCATAAATTTGTTCAATATAAATTTATTCATACAGATCAGTATTCCAACAACCTGGTAAAAGTTAGGAGGGTCAGTGCCTTTGACACTCAGGTGGTTTCCTTTAAATTACATGCCTGCACTTACTGTAATAGACCCTCAGTCATGGAGCAGGCGTTTTTGCTCTGTCATAGTAAGACAGAGGTATTTGCTTTTCAATAAAAGGTGATACTCACTGCAATGCTTCCTCCTCTCCCCCAAATAAATCCTTTTCCAGCACGATCACATTACTTCCTTTATTCATCTGCTAGGACTACCCTAGAAACAGTGGCTTTAGTGGGAGGTTATCTCCTCACAGTTGTAAAGGCTTGAAGTCGAAGATGAATCGGTGCCTTCGATTTTTTGGTGGCCTGTCTCCTTGGCCTGCAGATGGTTGTGTGGTCACTCTTCCCTTCTTGGTTTTACTCCTTTCAGAACCTTGGCCTTCCTGTATTTTCTTTTTGTAAGGATATCAATCCGATTATTACGCACCTGCATGAGGTGCCCATGTCTGTGACTTCACTTTATTTTAAAGACGTCTTTATAGTCTCTGCATCCAAACGCATTCATGTTCAGATGTACTGAGTTAAGATTCCCACACGTGCATTTTACAGAGTCATGTTGCAGCCTATAACGCCACTCTTTTACATTAATGTTGGCATGATTCTCCTAAACCTGTCTGGACAACTTTAAGCAGCACTCTGTACCCTGTGGTTTAAACAAACCTGAATAAACATTTACAATTTCCTCAGTTCAAGGTTCTTCTGTGAACATTTTAAGGTTCCGAGAGAAGGAAATGGTGGAAGGGAATGCATACTCACCGAGATGCTACAACAGCGTTACAGGTAGTTGCCTGATGTTTCTCCTACACGCGGTTGTTTTATTCTACATCATTGTCTCAATTCATTTGAGACAGAAAGAGGCTATTTAGGTTTTCTATTACTGCATAAAAATTATCCAAGCATATCAGTGTATAAAATTGTACATTTATTATTTTACAATGTCTGTGGGATGTGACTGTAGAAGGCTTTGCTGGATTCTCTCTGCAGGTTCTCACAGGCTGCAGGCAATATTTCAGGACAGCTGATTTTCATTTGGAGCTCAGGATCTTCATTTAAATTCATGCACAGTGTGGCAGAATTCAGATTCTTATGTTCAAGTCTTAGATGAGTCTAAATCTTAGGGGAAAAAAAATTTCCCAGTGATTTCAGAAGGTTTTCTCATTCAGAGTCTTCGACTTAGTAGTATAGGCCCATCCAGGATTCTATCTGTTTTGTGTGTGGTGTTTTGAGGGGAGTGGGTACCCGGAATTGAAATCAGGACCTCAAACTTGCCAGGCAGGCACCGTGCCACTGAGCTATATCCCCTATATTATATCCCCTATAATATCCGTTTTGAATATCCCAAAGTCAGCTGATTTAATCCTGAATATGGTGGATTATTCTCATGACGGAACCACATTCAAGTCTTTTTAAATTTAGAATATAAGAATGTTTTTTCACTGTAGAAGTTGCAACTTTAATCCAGATAAAATTCATTGGGGGAAATATTTAAGAGATTTTCTTTTCATTACAAGGTCATAGAGTATCACTTGAAAGTGTGAAATTCAAGAAGCAAAAGTGAAAAGCATTTTGAAGAGCCATGTTGATTTGACCACCCCCTAAGCAATTAGAGGTCTGTCTGCACGCAGCGTGCGGTGCACATAGGCGGTCCCATGGGAAACGTGACGCCCTGACGTTGGGCGCTCATTTGTTAATGGATTCGTCCTGCAGATGGCAGCACACTTCGTTGTCTACATTCACTCATTGTCCCCGTAAAACTGAGTGGAGAACTATGACCAGGACCCTTTGATTGTACCCTGAAGACTATATTTTAACAGCTTTGCTCTGAACTTGCAGCTCACTGTAGAAGCCAGATGAATGGATGGTTTAAATTAAGCTCTTCCGTGGGTTTATGTTTCTTCGCGTTTCCTCTCTACTGTTCTACCACACTTTTTGAACTATTCTGCAGAAGTTCTTTGTAGCCTTTCTTAGTAATGGCTCACTTATTTCCAAAACCTATTGCTACATTAAATAAAAATAAAATTTTATTTCAAGATTCATAAGGTTTTAAAATCATTCTCAGAGACGAATTCCACACGTCACTCCAAAAAATTCCATAATTCTAATTTATTAAGCCTGAATAAAACCGTTTATACTAATTCAAATACAGTTAGGAACAGTGAGAGGGAATGAATCTCAAAATACTGTCGCATTATTTTTCTCTTTCATGTAACACTGTCTCTTCATTTCTAAAATCAAATATTTTGATAAGTGAAATTGTATATGTATTTATTGAGTTCTTATCACAGTTTTGTATATGGTACATTATAGATACTCATTTTAATTGATTTTTATTCTTTAGTGTACTGTTTTTTTGAGGTATAGGTAACAACAAAAGACTAGACTGTTCAAGGCTGAGAAAAAGTTGATGAAATCTCAGTTTCATTGTATCAGTGATGTAAAATTATAAAACTGTTGTGAGAAAAATAATTTCATATGTATCCCTATTTGTCAAAATATTTCTGCTGTCACAAGTCATCTTATCATTTGCATGTATTTCATTTTTTTCAAAGTAGCTCTTTTTTAAGTACTATTTTTAAGGCCAGAAATACTGGTACATGCCTGTAATCCCAACAGTCAGGAGGCTGAGACAAGAGGATTGCTGCAAGTTTGTGGCCAGCCTGGGCTACCAAGTGAGTTCACAGCCAGCCAGAACTGCAGAGTAAAACCCTGTCTCAAAAAATACTATTTTTAATTATAAAAAGTAATTTTTTTATTTCGATCTATATTACCTATCCTGTACTTACGAATTTTTATGATGGGAAAGTTTTCTGAACAAAAAAAATATTGCTGTAATTTTTATAAATTGTTGAGATTCTCCACAGGAATAGTTCTTTCATTGATTTTATAAATTTTTTTTTAAAAGTATCACCATATTGGGGATTTTTTTATAAGAATAAAATGAAGTAGTGTGGTGTGCCTGGAAAACATGATAAAAGAACTCTGGCAAGAAACTGCATTCTTCTATAATTTGCATTAAAGTCCCCCTTGTTTTGATGTCTGTGTTAATGCACTAATTTAGTCCCTATCGCATAATTCCAAGCAGCTCTGTCATTCAGCCTACTTTAGGACACAGCAGCACTGTACATTGTAACTTGTTACTGCTAAAACAGGAAACACATATGCATGTGGATCATGGACATGCCGCGCCCAGCCTTCTATGTGGTTATGTACAATACATTTTGCTCCTTGTTTATCCATCAAAATTAAGTACTACTACAACTACTGCTGCTGCTGCTATGACTACTAGTACTTCCTCTACTACTGATATTATAGCGTGCCCGTCCCCTCCAAATTCGGGTTAAAATTTAATTGCCATTGTGACAGTACTGAGAAGTAGAACTTTTAGAAAGTGATCAGGACTGGAGGGCTAACGCCTTCATGTGTGAAACTGGTGCCATTATGAAAGGGTTTTATTCCCTCTTACCTTCTTGCCGTCTGTCGTTGTATAACACAGAAAAAGAGCCTTCTCTCTCAAAGATGCCTACCCTTTGATTTTAAACTTCACATCCCCCATAAAATGTAAGTAAATGCTTTTTTTGATCATTATTAATTACCCAGTCTCAAATAGTCTGTCATGGTAGTAAAAAGAGACCACGTCACTGGACTTATTGATGGTCACTCTGTGCTCACCTTTGTTTCTGTCTCTTATTTATATAGAAATTCTGCTCCAGATGCAAAACATTGACCTATGCAATTCATAACAACATACTTACACTTATCGGAGTGAAGCAAATGTCCTGAGTTAAAATGAAGACTGCGTTCATGTTACACATGCAACAGCGAGTTCTTGAATTTGCTTCCTGTACCTACTAGATTTCTAATTGTGGTTGGTTACTCTATCGAACCCTGATCCTCTTCCTCATTATTGATCATCTCCATTTTACATCTTCATAATGGCGTACTTTAGAGGAAGAGGACACCACAATAAGTGGGAACTGTCTGTCCAGGAAACCATGTCTTACTCTTTTATTTTTGTGTATGCACACTTGTACCATCACTTTATTGTAAATAGAAATTATAAAAGGGAAGTTTCTGCATGTTTACTTTTCCAATAACTTGATATAAACAGATAAATGGGAGTATAACGTTGTAGTGATATAAAAACATCTGTGGTCTCTACCACTTCGATATTATTTATAATTATCTGTAAAATATATAGATGACTACAATTTAAGGTGGGAGACCATCACCTTTATGATTAGTGTTCTTACAAATCTGTAAATGTCAACAAATAGTAAACTGCCCAGTTTGCAAATCTTTCAGTTTAAAGTAAAAATTTTCTAATAATTACTGGAAATTTTCACAATTTTCTGGATACTTGAACCTCCTAAACATTGTTACTACTATTTTTATCTTTCATCAAAGATATTTCACAGGGTAGAATTTATAACTCAAACAAAGACATACTGATTATAAGTAGAAATAGGATTTCCACCCTCCCAGAAAATTCTCCAAAATTGTAAAAGAAGAAATGAAATGTGCCCTATAAAAGTGAATGAACTGTCAATTGACCAGTAATTCTTGTGATGCTTTCCACATGGCAAAATGGGGAATTCTATCAGAGAGAATGGGGGAGAAAACACCATAAAATTGGTGTGGATTCTTTTACTGGAGAAGGAAAAAAATGTGTCACAGACAAAGAAAAGAGACTTTGGACTTGAAATATAATGAAAGTAATTTTTCTGAACAGATGAAGCAGATGGCATTCACAAAAGCAACTAAACTTTGTGAATAGTCCAGAGTTTTCTTTGGCTCTCTGCTTTTCAGAGAGTATAATGCTAGAAAAAGCAATAGGTTTGAAAGTTGATTACTAATGCATCCCTCTTGTGGAACTAGTTCAGATGTAACCCTTTCCACTTCTAACTGAGATTTTTGTTAATTTTAGTTAGAGTAAGATGTGATATAATATGAAATGAGTATCACGTTTATCATAGCAGTTATTATTTTAAAAGCTTAAATGATAAATTTAAGAAAAGACAACTAATAAATCAACACAGAAATTGAAAGTTCTGTCATTTTCTAAGATGAGCAGTCCTTCTGGTAAGAGAATGGTGCTTTCAATGTCTGATTTCCAGAGTAAAACTTAAAGCACAGGATTGATGAATACATGTTATCTCTACTTCTTTGATAAACACTGGGCAAATTTGAGTAAAAACTACAGAGAATGTAAATAATTTGTATGAATATTCATTGGCACAGATGCAATATTATATAAATATGTGACATTAAGAATACAAAATGCAGGGCCAGGGATGTAGCTCAATGGCACAAGTGCCTGCGTGGCATGTGCAAGGTCCCAAGTTCAATTCCTGGTACCAAAAAAAATAATAAAAGAATACAAAATGCTTGGTCAAGAAGCATCCAAGTCATTACAGACATACATGATTTTTTTACTCCTCGGCTATGACTCTGAGCTGACAAATAGGACAAGTCTTGGGCTCACTGTGTGGTACAGCCCTGCATTACATCACCCACACTTCACCACTTACAGAAGATAAATATGAAACTCGATAAACCACGTGGTTTACTCTCACTCCTATGGCTGTTAAGCGCCATACCTGAGAAGAATAACAAATTTGAAATCCTAAACTATAGCCTTTCAAGTTTTCTCCTCTAAATTTCCTTGTACTAACTGGCCACTTCCCACAGTGGGATTTCTATTCTAAATGTCTTCCCTAGCCTTTATTCCCTGCTCAGATATCACCTCCTATACAGAGACCCATAAATCCAGGCATCCACCACCACAGCATCATAAACCCCTCAAAAAAACCAAGCCCTAGATTGAACTTTTGCTCCTAGGTTCAGCTTTAAGGACAAGGGCTCTAATTCCCTAAGTTTATAAGCTAGAACACTGGATGTCCTCCTTGCCAAAGCCCCTCCTTCTATCTCCTTATCTCATCAATCACATTTAGCCTGGGGATGTAGCTCTGTGATAAAACGCTTTATAGCCTTCACAGGATCTTGATTCAATTCCCCAGCACTATCCATAGAAAAAAATAAGCGATCACATTTCCTATAATCACATTTTCCAAATATTGATCTTTTGTTACCATTCCTCTTCTGACTACCCTTCTACATACCATGACTCTTCAGAAAACTACTATACTGAGTCCATGCTGTAGTCATAGGGACCTTCCTATTATTGTTTTCATCTCTCACATGTTCTTTGTTTCATCTAGAACATGTTTTTAGCTTGATCTTCTCACTATACACAAGTTCTCAAAACCAGGCTATTTTTAGAAAATTCCTATGTGATAGTTAATTGTGTCAACTTGAGTAAGGAACACGCAATCAATTTAATCACAGTTCTTGATGTGGTTGAAGGGATTTAGAGAAGACTGAAGTCCCCCCCAGGTGTGAGTGGCACCAACCAATAGACTTGTAGCTTGGATAGAATAAAAGGAAGGCTCACTTCTATTTCTTCTGAGGAGCTCCAGGCTTCAACTTCACCTTGGCCTTCATATACTGGTTTCCAGGGCAGAGTATTCAGCCTCGAGTGGAGAGCCTTCAACCTTCCAGCACAGACCCATCAGCCTCCTGACATGAACTCACATGGGACACGACCTTGAGCAGCAGGCCTTCAACCTTTGACCTCTGACCCTGCAGGTGGCCACTGTAAACCTATGTTGTACATCTTCATATATTTATATATTTTACATGAAATCTGTTTCTCTAGTGAGCACCAACTGATATCCCATATCTAAGAGAAAACACAATTTTGAGCCAAGGGTTTTTTTTCTTTTCTCAGTTTAGTGCTGCCAGTATGTGTCCTTACTTTGTTAGTAGCATGTATCACAACAGTTCATATTTGGTCTTTACCTATGATCATCTGGTCCCTCTGGATTAATCCATGGGAAAGAAAGAATTGCCTCTTCAGTATCATATCTATAAAGTCTTGAGGGTCAGAAATATTAGCAAGTCTTTCATAAATAATAATGGGAGAAACACAGAAGCAACTGAGCAATAAACATCTGATGTCATCCTTCAAAATCCAGGTGGAATGTAAAAATTGGCTGTATTTTAATACAGCCTGTATTGTCTGTGATTCATTTAAAAATTAAAAGTTGTCAATTGTCTGGTTACTAACAAGAAAAATGTTAAGATATTCTACCCCTAATAAAATGTTTTTCCTTGTACCACTGGAAGGTGAATCTTGACTGTAAATTGTCAAATTTATTGGTCTGAGAGAGGGTAAAGTATAATTCTGGGCATGCCTAGGTGGGTCAGGGAAGTGGATTCTTGGGGACAGTGTATGGTTACTGTTCTCTGGTGCTCTTCCCCTGTGCTCTGCTTCTGTCGTGAACTGAGCAGTTTTGCTCCATCATGGACTTCCATGATGTCTCTTCCTTGGAACCAGACAAGCCTGGACTGGACCCTGTGAAACTGTGAGCCACTTAAACCTGTCCTCCTTTAAGCTGTGCATGTCGGCCGCTGTGTCACAGCAATGGGAATCTGACAAATGCAGCCACCTAAGTGAAATACAGATTGATAAGCCAAGTTTTAAAAAATAGCCCATTACACACTAAAGTATCCCCCAACATAAAAATAAACACCAAACAATTTGTACAGAATTTACATGGAAAATCAATAATTAACCATCTTGTAATATTTCAAGTAAAAAAGGTAAAACAAAAATTTCACAATGAGAAAATAACAACAGACAATACATTACATGCTCTGATCTTTAAAGTAGTTGCTCAGGATACAAGATATACGGGCATAAAAATTTCTCTAATCAATATTACCACACCTTCCTTTTTAATAAACTAAGAGACACTAATAGTGTAACTGACTTGCATTTTCCCCCCTCTTCCTTCAGCTCTGTCTCCTTTAACCCAGCCTAGTTTTTTAAGCTTATTTATAAGGCCATCAAATTCATTTTATTCATCATTAATCTTTCTACATTTTTCAAAAGTAGCAATTATCATATCAAATTTAAGTACAATTATTATTATAAACATCATCAATATTTTACACTGAAACTGAAGCTTCTCTCTGGGAAGTTAATGTAAAGTTTTCAATTTCCTGTTGTTTCGGTGTGGGGCAATGTGATGCACAATGAGATACACAGAGCGAGTGGTTTGTTTGTCCAACCATGCTGGATGCTGTGCACACTGCCAAGGAAGTAAAGGGAGATGCGCTAGGAAAATACTGCGCAACTCGGAAGTCTCCTGCATGAAAAGAATTGGAACTAAAGCATTTTTATGGCAAATCAGAAAGCCTTTCCTATAGTTATGAGAGAAATGGAATCAATGATTAGAGCTATGGGACAAGTAGATAGAAAACACCTGCACAGAAATGCAGCTATTGGAAGTGGAAATCAGACTAACACACTGTGGAAGGTAAAAGGCAAGGGCATTTGCTGCCCTCACCATACGATCCTGCTGGAGACCGCAAGCTGAAGCATTATGATACATTTCACCTCTCTGCCACCTAATCCTGGAAAGAGTATGAACGGTTTTATCAGACTCCCACTCTGGTCATGTCAGAGATGTGCATTTCTTCTGTAAATAAGTAGAAAGTAAGCAAAATATATGAAATAGTTCTCAACATCATGCACTAGACTTGGAATTTTGTGATCTGTGCAAATACTCAGCAAGGAAGGTAAGTTCTTTGACAGCATCACAGTGCGGTGCAAAGAGGCATATTCCAAGGGTGACCATGGTCGGGGGGTGGTGGAGAAGGAAGGATTCAGGGAGGGTTTTTGTCAAAACACTGAACATGAGATTACAGTTTTGTGAGTAATTATATGTGGGCATGCAGTTATACAACGATGATTAGAACTGAAGCTGGGCAAGGGCAGAAATTTGTAAGATAAACTACTAGAGAGTTGAAAACTGTAAACATACTGGAAGTAGATGCTTCGAAACCTTTTATGAGGCAAGAGTTACCTAGAGACCAACATTAGACAACAAGAGTGTGGAAAATAAATCTATAGACCAGTCATGCTTATGCATGCAGACATAGAAGTCATAAATCTTTAGCAAACTGATTTCAACAGTACATAAAACAAATTAAATTTTATTCTAGGAATGCTAGGTTAAGTTAATATTCAGAAATAAAAAAGTGTGTGCCCAGGTAATATAAGTGAAGAACAAACATATGATTATGTCAATATATAAAGAGAAATATTGGAAAATTGGAGACAACACCTACTCAGATTAAACTTCTTAGATGTGATGAAGGGCTCCTCCATGAATAAATGTTCATTCTTGTTTTGGAAAAGGTTACATGGTACTTATCATTAGTAGCTACCATCACTGGACTGACTTCAACAACAAAGTGCTCTGTGCCTGCACTATTTTGCTGAATTTTCAACTATAAATGCAAAACTTTCATTAACTCTCTACTCAGGATATCTGCTTCTTTTTGAGTTAAATTTGTACTCCATTTATTTTGTTATCAAATTTATTGACATGCATTTATGCATTGCATTTGTCTTTAATTTTTTATTTATTTAAAGCAAACCTATTTCATTTGTTAGAATGCAATTTTCTTTTGGTAGTGATTCTACATGGAATTACATTAATTTTATGATATTTTTTAAAAAGCAATTCCTTTCATTGATTTATTTATAATTTAGCTTTAAGTAAATAAATCACTAGCATCATTCTTAGTAATAAAATGGTAAAAAAAAAAAAAACCAGTAAAGATTTCTCCTTCTGTCATTTCTGTTTAACACTACACTACAGATCCTAATAGACAAACCTGAAAGAAAGAAATCTTGAATGATACAAAAATAGAAAATTGAATACAAAACTGTGGTCTTCACATGCTAAATGATCTCTTATGCATAAAATGCATAGGTTACATGTTTCAGTGGTAATTATGAAAAACTCAATACTATTAGAATTAAAATCAAAAGTGAACCTGATAATTTTAAATAGTAACAAATGTGAGAGGCTTATTTATGCAAAAGTTGTATGTTAAAACCATTATTTTTGAAAAATTATTAAATAGTAAATTAACTTAAGAATCATGTTCAAACATAAGACAAAGGTTTATTTACTTCGATCTCAATGAAACTCCCAGTAAGGTATCATAAGAAAATGACAAACTGGTTTGAAAATTTAAATATGAATTTAAAACAATCTCTAAAATACACAATGATTTTGAAAACTAATAGAAAATTACAAGAGCTACACCAAATGATATGTCATACTATAATCTATGCAGTTAAGAAGGCATTTTTTTGTAAAAGATAAGCAGGGACTGATGAAATAGAATGAAGGACCCTAAATAGACTCATAATATGCTACCAAATTTTCTTTACAATACACCAACAGCATTAAAAATGTAAGGGTAATGTCATCAATAAATATAGGCAAAACTGGTTTGTCCAGGCAAAGTAAACTTTATTATTAATACAAATCCTACTCCATTATTTAAAATAGATCACAAGCCAACATTTTCCACCGCTTTAGAGAACCAAAGATCTTACCCATGCTACCCAAAATTTATAAATCAAATAATGCTAAAACAGCTTCAGCACATGCAGTAGTGAAAACATTTTTCATAGTGAAAACACCAGCTACAATGTACAAGAAGCAGTTTAAATACTGTCTGTGTACCTAATAAGAAAGTGGCATACATCATACGTAAAGAACTATTTAGAAATAGCTATAGTAAGAAAGTCAGCTCTCAAAAAACCGTGGCGGAGTATTTGAAATGATAGAGAAAGGATATTTTAAGAAAGATTGTTAAGCACAAAGAGCCTCAACATCACTGGGTGTCAAAAACGCAATAAAGAACTCAAAGAAATACAAAGCTGCACCCACAAAGTACCTAAAATCAAATGGCAAGATTTGGGGGATATGTAGATGAACTCTCATTCATTTCTAGAGAGGATCAATATAATACGAATCCTTCAGAAGTATTTTGACCATTTCTTCTAAGTTAAACATATATTTCTCATATGACTTATTGATTCCCTTCACTGTATTCACCCAAGAGAAGTAGAAACACATCAACAATAAAAAGGAATGAACTGTGAAAACATTGAGGAATCTCAAAAACATTGTCCTGTAAAATTAAACCAGAAACAGGAGTTTAAATATGAGACCAGTTATATGAGGTTATGGAAATGGAAATTAGCCTGTAATAGCAGAGAGTACGATAGTGTCTTTGCTATCTCCAGGCTATGTTTCGTGGATAATGAGTACAAAAAGGAAGGAGAAAACCACCGTGGGACAATGGCAATAGATCAAGTTCTGTTTGTGCAATGGGTTGTCAACTCAATGGGTTGCTAAATGAGGAATTTTAAATAGTATGTACATTACAATATGCAGAACAAAGAAATGGTCAAAGGACACTCTAACTTGTTCACTTTGCTTTCATTTGCATAACTCTGCTATGCAGCACTTGTATGCAGCACTTCATATAACAATATGAAGCTACAGTACAATCAGCAAAAATTATAATATTGCTTAAACAAGGTACCTATACTGCAGAAAAAAGACATCAAAGCTCAATCAACAAGATGTACAGAACTGTACAAAAAATGGGTCATGAGTCGAGCAGCAAGTCATAATTCCAAGCAGAAAGCCTCAGGTATAATTCTCAGCAGTCTTCAAAAAAGCATGTTGTTAAATTAGGGATATGTATTAAACACCATATTATTCAAATAGTTCAGTGAAAATGACTTGCTTTTCTTAAGAACATATGTTCTTCAGAAAAGTTTAAACTAAAATACAGCAGCTACCTATGAGTCACATCTGCTGGGTTCAGGCAATGTTGATCCCCACATGTCAGAAAAGGCAAAGATGAAAATTATTTGGGAAGCTCAAGAGATCTTATGATGTAGCAATGAAATATAAAGTGTTCATCAGCAGTCATGATTGGAAAACAGACACCATCTAGATATTATCTTTAACAAATCAATAAAGCATCTGTTTCTAAATTTCCCATCACATGCCCTTTCCTGAAATTTTAGCAGCTTCTATGAATTCTGTGTTTTGGATGTGCAGTTTTGGCTCATTCATGGCGGAGCTTCTGCAGCTCTTTGCAATGGACCAATAAAACCCAAATACTACTAATAGGATAGCACAGGACCATGAACCTCCCTGACTCTGTAAAACCCACTGGAATGCCAAACATCTTCGACAGTGAAACTGGTGTTAATGAACCCACTGCTCTGTCCAATTGTGCAGTGAAAACCTTGGAGGGTAGAAAAATGTATAAACTGCATAGTAAAGGAGCTTACTAGCTAGAATGTAAGACAAAAATTAAGCATAAGAAATCACAGCGCCAAGAATAACAGTGATAATTCTTCAATTGTCCCCTGTGGTTCAAAAGGAAATATATAACCCTTGAGAAAATATGTACACCAGTACAATATGAGTCATTTCTATGCATCAAAGAGTTTCAATAGTAGCATCTCTTCTAAAGGGTTTGTTTATATCTGAAATTTTGTTTACCTTCAAATGCATCAGTTTTATTATCACCTGAGGAACTGTTGGAAGCAAATAGTCCTTAGATGTGAGCCCAATAAAAACAGCCCACTGATAATTTTTTTTAGCCCTTTGGCACAGCTGTTCTCCCTGTGTTATATATGATCAACAGGCCTCACAAGGCTGTGCTCCAAATCACTCCCTCCTGCATCAGAAATGGCAAGCCATATATTTTTTGGATATTGAGGTGAAAAAATGTTTGCCTTAATATCCAAAAAATGTCAGGTAATGTATTTTTTCCATACTATCTGACATCATAGAAATAACACATATTTTGAAGAAATTTGTCATTTTGTTACTGCCGTGTTTATTCACACAGCATGCTTAGTGAATGTGCCCAAAATACAATAAGCTACTGGCATCCACCTTTTAATGACAGAGCTCCATTCCTGTGACTAGGTCTTTCACTGAAAGGGTTGATAAATGAAGAATCATATATAGTATATATAGTACAATATTTAAAACAAACAACTGGTCAAAGGAAACTCTCCCTTGATGACTTTGCTTTCATTTGCATGAGTCTTACATGTAGGACTGTAAGGTGTACAGAACATACAACTATAGTATGTACTCTACAATCAACAAAAATTACCATACTGTATAAGCAAGGTGTACTGTACAAAAATAAAATATTAGTGATCTATCAACAAGATGTGCAGAACGGTACCAAAAAGACAGATCATAAGTCTGAGCAGGGGGTTGTCAGCCTGAACAGCATGCCGTGGTCAAAAGTCAAAGAGTTTAAATACACAGATCAGTAAGCGAGGACCACTCTGTTCTATTTCTCAATAGTGTTAGTGCTGACAAAAGACTTAGATATGAAATGTTAACTTACACTGAAAATACATATGTTCTGTGGTATACGAAGTACAATTTAGTTGTGTAAAACATAATAGTATTGCCTGCTGATACGGCACATTAATGCAGGAAGAATCTCTAAAATAAGTATTTGGAAATGATTTCATGTTTACAGCAGATTTCACAGAACCATTACTAAGTTGCATACTCACCTCACCATTACCTAAGCTACATATTCATTATATTTTTCTATTAATTGTTTGAGAGCAAGTTAAACATGTCTCTGTCCCTTTCTTCTAAATATATCAATGTGTTCCAAAAGGCAGCTTTATTCATAATCACAGTACAATTATCAATTTCTGTGTGCTCATTACATTTTAATTTTCAAGTATGTTTGTACGACGACATCCTGTATGGTTTCTCCTTAATAGTTACCTCTTCCATGTTTATAATTTGTCTCTTTTTCCAGCTTCACTTGCAGATACTACTGCTTTTATTGTTAACATCTTTTTTTCTATTTTGAATTTTTCCTTCTGTTTTATTCTTCTATATTTGGAGAGTATAATTACAACAATGAGGATAGCAGTAGAAGTTATTAGACTCAGTTGGAAAAATAATCACCCAAGGCATACTTACTAAAGGTTAACATATGCATATCTAGTTGTTATAGTTTGTTATAGTTTCTCTTTTTTAAAGAAATGTGTATGCATTCATGCCCAAATGCTTATACAGGATGTTCTAATAATTGTTCATAATAAATTCAAATGAGAAACAACTCAAGTCCTTTAATAAGTTTTGATATATTCATATCATACCACAAAGGAAAGTGATTGAATTATAATTATTAATTAACATGAACACTATTAATTAACATAAACCATTCCACCAAGGTTACATTGTATGTAACTGATACATATAAATTTGAATGAAAGACTCTAACACCAAAGACTACAAAATGAGCAATGTTAATTTATGTATTTAGAAATCAAAACAGTGATTAATTTGTGCAAGAGTAGTTGATAGTGACTTTAAAAGGGGACAGTGAATTTGCTGGCAATATTTTACTCTTTAGTTTGGATGGGAATTACACTGTTGTTCATTTTAAGCTGATTCATTAAGCTGAACATTTATAGTTTGTTTACTTTTGTGTAGGTATTATCAGTTTATTGTTCTTCACTGAACACTGTTTGTTTCACATTATTACATTGCCAAGAAAAAAAAATTTATCTAGAGTCTGTAATATAGTGCACAAATAGATCTCACTAGAGAACAAAATACAGTTCTTACTAAAACTAAGTACTCATTCACATATTGCATTATAGAGTTTCTTATAATGACTTTCCACCTACCTTTTCTAAACTTGTTTTGAATATTCTTTATAAATATAAAGAACTGTCATAAAATAGCCCTCCTTACATTCAGAAGGACTTTGCTAACTTTGTAATTGAAATGAAATCATTGTAATCACTGGACTGATTTAGTAAATGTCCTCAAAATTTATTATTGAAGGGTTTCTAGTTTCCACAAGGATTGCCCAATACTGACAGGTTTGACATTCTCCAATACTTTTAAGTTCACACCCTTTCATATTCACTGTATGCACTGGTCTTCACAACATGCCTGTAAAAATAACTAGCTGTCAATCACAAAACAAGTAATTGTTTGTTAGATGGGATTTCAAATTTTTTGATTCCTTAGATTATTTTTTTCTGAAAATTCATTTGAAAGTATCAGGTCACTCTGTTAATTGTATTCTGATTCATACACACCAAATAATTGTTTCATTAAATTTAGTATGATTATATAATTGCTTTATATACATTATTGGTGTCATAGTTTTCATCTTTCATTATTTGTATGATATTTCCCCTGCTCACAGTGCTACTTAAAGTATGCCATATAAATTCAATCTTCCTTATCCAACTAAGAGTCAAGGAAAACTTTTGTAAAGCATTCTTTATTGTCTGATGCTAAGAAGGCACATGGTAGATTTTTATAAAATTAGTCCCTGAGTATTAGACAAGAACTGTTGTAAAATCTTATTTTCAGTGGACATTCAGCTTTTTTAGAAAATCTGTATCTTTTAATATACATTTTATGTCATATAATAATGTTTTAAAAATTAATATAGGTTTCATGACTAGCAGTGGTTTTTCAAAAATACTTCATTAAAAAGGAAATATTTTGCTATTGACATTGCTGTATTTAAATGATATATTATTTTAAAATGTAGAGATATTAAGTATGTGAAAATATATTAATAATGAAAATATAATGTATATTATATGAAATTTAAATTGTACATAGTCTTTTTTTCTGAAACACAGAGCATCTTCTGAAAATGAGAGTTTTACACTAGTTCTTTTAAATGGCTCAAACACTAGCAGAGTAAACCCTTGAGTTGGAAGTAAGCTGCCCTGTGAGTGCTCTATAGGACTAAATAAAGCTCAATCTGTTCCATGAGCAATGTTTCACAATACAAGTGGGACCTTGACCTCAAACATCCCATGATCACAGCTCAACCAATAGTTCTCTCCGGCCCTCGCTGTGGTATTGTGGGTGACTGTCTCCCAACAGCAACAGGTTATGGAGATCTTGTGTGCAAACAAGAGGAAGACAAAAAGGCAGAGAAACCTGCACTTCAAATGAGATTAGGGAGGTGTACAATGTGGGAAGCTGCAACATCCTGTGGGAAAGTTCCGCCTCAGTGATGCCGTAGTAGTGTGAGCAATGGGTTTGTTTAAAGACAATGCAGTGCCACGTTCCCATGAAATCTTCAAAAGGCAAAAGCAAATATCATTGGATGGGCCCCTTGTTCAAGCTGCACAAAGAGGAAAACATTCCACTGGGCCAACAGATAGCAGTAATTCTGTAAAGGATAGAGAAAGTCGTCCTACAGAACAACCCTCCTCTCTCTTGGCTCCCTCACAACAGCCACGAAAGATTTCAAAACAAAGCGCAGGTTAATTTGTTTATTTTTCTTTATGTTTTGTGTTTCCCATTATTTTGAATTATATTACAGAATTATAAACATATTTATATGAATATTTTTCGATGGAAGAATGTATTATCTGAGTTCCCATTATTTCTGATGGGGAAATTTACTTTGTTATACAAGTGATCTGATTACAAGTGTGTTTCTGGCACCAATCATGCCCCCACACCAAAATTTTATTGTACTTATAAAAATCAGTTATGTGCTTTCTGAGTATCACAGGATAAAGAATGATTTTTGATGCTCATATTTACCATAAATGGCCAGAAGACAAAGTTTCCATTCCTATATTGCTTTCAGAGTTTGCTTATAAACATCAATCTTAAACTGACATTCATGCTGGCAATAATTTGCCAAGCGGCAGTTTTAACAGCAGTATAAACCTCAAGGTCATTTTCTCCTAATTATACTTTGTCCCTTAGAAACTTTATTGAAATCTTTTTTTCAAACTGAGACTTGCTGAGTAGAAAGAAAACACACTCCTTTCAGGTCAAGCTTTGTGCTCTGTGACATATTTACTGATTCTCTGTTCTATTGCTGGCCTTTTCATTATTGAATGCAATGAGAAAGGACTCAAATAGCGAGTCTGATATATCTAAATGTCCCAAAGTCCAAATTCAATGGTGAAAAATACACGTGTTCACTCTTTTTCTTCAGTATTGATTTTTCTCTTCAGTTCTTCCACCCTGCATTAAATTGTCACATATTTTCACTTTGTGTCAGATGTGACAGTGCCTGTAAGAAGAATCTGTGTCACTTAAGCAGCTCTATAAAAGATGTTTTTCCCTGAAAGTCAGTTGCCAAGGAAGGATTGTAAATCTATGCAACTGTCAACCTACAGTACTTTTTTAACATGTAAAATTTTCTAAAAAAAGAACAACTGTGTCAACAAGAATCTTATCTCCCAGTGCATGCATTAAAGAGATGGTGTCAAAAGGCCTTTTAGGTTGGGAAGCAAGTCTAAGTACATGTCACTGAGGATCTTTTTTCTAAAAATGAAAGTTTATTCAGCACTACTAAATTTGCCCCTAAATTGTCATCTGTGATGGCATTGTTATTTTACAGAGACAAATAAGCAGAGCTTAGCAAAAACTGGTAAAGCTGGAGAAAGGGGAGAGTCTGATGAGTGTGATTTGACAGAAGATGTATCTGTATTCAAGTTCTCTCAGCAGAAGCAGATACGGGAATGTTTCGCATGAAGTGCACTTGGAGGACCTGTGGAGAGGAATAGCCAGGTTGGAGTTTGGTCAAGACAAGCAAAGGGTAAAAACCAGGCAATTGGATACCCAGAGTCACAAAGTATACAATACGGTATGAAACGCTCATCCATGTGTTAGTTGACAGAATTAGAGCATAGGTTAACCCTCAGTCTGTTCCACCGAAGGGGCCCAGGGACATAGGTTTCAGTTATTTTGCTTTTGTTCTTTTCTATAGGTACCAAATAATTATTTTATGTGTAAAATAGCAATATTAGGAAATCAAAGAACAATGAACAGAATCCTAAGTTCAAATCGATACTTTTCTACAGAACAAAATTTCTGAGTGCTGTTCCAAATATACACCAATAAATCTTAGATAAATGAAAAAAACTCTACCAATTAAATAGTGTCTTTTATTCCAAGAATGCTTTAGTTAAAAATATAGCGTACTGGTCATCACGATGGTAGTTTAATTCTCTGCTTGAAAGATTTTCAGATGTTATCATGCAATAATACAGATTCAGGTCTATTAATAGTATAGACTTCTTGTTCTTGAGTTTTTTTAGTTTTTCGTTGCTGCTGCTTTTATCAGTAATATCTTGTTTCCTTGAGACATTTGTGTCATTGTATTTTATTTTTTTATTTTTTTTTAATTTTTAAAATTTAAAATTTTTATTAAATAAGCAAATGGTTACACTGCCATGCGAGAACAGCCAGTTGTGAAGTTTTAGAACAGAATGATTTAAATGATGTGAAGCATATTTTTAAAGGGATATGTGTTTATTGCATGAAAGAGAAAAAAATCACCAAAATCAGAGCAGTGGTTATGACAAAATAGTAAATTTCACAGATTTACGAGCTCTAAACTTCACTATTTATTCGTGCCCTCATTAGTTATGATTCTGCAGTAAATAGTTTAACTGCATCTGTTTCTACTTTGATGGGATGTAATTGTGGATTAGATGAAGTATGAGCGTGTAGTTATCCTTATTAACATGTGTATATTTGTTATACTACTGTGTAGAAAGCTGTATTAGCTATCATGATCTTTATTTTGATACTATTAAAATGATAATTTCTCTATTTCTAAAAGGTTTAACCTAGGCTTATATTGCTTTTATTTTATTTTATTTTTTTATTTTAGAAACATAAAAGCACAAAAACATATTGACAAACAGACACCCATTATCATAGAAAATAGTACAATCACAACTAATCTATAGACAAGGTGATATGGTCTCAACAGTAGTTGTTGCTTTATCCATTGATATCTTCCAATTGTAGATGTATGGACCCATATATAGACATGCAAATTTAGTCAGACAGTTAATCCTC
>PVLD010000587.1:172209-267412 GCA_004027595.1 Dinomys branickii | reverse complement strand
GAGGCAGGCATAGAGCTGGGTGTGGTGGGATGTGTACTGGCTGCTCTGGCTCCACCTTGCCTCCAGGTGCTGATTAGGAAGGTTGCTGCAGGGTGGGGACTCCGCTTCAGTGGCTGTTGCAACCTCTCATCCTCACACTGGATTTGACAAAAGTTCCCATCCACCATTGCCTCTTTTCCTGGCTGCGCCCTCTCCTCTCCAGTTCTGGACCAGCTCTAGGAACTCCACTATCCCCTGGCCAAGTCGGGAGGCTTCCATGAGCGTGGGTCTCCGAAGCTGAAGCTGCGATTGCTGGAACGAGGGCTTGGGCCAAGAGTGTTTTTTTTTGTTTTTTTTTTTTTTGCGGTACTGGGGATCGAACTCAGGACCCTGTGCTTGCTAGTCAGTCGCTTATTCCACTGAGCTATATCCCCAGCCCCCAAGAGTGTGTTTGAAGCAGTGGCTTCCTCTTTCTCCGTCTCTCCTCCCTCCAACTGTGCCGCGGCGGCCCTCCGATCCTTTCCTCCAGGAGAGGTTTTTCTTGGTCTTTCCTAGGGCTTCAGTTTCCATTTCAGATCCTTCTTGGGTTCAGGGTACACACCTCTCTCCTTTCTGTCTTCATATTGTTATATTTCATTGTCTGGGTGGTAATCCTCTGGGAGGTTCTCTCTCTGCCGCCTACCCAGTCGCCATCTTCCCGGAAGTCCCCTTTTTTTCTTTTTTTGAGACAGGGTCTCAGTATGCAGTTCAGGCTGGACTTGAGCTCACTTTGTAGCCCAAGCTGCTCTCAAACTCTTAATGATCCTCCTGCCTCAGCCTTCTGAGTGCTGGAATTACAGGCATGCACCACCATTTCTGGCTCTGGTTGTTTGCTTTTAAAATTTAGTTTAGTTTAGTTTGAGATAGAGACTTCCCATGTAGTTCAGGCTGGTCTTGAACTCACTAGGTAACCCAGGCTGGCTTCAAACTCAAGGGGATCCTCCTGCCTCACCCTCACAAGTTTGGGATTACGGGTGTGGTGGCACATGACACCACGCTCAGCCAAAATTAGTGACTTTTAAGTCAATCAGAAACAAGTAAAACCTCGGCCTGGTGGCACACACTTGTAATCCTACACACCTTTTCTTTTTCTTATTTTTTTTTATTTTTTGGTACTAGGAATCAAACTCAGGACCTTGCACTTGCTAGGCAGGCACTTGTGCCACTGAGCTATGTCCCCAGCCCACAACACTTATAATCCTAGCTGGTCAGCAGGCTGAGGCAGGATTGTAAGTTTGAGACCAGCCTGAGTAACTAAGCGAAACCCTGCACCAATTTAAAGTAACAGAATACCAATGATGTAGCTCAGTCAGTGCTTACCTAGTGTGGAGGGGCCCCGGGCTCAATTCCCAGTGTTGCAGGGAAAAAAGAGCAAATGGGGCTGGAGGGGCTGTTTAGATTTTTTTCTTAGCAACAAACATAATTTTAACTTTAATCGTAACTCCTCTGACATGTTTTGTCCATCCCTATCAGATTTTGTTACATTTATGCACATAAAGATCCAAGTTTTGCCAGTGTGGTAGTGCTGTCCGTAATTCTAACCCAGGGAGGCTGAGGGAGGATCGCCACAAGTTTCAGTCCAGCCTGGGCTACATAGTGAGTTCAAGAGCAGCCTGAACTACATAGGAAGATCCTGATTCAAAAAAAGAAAAATTAAACAAAAAATCCAAATTTAGCATTCAGTTTCATTGCACTCAGAGTCTAAAGGAATTAATCCATTTGGTCCTCCTGGTGGCGGGTGGCTCTGCGCCCTTCCTGTTCAGGCTGAGAGTATTGGTGCCAACAGTGTAATTCACTAGTGTGTCAGAGTGCAGTGGGGTTGCATCTACACTTCCCAAATATTTGCACTCTTTTTGGGGGCATGGGTCTGGCCTTGAACTTGCAGTGATCCTCCTGCCTCACCCTCCCAGGCGCTGGGGTTACAGGTGTGCACCACCACATCCAGCATCCTTGCACTCTTCTTTCCCCTTAAACGAATTCTTACTCTTTGTAGGAAGTGCCACTGCTTCTGCAGCTTCTAATACAGATGTCAGGTACCTGAATGACGGTCTTCATGATCCCTGATTGATCAGTTGGCCAGCCTTGTCTAGGATGAGATTCTTGGATGTGATTGTGGTAGCACTCCAGTCTCTGGGTTGTCTCGCTTGGGGACAGCAAGCCAGTCCCAGAGATGCCAACCCCTTGCTGGTGATTCGCTCAGGCCGAACAGGCTTAAACCTTGTGGTATGTGAGATGTGAAGGAAAAATGTGTAGGGAAAGATCCATCGATCCTCAGATCCGTCCTTTGGATGTTTTGAGTCTGAAGGTGAGGGCAGGAAGGAGCTCTAGGGTACCCCGTTCTTGGTAATGAGGTGCCTAACTCCACCTGCCCTGGGGTGGGGCATCCTCAGCTTCCTCCCCCCAGCTCTTTTGAAACTGTGCTTTCTGCTGCTTGAGGCTGAGGGTTTCTTACTATAGATGTATGTGAAAAGCGCCAGCAGTTTCTGTAGCTTTTAATTCTGCTGCTTGTTTTTGACTTGAGATTGACTGCTGTATATGCACGCTAAATTTCACCACTGCGTTAGCGCCGTTTCTCTCCTGATTTTAAGTGACAAATAATGTTTGCAGAGTGCTTCTCTTCTTTCTTTTCCCTCCCCTCCTCGCCCCTCCCCTTTTCTTCCTTTTCC
Source organism: Dinomys branickii (assembly GCA_004027595.1). Lineage (NCBI taxonomy): Eukaryota > Metazoa > Chordata > Mammalia > Rodentia > Dinomyidae > Dinomys > Dinomys branickii. Next base: position 264,728 of record PVLD010000587.1, on the reverse strand, counting down.
AGTGCTGAGATAAACGCAGGGCTTTTGGAGAGCTAGGCAAGCCACTGAGCTGCTTTTGGATTTCACTAAAAACCAACCACACGCGGTGTTTCCCTCACAAACAATACCGCCGCTGTCAGAGACGAGGCCACCATCTCCTGGGCTGCACGTGGACACCTCTGTAACACTTTCCCGCGTCTACTGGTGACAAGTCTCCCTTAACCATGACTGTAAGACACAAATTACTTTCAGAAATACTAGGATGTGAGGAAATTAGTCTGGAAGTGAGGAAGTATTTTCTAATGTGGGGAAGATGGACGTTTCTGCTGGTTTGTTTTTCTTTCCCACGGAGGACGGCTTGGCACGCGGAACAGAAAGCAGAGCTGGATGGAGAAGGGATTCTGAGCGGTCGTCTTGGTTAGCGACTCGACTTTAGGAAGCCAGGCGATGCACTCAGCTGGCTTCTTCTCCAGCCTCGCCCCTGCCAGGGCCCCGCCCCTCCATCTCCCGGGCCCCTCCCCTGCCAAAGGCCCCGCCCCATCCTCTTTGGCTCGCTGTGCCTCGAGGCTCCCCTCCCTCCCTCCGCCCCCAGTGCCCGGGCGGGCGGAGTTGCGGGCTGTAGGAGGGATTCTTGGGGAGGTGGGGGTCCCGGTGACGGCATCGGAGCGCGCCGTGTTAGGGCGCGGAGCCTGATTGCCCGGCCCGGCCCGCGCTCGCCTGTGGCAGGTGGGTGTGGACCCCGGTGAGTGGAGGGTGAGGGCAAGGCTCGGGGTGGAGGGGGGTCGGCGCTCGCTCCCGCTCCGGGCCTGGGTGCGTGGCTCCCGGGCCGGCATCCTGGCCGGCGCGAGGTCACCACAGCCCTGCTCCTGCTCGGGAAAACGGCTCACCCTTCCCTGGCTGTGCGCGCTGCGCCCGGCCTCGCGGGCCTGACCAGGAGCAGGCGGCGGGGTCCCCTTGACCGCCTGTCCGAGCGGCCGGGTGCCCCCGTCCTCCGTCCCCCGCCCGCCGCCTCCGCCCTCCCCCCCGCCCCGGGTGCACTATAGCGCGGCAGCGTTGTCTGGGCTCTGGGTGGCGGAGGACCCTAGAAGCGCGAGGCAGAGTTAACGCTGTGAGCCCGGGTCCACCATCCAACAAGGATCTGGTGACTAAAAGAGTGAACAGTGACACGTGCCAAGAGGCTCGATTATAAATAATACGGTATTTGCTGGGCGTGGTGGCGCAGCCTTGAATCTCAGCCCTCTGGGAGGCTAAGGCAAGAGGATGGCAAGTTCGAGCCCAGCCTGCACAATCTGGCGATTTAGAGACCCTGTCTCAAAAACAAAAGGAAGGGGCGGTGGGGCAGGAATGTTACTCAGTGCAAACGCCCTGGCAATCCCCATATTGGAGTCCTGCTGTATGCGGGACTGGGGGCTGGAAATGCTGTAAGAGGAGGGCGAGTGGGTATAATCCCTTGGGTGAAGATCATTCATCGCTATGTACTGGGCGCTGTTGGACCCTGTGCTGGTGAGAGAGAATAAAGAGCGCCTTCTAGCTCCTAGAGTGGAAGGTGGAGGGGACAGTGGCTAACCTGGCCATTGCATTGGTGTAGTTCGTTGCTGATGGGGCAGCAGCCCAAGGGACCGTGTGTTCTGGTGGTGGTGGGAACTGAGCAGAGGAACTTCCCCAGCCTAAGAGTTGGGGGATGAGGACTTGGGTAACACCCAGCATTAGACCAGAGGTCCCAGAGGTGCAAAGGCGGTGGCAGTGCCTGGTTTTTTTTTTTGTTTTTGTTTTTTTGGCGGTACTGGGGATCGAACTCAGGACCCTGTGCTTGCTAGGCAGGCGCTTATTCCACTGAGCTATATCCCCAGCCCCTGGCAGTGCCTGTTTTAAACTTGCCCCCAAACCACATTTTTCTCTTAAGGTTTGGAATCCCAGGGGCAGCAAGGAGCCCTTTGGGGAGGGGATAGGCAGGAGTTCGCATTTGCATTTTTAAAGGATGTCCCTGGCTGCTGTGTTGGAGGGGGTGGGGGGAAGCTAGCCAAAATCTTCCCATCAAAAGGTCAGCAAGAAGATCAGAGCTTGGGGGACAGGATGGAGAGCAGCAGGTGCACTTGGGAGAAGTTTAAGAGAGAGAATGGGCAGGATGTGGTGGTTGGTCTTGAAGGATCTGTTTGCCTGTTAGAAGGTGAGATAGAGCCAGGTTTGTGGTGACAGGACAGACTGAGAAACTCAGTGCAGGGGCTGGGGATGTAGCTCAGTGGCACAGTGCCTGCCTGGTAAGCACAAGGTCATGAGTTTGATTCCCACTGTCAAAACAAAATAAAATAAAAATAAAAAAGAAGATTCCCGAAACTCAGTGGGAGGCAGGGAAAGGAGTTTTTGGTAAGCTGTGGTACTCTGTGTGTGTGTGTGTGTGTGTGTGTGTGTGTGTGTGAGAGAGAGAGAGAGAGTGTGTGTTGTTATTGTTGTAGGAGATGAAGTCACAGGGGAAGGTGCAGCAGGAACACAGAAGCCCCTGAGTTCCAAGCAGAGCAGCCAGGGTCTTATTTTGCAGTGATGCGAGCCATGAGCTGTTGTGGTTAAGACCACACCATGGCTCTCACAGCCTTCAGACACCGGGTTGGGCACAGAGGGTGTTCTGTGTGTTGACTACCCCCACCCCGATGCTCCAAGGCCAGGAGCTGTGTGATGTGGCTCCAGGTCACCTGCAGGGTAAGTCTAGCCCTATGGGACAGGTGCCTATGGCAGAACCTTCCTTCTCTCTGTAGGTCCTGGAGACATCCTCCCTCAGCATGGGGCTGGAGGCCCAGAGGCTGCCAGGGCCCGAGGAGGCCCCTGTGAAGGTGGCCTTGCGTGTCCGCCCGCTGCTGCCCAAGGAGCTCTTGCATGGCCATCAGAGCTGCTTGCAGGTGGACCCCGAGTGGGGTCGAGTCACCCTGGGGCGGGATCGCCACTTTGGCTTCCACGTGGTGCTGGCGGAGGACTCGGGGCAAGAGGCTGTGTACCAGGCCTGCGTGCAGCCCCTCTTGGAGGCTTTCTTTGAGGGCTTCAATGCCACTGTCTTTGCCTACGGTCAGACGGGCTCTGGGAAGACGTACACCATGGGGGAAGCCAGTGTGGGTGAGTCCCCTGGAGTGTTCCCCCGGGCCCACTGTGGGGGGCCTCAGTGTTTTCCTAGATTTATGGTTCTGCTCTCCCTGCTGAAGGTGAGGAGCAAAGATTTCCTGGACAGGAGATTCCCTATCCTGCGGTGAAGTCAAGCCAAGGGTACTAATCTCCCGGCTTTGGGGACGGAGTGGTGGGAATGCTCACATGAAAAGAGTAGGCAAGGTTGCTTCTGCTCTTGCATTCTGTAATTCTGCCTGCCTGTCTTGGAGGATGCCCAGCTCAGGCCGTTCCTCCTATCTGGCTTCTGCCTGTCTTCTCCATGTGGGAGCCCACTGCCAGCTCCTGGCAGGAGCTGAGGGGTCTTGAGCACATCCAGCTGAAGGCGCAGTGGCAGGAGGCCTGTGATTTCTCCTCAGCCTCCCTGCACGAGGATGAGCAAGGCATCATCCCAAGGGCCATGGCCGAGGCCTTCAAGCTCATCGATGAGAACGACCTGCTAGACTGCCTGGTGCACGTGTCCTACCTGGAAGTGTACAAGGAGGAGTTTCGGGACCTGCTTGAGGTGGGCACCGCCAGCCGGGACATCCAATTGCGGGAGGACGATCGCGGGAATGTTGGTGAGGAAGCTGGGCGTCCCCAGTACCTGAGAGTGGGCGGGGCATCTGGCCTGAGGAGGCCTCATCTGCTTGCAGGGGTGGCTCTTCTGTGTGGGAGCAGCACCTCCCCAGGGAAGCCCCCTGCCTCCCGCGTGCTCAGTGTGTGCTCCTGCGTGCAGAGGGCGAGCCGTTCTAGTGGGTATGGGAGAAACTGGAGCCCCCAAGCCCAGAATAGAATGGGCAGGACCTCCTGGGCATGAGGAAGGGCCCCTGGGTCCAGATAAGCAGGCAAGGCCAAGCCTGCTGGGCCAGCCTCCCTGGCTGGTCATGCCAGGCTGCCCCTGCCCTCTGTGCCCACAGTGCTGTGTGGGGTGAAGGAGGTGGACGTGGAGGGCCTGGATGAGGTGCTGAGCCTTTTGGAGGTGGGCAACGCAGCACGGCACACAGGTGCCACGCACCTCAACCGCCTGTCCAGCCGCTCCCACACGGTCTTCACGGTGACCCTGGAGCAGAGGGGCCGGGCCCCCAGCCGCCTGCCCCGACTGGCCGTGGGCCAGCTGCTTGTCTCTAAGTTCCACTTCGTGGACCTGGCGGGCTCAGAGAGGGTCCTCAAGACAGGCAGCACTGGTGAGCGGCTCAAGGAGAGCATCCAGATCAACAGCAGCCTGCTGGCACTCAGCAACGTCATCAGTGCTCTGGGAGATCCCCAGCGCCGCGGCAGCCACATCCCCTACCGAGACTCCAAGATCACCAGGTGGGGGTCCAACTGCCTTGCCTAGGTGTGGTGGCCGTTGAGCCTGCCAGTTACCCAGGATGTCCGCTACCCCCCACCCCACTGCTGTACTGGGCGTTGAACACAGGCCCTTCTCACTGATCTACACCCTTAGCCATCTATTATTTATTTTTGAGACAGCAGTCTCGCTATGTAGTTCAGACTGGTCTTGAATTCTATGGAGCCCAGGCTGGCCTCGAACTTGCAGTGATCCCTCTGCCTCAGGCTCTGGGAGTGCTGGGATTATTGGTATGGGCTACCACATGCAGAGGGGCCCTGACGCCTCACCTTCGGGCCCTTAGGATCCTCAAGGACTCGCTGGGCGGCAACGCCAAGACGGTGATGATCGCCTGCATCAGCCCCTCCTCCTCCGACTTCGACGAGACCCTCAACACCCTCAACTACGCTAGCCGTGCGCAGAACATCTGCAACCGCCCCACGGTCAACTGGCGGCCAGAGGCCGAGCGCCCTTCTGAGGAGGCGACAGCCGGGACTCGAGGGCCACCGCGGCACCGCTCGGAGACGCGAATCATCCACCGTGCCCGGCGCGCCCCAGGCCCCACCGGCACCTGCTCGGGCGCACGCCTAGGCGCCGAGTGCGCGCGCTACCGGGCGCGCACCAGTGCCGCCTACAGCCTCCTACGCGAGCTGCAGGCCGAGCCTGGGCTGCCTGACGCCGCCGCGCGCAAGGTGCACGATTGGCTGTGCGCAGTAGAGGGCGAGCGCAGTGCCCTGAGCTCCGCCTCAGGACCAGACAGCGGCATCGAGAGCACCTCGACTGAGGACCAGGCGGTGCAGGGGCCTGGCGGGCAAAAGGTGGGCGGGGGCCAGGTGTGGGTGGGCCAGCGGGGAGGATCTTTAGCCAGCCTGCTGTACCCCTGCCTCCTGTTCCTTAGCAGAGCACACTGGAGATTTCAGTCGCTTCTGATGGCCTGGTTACTTCTTAAGCTTCACAGAACCTTATGTCTAGTCTGAAAAATAGGGATGAGCTTAGTACTGCATCCGTGCAGGGGGTGTTGTCAGGGCCGGAGGGGTAATAAATGCCGATGATAATGATATTAATGAAAAGATGTGAAGAGTGACAGGAGTGTCCCACGTGGCTTGCACAGAGACCCTCAAGCCAGTGGGGTTGGGCGGGTCTGGAACTGCATTGCAGGAGTGATGGAACAGTGAGAAACGGCAGAGACAGGACCTGGGTGTCCTGGAGCCTTGCACCTGCCCCCACAATGCCTGTCTTGGTGCCCCCCAGGAAGATGGTGGTACACCGCAGCTCCTGGCCCTGCAGAGCCAGGTGGCCCGGCTGGAGGAGGAAAACCGAGACTTCCTGGCAGCACTGGAGGATGCTATGGAGCAGTACAAGCTGCAGGTGGGGCCGGGCTGCTGCAGTCAGGAGAGCAGAGGACAGGTCTGGCAGGTGTCTCAGGATGAGAGCAGGGTCGCTGGGTGGGGACCTGGAGGTGGTGCACGGAGGGCAGTAGGGAGATGGGGTGCACACCAGGAGCAAGGAACAGGTGCTTTGGGTGGCTGTGCCCATTTTCTTGCTTGGTGGGGGACGGCAACCTGAGCAGTGGGCAGGATGCCTCCTTGGAGCTGGGCAACTGCTCAGTGTGCGCCTGGAGCTGTTGGCGGGTGGTGAGGATGTACTGGTAGGGCAGAGCTGAGCCTAAACTAGTGTGGTGTTTGGGGCTTTGTTTCCTGTACTCCCCTGCCTGGCCAGCATCCCCAGCATCCCCATCCCATCAGCACCTGGCTGTGTCTTGCAGAGCGACCGGTTGAGGGAGCAGCAGGAGGAGATGGTGGAGTTGCGACTGCGGCTGGAGCTGGTGCGGCCTGGCTGGGGAGCCCCGGGGCTCCTGGAGGGCTTGCCTTCTGCACCTTTTCTGCCAAGGCCTCACACGGCACCCCTGGGTGGTGCTCATGCCCATGTGCTAGGCATGGTGCTCCCTGCCTGCCTCCCTGGAGATGAAGGTGGCCCTGAGCAGCAGAGCGAGGTGAATAGGGGTGAGGCTAGGTGGCTGCTGGGCCCCGTTGGACTGGTCAGGCTCTAGCAGGGGTTGCTCACCTATGTCTCCACGGCAGCAGCTATGAAATAGAAGGTGCCTATTTCAGGTGTCTTTAGGAAGGACCATGGGTGTCAGTGACTGTGGGGTTTCTCAGAAGAATGCAGTGCCACTGGGCCCCGCGGGGAACCTGGAGATCTCTGAGTGAGGAGGTGATGGAGGAGGTTCTGGCTTCCAGCACCGATGGGCAGCTAGCATTCCCTTGGAGGTGGAAACCTGGCCACCCACAGGCCAGCTGTTCTGTCTTGGTCTCTTGCTTGTAGTTCTGACACTTGGTACCTTTTAGACAAAGTCTGTTTCTGTCCTGACTCACAGTTGTAGGTCATCATAGCTCTAACATCTGAGGGGAACTGGGCTGTCTGTCCAGCTCGCACCACTCTGGCAGGACATTGCTGGTGAGATAGGACTTGGATGGGACTGACCTGTCCACAAGCTAGAAAGGGCAGGTTGCCACCTGAGGAGCTAGGAGTGCCAGGAAGGCGGCACAGGGGAGGGGGCAGAGTGGAGGGGACAGCGGGTGGCCCAGATGAAGGTTGAAGTGGCTTCCTAATGGCCGCTGGAGCTGGATCTCCAAGGGGAGCAGGGGCAGGGAAGGTGGACGTGAGGAGGGTGTATAGGGCAGGAACCACCACAGGACAGGCTTGGGGTGGGAAGTGACTTGTGGAGGTACTTGTGGACAGCCTTATCCTGAGATGCTGACACTCCCCTAGCAGATGGCAGATGGCAGGGAGGCTGGAGCTGAGGTGCTGGCTGAGGCGGACAAGCCAGGAAATGGCTCCTCATCTGCGTCTGAGGAGGAGGAAGAGGAGGAGGAGGAGAGGGGGGAGCTGCCCAGGCGGACCTTGTACCTGCGAAGGTGAGGGGGCCGTGCTTGATCTGACCAGGACTGACCTGAACTGGGCAGGATGGGGACAGCGGTGGGGGAGTCCTTGGGTGTCAGGTGCCCTCACTTATGTGACCCTCACCAGCCTTGAGGGAGAGCAGGATGGGCTGTGTGTGGACTTCAAACTCAGGGTGTGGTGCCCCCCGCCCACAGTGGGCCCTGGCCTCTGTTCTGCCAGACTTAGCATGCTGGGGTCACAGTGCCCCTGGGGGCCTGAGAGGTGGCCGGGCTGGGATGGGACAGGGAACAGTACACTCCTGCTTCGGCCCCATAGAAACGGGATCAGCAAGTGCAGCTTGAGGGCAGGGGTGCAACCAGGGAGCGCCCCAGAGAAGAAGGACCCAGAACTCCACCTGGGAGAGCTAGACCCTACCCTCACCAGGCCCAGAGGTAAGCTGAGCAGAGTGCAGAGGGAGCCCCTCCATAGTCCTGGGCTGGTGGTCCCTGGTCCCTGCGCCCTACTTTTGATTGTGCGTGTGTGTGTGTGTGTGTGTGTGTGTGCGCGCGTATGCGCGCACATGTGTGGTGACCTTGACAGTGTGCCTGTTGCAGCAGTTGGTGGGAGCAGGGCCCTGACTCAGATCCGCCAGGCCCCCACTGCTACAGCCTCCGAGTGGCGGCTGGCCCAGGCCCAGCAGAAGATCCGGGAGCTGGCCATCAATATCCGCATGAAGGAGGAGCTCATTGGTGAGCTGGTCCGCACAGGTGAGGACTTCAAACTCAGCAGTCCGTCCTGCTCTCCCACCCGCCACATCTCCAAGCTATTTAGAGAGGGGCCCATACTGCACTGTGGAGCAGGGGCAGATGAGCGGGGTGGGAGAGCCAGGTCAGCCTCTTCTAGCTGTGTGACTTTGAGCACACAGCACAACCCCTCTGTGCTTCAGTGTTCGTGTCTCTAAAGCAGGGATAGTAGAGCACCTGCTGCATAGGGCATTTGTGAGGGTGAAACACGTTAATTCATAATAATTCTTAGGAAGCAATGCATGCTATTTATCTGATGCCCACTGTGCGTTTGGCATCATGCTGGGCCCAGAACTGGCCCTGAGGAGCACACAGTGCGTGTGACTAGGGACCCAGTGTCCCCAAATCATGCCATCTATGCTACTGGTAATATGATCAAAAGACTTGGGGACAATTTTAGGTAGTGACCTTTTGAGCCTCTTTATTTTTTGGTACCAGGAATCAAACTCAGGCCTTGCACTTTCCAGGCAGGCACACATGCCACTGAGCTATATCCCCAGCCCTGAGCCTCGTAGTTTAATAGCTGTGAATTTATTATAAAATTCAATTTGCAAATTCTCTCTTTTTAGCCATATCAAACAAATGGCTAAGAAGAGGGACTCACACGGTGGGCCCCCGTTCAGGCTTTGCAGTGACCAGGACTTCCCACGTTTGTTCCCTCCTCCCTTCGTTCCTTGCTAATATATTTTGAAGTAAATCCCACCTATCTGGTCCTTTCATCTCTACCTCTCTAACACTGTGGACATTGCCCTCAGCACACCTAACAGAAGTTTTTCCTTTTTTTGCTGTGCTGAGGATGTGGGACCCAAGGCCTTGCAATGCCAGGCAAATGCTTTCCACTGAGTACTCAGGTCACTTTCCTGCCCAGAGCGCAACCTCCAACACTGGGCTCCTTGATTGGTTTGTGTGGTGCGCAGTGCGGGGTGTGTTGCTCCTCAGGGCTCTGCAGTCTCCCCACTCTCCTCCTCACAGTCCCCTGCTGTGCCAGACCCCATGTCTTGCGTTTGCCTCTTTGCTTTCTCAGGCTGCCACATAACTTGCTCTATTTTGTATTATTGCTTGCAAGCAGGAGTTAGTTCTGGATGCTTAATTATATGCAGGTTCAGTCATGTTTATTTGGTGTGTATCAGGTTAACTGGTCATGGTGCTGTTGGTGGGGAGGCTGGTGAAACCCAGGTATTCATGGCCAACAGGTCCTTGGGGGGACCTGCTGGGGCAGGGCTGTGCCCATGTGGGCCCTGTGTCTTCCAGGAAAGGCAGCCCAGGCCCTGAACCGCCAGCACAGCCAGCGCATCCGGGAGCTGGAGCAGGAGGCCGAGCGGGTGCGGGCCGAGCTAAGTGAGGGCCAGAAGCAGTTGCGGGAGCTGGAGGGAAGGGAGCCCCAGGATGCTGGGGAGCGGTCCCGGCTCCAAGAGTTTCGCAAGAGGGTGGCTGCGGCCCAGAGCCAGGTGCAGGTCCGTGTAGGGGCCTCAGGGGGGGGGGGTGGCTGTGGCCTCCCAGTCGGGGTCCCTGGGACCAAGACAGGTGGTCTTGGGCTCCAAACCACTATAGAGCCTATGCATGCTCAGCCATTGTGCCCCAGCCCCCAGCAGTGGTGCCAACTCCCTCCTGACCTCCCAACTTGATCAAGTTCCTTAACCCCTCTATGCCTGTTTCTTAATCTGCACATTGGATAATGACACTTCTTCAGTCTTGTGAGGATGCTTTAATATACACAGGGCCCTGGAGATGACAGTGTTAGGATTTTGTTGTATTACTATTTTTTGATTTTTTTTTGAGACAGAATCTCACTATGCAGGTCAGGCTGGTCTTAAACTCACTATGTAACTCATTGTCCTTGAACTCAAGGCAATCCTCCTGCCTCAGCCTCCTGTGTGCTGGTATTACAGATGTGTGGCACCACGCCCACTTTGTTACTGGTATTAGCCTATCATCTACTCATCCTCCCCTTCCACATGTCCCTCTCTCCATCCATCCACCATTCTCGCCCCTCCTCGGGAATGCCAGGCACAGTTTTGGGTTGGCAGCAGTACCATGCATGCCCAGCAGAGACTGTGTGTGCCCCAGGTGCTGAAGGAGAAGAAGCAGGCCACAGAGCGGCTGGCCTCGCTGTCAGCACAGAGTGAGAAACGGCTGCAGGAGCTGGAGAGGAATGTGCAGCTCATGAGGCAGCAGCAGGGCCAGCTTCAGAGGCGGCTGCGTGAGGAGACAGAGCAGAAGCGGCGGCTAGAGACGGAGATGCACAGACGGCAGCACCGAGTCAAGGTCAGGCTCAGGGTCAAGGTCAGGTGACAAGGTCAGGCTCCAGCTGGAGTCCTCTGTTTTGTCCATGAGGCTGAGCCCTGGTGGCCGGGGACCCAGGTGTGTGCTGCCCTGTTCCTGCCATGCACAGCCAGGGACCTTAGGAAGTGGCATGTGTAGCTGAGTGCTTTTCCCTGTAAAAAAGGGAGCAGACAGGCAGCTCAGGGTTGGGGAGATTCAGTGAGATGGGCACATGGACGACCCCATAATGGGTCCCAAGCAGTGTGTGCTGGTCCAGGAGAGCCCGGGACACTCACAGGGCGGTTGCAGCATCGCTCCAGGTGAGCTCTGGAAAGATGTGGCACCCTGAATAGCCCTGTCACTGGGTCTCGTCCACACTGTGCCTTTCCCCACCAGGAACTGGAGCTGAAGCACGAACAGCAGCAGAAGATCCTGAGAATCAAGACAGAGGAGATTGCGGCCTTCCAGAGGAAGCGGCGCAGCGGCAGCAATGGCGCCGTGGTCAGCCTGGAGCAGCAGCAGGTGGGTGGGCTGAGGACCCAGGGACCCCAGGGTCTCCACATGGGACCTCGGTGGCAGCCCTCTAGCCAGTGGGGGAACTGAGGCCCCTCCATGGCTCCCCACTGCCCCTCAGAAGATCGAGGAGCAGAAGAAGTGGCTGGACCAGGAGATGGAGAAGGTGCTGCAGCAGCGGCGGGCACTGGAGGAGCTGGGGGAGGAGCTGCATAAGCGGGAGGTCATCCTGGCCAAGAAGGAAGCCCTGATGCAGGAGAAGACGGGGCTGGAGAGCAAGCGCCTGCGGTCCAGCCAGGTGAGGCCCTGCAGGTGAGGTCCCTTCAGGTGATAACCCTGCCAGCCAATCTTCTGCCAGGAGACATCACACACAGGTGAGGTTCTTCTAGGTGATGTCCCGGCCAGGGAAGGTCTAGATAGGCGAGGAACATGTAGATCAGTGGTGGCAAACCTGTGGCACGTGCTGCAGTGGGCTGTTTGTAGCATTGAAAGCTCTAAAAGGTTCACCATTACTGCTCTAGGTGATGTCCTTGCAAGTTGACTTCCAGACAGGTGAAACTCTGTGCTGCCAGACCATATCCCATGGATCCTGAAGTATTCTAAGCTGGGCATGGTGGTGCACACCTTTAATCCCAGCACTCAGGAGGCTGAGGCAGGAGGATCTCTGCAGTTTCAAGGCCAGCCTGGACTATGTAGTGAAACCCCATGTTAAAAAGACCAAAAAAACCCAAAAGAATTCTAGGGCTTTGGGTGTTAACAAAGAGGTAGTGAAGTGTGGGACATCCCACAACTTATTTTGCACCATGAGACACCTACGCATACACAGGGCCTGAACAGGTAGCATGAGGAGGAACAGGTTCGGGAAGTGGTATGGGCAGCTAGCAAGAGACTTTTCCAGCTTTGGAGTCTGGCGGGCAGGCCTGGGCCTGGCTCTACCTGGCATTCTTACTCCCTCTTAAATAGGAGGCTCAGCCTCTGAGCGTTTCCTCTGCTGGCTTGTGGGAGCGGGATGTTGCTACGAGGACTGGGAGGAGTATGTTCAACCCAGACCCAAGCCTGGTCCAGTCCAGGGGCCTGCAGGGCTGCAAGTGCCCAGAGACCAGGATGCTTGGCCTCAGAGTGCTCTGAAGTCCAAGAGGAGCAGGGTGCTGCTGGGCTTCGATAACTTCGCTTGGCCGTTAGCACCTCTCTTTCTCCCGTGTCAGCTGCTGTCGGGGCTTCTGTGTTTGACCATGGATTTCCGGTGGTCCCATCACACATCATCTGAGTCATCTCAGTGACTCTGTCCTTGCCCCTGTTGTCCCTTCTTGCCACTGGGGCCTCTTCCTTCTGCTTGTATGTATCTTGCTGTGGGCCTTCTCTGAGGGCCTCTTCCAGATGCTGTGGTCCCTGTGTCCTCTGGTCCCTGAGCTGTGTGCTGAGCCCAGCCTTCTGCAGGGTGAGCAGTGCCCTGAGGGACTCTCGTTTCCCTCAGTGTACAGTGAGGAGCCTGGGCTCTTTCTGTTCCCCCTTTGGGGACAGTGCCCGCTTCTCTAACCCGACGGTGCCGCCCCAGGCCCTGAATGAGGACATTGTGCGCGTGTCCAGCCGGCTGGAGCACCTGGAGAAGGAGCTGTCCGAGAAGAGTGGGCAGCTTCGGCAGGGCAGCGCCCAGAACCAGCAGCAGATCCGAGGAGAGATCGACACCCTGCGCCAGGAGAAGGATTCACTGCTGAAGCAGCGCCTAGAGATTGACAGCAAGCTGAGGCAGGGCAGCCTTCTGTCACCTGAGGTACGCTCAGGTCACCCCTCGGTTCCTGTCGTACATCCGTCTGTCTGCTCTCTCAGCCCCCACCCTGGCTCCCGGGGTGCTGGCCTTGCTGCTTGTAGACACAGGTTTCCTCCATGCAGGAGGCCCCATGGTGGGTCTGCCCTGCCCCTGCTGCCCCTGCCTCCACCACCTCAACTGGGACACACCCAGCTTTGCTGAACTGTGGCTCCCTTCCAGCTGGAGCCTGGACTCCTGCTGTACCCTGTGCTACATTAGACCACATGCTCGTGCGTCTCAACTCCGTGCTTGGGGCTGAGTATCGGGAGCGTGCTTAGCATCCCTGCCAGCCACACACGCACACTTCCCCTGAGCAGAGAGCCAGCCCCGGAAGCAGCATAAACGTACCTGGGCTATGAACAAAGAGTTGCTTTTGCTGCCACAGTGAACAGGGGCATTTTCTCCTCATGCTCAGGATGAGGGGACACTGAAGGCTGCTTGTTGACTGTCGCATGTCTGGCTAAGACTGTGTATCAGGAAGCCGATGCTGCTTCTCCACGTGTCCCTGTCTCTGCAGGAGGAGCGGACGCTGTTCCAGTTGGACGAGGCCATTGAGGCCCTGGATGCTGCTATCGAGTACAAGAATGAGGCCATCACATGCCGCCAGCGGGTGCTGCGAGCCTCAGCCTCCCTGCTGTCCCAGTGTGAGATGAACCTCATGGCCAAGCTGAGCTACCTCTCGTCTTCAGAGACCAGAGCCCTGCTCTGCAAGTACTTCGACAAGGTGGGTTGGCACACACCCTTGCCTCTGCCTTCTGAGGCTGCACTGAGGCAGGAGTGTTTTCCTACCAGAAGAGCATTTCAGGGCCACCTTAGTCTGTCCTGCCTGGCTCACTTCTCTGAAGCAAGTGCTACATAAGACCCAGTCTCTTCCTGTTCCAGCCTGATTGCCATCTTCAGGGTGTCCCTTGCCCACAGCAGTGGGTCTCGGGTGGTGGTTTTGCCCCCAGGGGCATGTGCAGAGCCACTTCTGGTTGTCACCATGGTAGGGGTAGAGGCCAGAGGTTCCACTAAACATCCTTCAATGCACAGCATAGGCACCATAAGCAAATCACCTGGCCCCAAATACTAATCCTGCTAAGGTTGAGAACTCCTGGCTGAGGTCCGGTATCCCAGCCTGAGGCTCTGCCCAGAAACACAGTAGTGTGTGTCTGGTCAGAGTGTACGGCAGGGATGATGAAGGTGCCATTTTGAGGGCCAGTGCTGGTCATTTGGAACACACTGCCCAGAGCACTGTAGAGAAGGCATCTGAGGCAGGAGAAGCCCCAGCGATTCCTTGTGAGGCCAGCTTGGCCTGTGCTTGCTTCCCCAGCCGAGGGCTCTGGGGCAGTTTGGGGTGGCGGGTGAGCCTGCTGGCCTTGGCACAGGTGGTGACACTGAGGGAGGAGCAGCACCAGCAGCAGATCGCCTGCTCGGAGCTGGAGATGCAGCTGGAGGAGCAGCAGAGGCTGGTATACTGGCTGGAGGTGGCCCTCGAGCGGCAGCGCCTGGAGATGGACCGCCAACTGACACGGCAGCAGAAGGAACATGAGCAGAGCATGCAGCTGCTCCTCCAGCAGGGCCGGGGTGAGCACAGGGCTGGCTGGCTGGGCTGGGCTGCTGCCGCCCACCTGCCTGCAGCCACTCACCACCCTCCTGCCTCTCCACGCCAGACCACCTGGGCGAGGGGTTCGCAGACAGCAGGCGGCAATATGAGGCCCGGATCCAAGCTCTGGAGAAGGAACTGGGCCGCCACATGTGGCTGAACCAGGAGCTGAAGCAGAGGCTGAGCATGGGGAGTGCCACAGGCCTGAGCAGGGGTAATGCTGCCCTCACCACCCGGGCCTGCCCTGCTGCTGGGCTGGGGGATGCTAGGGTTTGGGGGGTGCTGAGGAGCCACTCTGACTTGTTTCCTGAGCTGTTTATTGGCATTGGGAAGCTAGACTTTGGGACAGTGCTGCCACCTCTGTTTGACAAAGACATGCTATTCTTGGTGACAGGTGGGGAAAGGAGGAGCCTTGGCGTAGAGAACAGACAGGGCCCTGGACATGACGAGGGGCTGCAGCCCACTGCACCAGAGCTTCCCTGGCAGCCCCTGCTCCCTGACGGTGCCTCTCGAGCCCGGGAAGAGATGCGCGACTTGGTCCACGCCCCATTACCGCTGACGTGGAAGCGCTCGAGCCTGTGTGGGGAGGAGCAGTGCTCCCCTGAGGAACCAAGGCCTCGAGAGGCAGCCGAGTCCCTGGTGGGGCGGATGCTGCCTGTGGGTGAGGCTGGCTTGTCCTGGAACTTTGGACCCCTGGCCAAGCCGCGTTGGGAGCTGAGAAGGGCCAGCCCGGGGATGATTGATGTCCGGAAAAACCCCTTGTAGGCTGGTGGTGCAGGTCCTGCCTCAGAGGGTGATTCTTGATTCAACTCCACTTGTTGACAGGTGCGGGGTTTCATTCTGTGAAGGAGTCCTTGCCTCACACCCAAAACCAGGACCTCATCAATATGCCCACTGGCATCAACTAATTTGGGTCATAGCCTCAGAGGACTTATTTTTTCCTACAACGTTGGAGTAAAACCAGGCCCTTATGTGTGCTAAGCATGTGCTCTGAGCTACACCCCAGCCTTTTTTTTTTTTAAATATGCAAGTTCTGAACACCCCCTTCCTGTAGGCTGCAGGATCAGATGGCCAGCTGTCAGCTTGCTCAGATTTCAGGGCAGTTCTGATTTCAAGCCTTAGCCGTGTGCTTGAAGTTCCCTTAAGAAGCTCAGCAGCAACGGGACTGTGGTTTAAGTGGTCTCCTGTAGATGGAGGAGTTAGGGAATTTAGTAGCACGTTTTTAAAATTTTTTAAGTCATTTCATAATAAACAGGAAAAGTCTCCTTATAGTTTGACTTTTACATGTCACTAGTGTGGAAGCTTGGCCCCTGCTGGGGACCTTTAGGAGGTGGCCGTCAGGGTTGTGCCGCTGAAAGGGAGGTTGGGATCCCAGCTCCTGCTCTGTCCCTTTGCTTCCATCCCCCAAAAGAGACACTCACCGTGGACTGAAACTAAGCTAAAATAGACCTTTTCCTTCTTCTATTTCACGTGTTTGTCACAGCGACAGAAAGCCACCATAGAGAACTATACTGGAAGTGCAGTCATGTTACCAAATCTGCAGGTTCTGTTCTTGACAATTGCAGATAGCTGTAGGGCAGGCAGAACATTTAACTGAATAGGCAGTGAGTGGAGGAGTCCCATTTTAAAGACACCTCACCAGGCCGGTCTGGGTTATAGGGGGGACGTCACATGCATGTTATCAGCTTCTCACAGCAAGGGGACACTTTAGGAACCAGGGTGCTGCTCTTCTCTTCCCTAATTAGGGCCTGGTGAGGTCTGACCTGGTGCTGGTGGATGTTTATAATGAGCCCAAAGTGGGCTGGAACATCAGCTTGGTGCCAGACCAGGTGGAGTCAGCCTGGAGCGCCCCTGTGGTGAGCAGGAGGATGTGGAACTTGTGGATGGCTAATGGGAGTTTGGGATTATCAGCTGCTGTCAGGAATTCTGGGTCAGTCTGTTGATGGTTGCTGTGACTACACCTGACAGTGTGATTCAGCAGCCTTTGGAACTGGCTTGCAATTTAGAAAAGTTTACAAAGTCAGGCTAGAGAAAGCCTCAGACAGTGTGAACAGAGGGGCAATTCTGGCAGGTGCTGACCAGTACAAGAGTATGTGTGGGGAGGCTGTGCTGGTGAGGTTTCTGGTAGAAATAAGGACACTGTTGAGAGCTACACTGGAGGCCACAACATAACTTCCCCTAAGAGCTTGTCTAGCCTCTGTCCAGGTCCTCAGATAAGGTGACAGGCCAATAATCCTAGTGGAGATTTCAGGGCAATGCAGCTTCAGGCAGTTGATATATTGCTGGCTGCTTTAGCCAGATTGACAATGAGTGGGAAGATTTAAAAAACTGGTCAGAAAAGCATAGTTCAAGTTGCAGCCAAGTACATGGTTGCTAGAAATTAGTGCTGTTGAACCCCCTGACAAGTAGGCCAGTGGTCTGTGAAGTTAGTACTGGGTTTTTCCCCAGAGCTTGCAGCGATCCTCCTGCCTCAGCCTCCCAAGTGCTGAGATTACAGGCGTGCACCACCATGCCCAGCCTATTAATTCTTACAAGGGTCTGCCGGACAGCTGAGTCTGCCTAAAAGTCTCAGGGAGGACTTGGGAGTTGGACTCTTGAGCAGTATTACAGACCAACTGAATAGTTTCGCCTTGGAGATGGACATGAGTCTTGGGGGCCAAGGAGGATCTTGAATGGCTCCTCAGATGCTCGTGTTGAGGCTGGGTCCTCAGGTCATGGTTCTGTGGAAAGATGATGTGGCCCATGGAAATGTTAGGTCACTGGGGGTAGGCCCTTTAAGGGACATTGGGACCCTGACCCCCCGTAAGGATCTGTTTGTTGGGTTCTTGCTATACCGAGGGAAGGAATGGGGGTGAGAATGAGGAAAAGATAGACAAGAGACAAAAAGCTGAGATCAAGGGGAGGTCCTTCTCCTGAGCGGAGGGAGGAACTGTCAAAGAACAGTAGAGTATTTCTTTATGCCCATGAGAGGTTTGTATTAATTTCAGTCTCTGCCCAGCAGTGCTAACAAGTTACTGCAGCTTGTGTACTGCTTTGAGGGGCTCCCGTGTTCTTGGGCTAGCCTCGTCCTGCACACGCAACTGTTTTCCAGCGTCAGCGGCTCCCAACAACACCCCGCCCTCGGGTGCCATGAGGAGCTGTTACTCTACCAGTGGATCCCCTCCACGGGGAACCGCAGGACAGGCGCCAGAGCAGTGCAGCCACTGACCATGGGCCTCCAAAGCTGTAAGCAGAAATCAAGCTTATGGGTGATCAGGTACCTGTCATGGCAGCGGGGGGCTCACCACACGTCTGTAGGGAGTTGGGAGTTTTCATTTGGAATCTGATTATAAGCCAGTAGGAAGAATCTGATTTGGGACCACAACAGACTTAAGCCCTTTGAGACCATAACGTCTAGCTGCTCCATGGGGCACTACCTGGTAGTGCCAGGCGACGGTCTCCCTAGGAACAAGGCGGCCTGTGGCACAAACTGGCTGGGTCTCAGGGCAGACCTCAGAATGTGGCTGCTCTGGAAACCACTAGGGCTAGACCAGTCACAGGTAAGCTTAGGTGGGAACGTTAAGACAGAAAAGCATTAAAAGCCAAGCAGCCAGAAATGATTTCACGGTCACACAGGGTATATGAACATTTACTCTGTTGCCTGCCACAGTTTTGTGCACAGGGCTTCACAGTTTACAAAGTACTTGTGTCAAAGCATCTCAGCCTCACAGCAGCTTCTTGAGGGACCCTTTGAGGGGCTCCTGTCTCCATTCTCACAAGTGAGGCAGTGGCCTTCTGACTTGTGTTTGGGGTATTGCTGGAACAGGATCCCATCTTACCCAGATCCTTGCCTAGTTTCCCGACTGCAGGGCCACCTGCTTCACAGCAGTAGCTACACTGCTACCTACCTCCCCTCCCCAGCCACGCAGGGGCAGGGCCTTGGGTCGGCGAGGGCAAGATGCTGCTGGGTGGTGGGCGAGTCCCTGAGAGGAACCAGAAGACTGAGAGGCGCTCTAGTGGGAACTGCAAGCTGACCATGGTAAAAGAGGCTTGGGGTCAGGTCTCCAATTCCTTTAAGCCCATGGTGACCAGGCTGACTTCAGCTTCACTTTCTGAAGGTCTCAAGCCCCCTGGGTGCCAGTTACCCCTGTCCTGGGGCCCCTGCTGGGAAGCCTGGGTGGTACAAGTGGGGAACAGCTGCCACTCTCACAGCACCTCTGCCCGGCCTGGCAGTGCTGGTTGCTGTCAGTCCTCTGCCAGGTCCCAGCCTAACTAGCTAAGGAGCTTCTTCCGTGTGTACGTCCGGCTGAAGGGGCGCCTCCGGGAGACGGCCGGGCTGAAAGCGGATGCTTCTGTAGTGGAAGGAAAGACATCTGCACTCTCATCTGGAAAAAGGCAGAGAAGTGACTGAAGAATGAACAGAAGGAAACTGCCTTGGACTGCAGAACTCACACAGAGATAGGCTCAGGACACCCACACTGCAGGGAGGACTTTTCCATCCTGCAGAAACATAAACTTCGCTTCTTACAGGGCCCCCCTTTCATGGTTATGCACAGGATCGACGGCACGAAGCCACTGTGGAATTGCGAGTACCTGCAGTCTTGGATCTGAGGGCTTTATGCTATTTTGCATGACTTACATCCCTGTCTCAAAATGACCCTGAGGAAGAGGCTTCCTCTGGTAGATGGTGATTCTGACCGTCAGCACTTCAGCGCACGGAGTACGCAGGAAGCATGGACATAAATCTGCTAGCAGACATGGCAGGCTCTGAGCACACCTGTCAGGCCACCACCACTTTCCTGTTCAGATTCTAAGACTACAGATGAGCAGTGTGTCCCATCGAGTCCAGTCATCATCTTCAAGGAGACTCAAGTGCTGCGGCAGGATTTTTAGGGGGCTTCTTTGGGAGTCCCAGGTTCTACTATGGAACTGCCCTGGGAAGGGACTGACGCTAGGCACAAACTGTCTACCCTATCCTTGGCATCCCCCCAGTTTCCCTAAAGCCGAAGTTTCCTAGCTCTGGAGAGGTATCTGGGGACCTCTCTGGTGCTTACCTGTGGGGTTCAGGCACTTCGAGGACGCTGCCTTCCCGGGGAGCAGGAGCGGAGACTCAGTGAGAGCCTGCAGTCCGCTGGCTGACAGGTAGCTCCGCAGAGCACAGCCAGGGGGCGGGGTGCAGCCTAGGGAGAGGCCAGCTGTCAGTGTACCCAAGTCCCGGCCCCCACACTTCAAAATGCCTCCTCAGTGAGGCTGCCCAACAGAAACCACATGGTACATGGGTCCCAAACCCAAACTAACCAGAAGCGAACACCTCGTCATCTCCAGTGGATGGGAGCTGTGGCACGGCCCACCCGGAAGGCCCCTTTTCATGCCTCCTCACGTCTGCATCTTCCCTTGGGGCTTCACAGACTCTTTTGGTTCCATACTCAGCTTCTTCCTTGGGGGACCAATGTCTCTTCCTGGAACCCAGCCCAAACTGTCCCCACGAGAAGGCTTCCTCAGCCTTGGGGACACTGTCCCCAGGAGGCGACTGGTCGGGGAGCTGACATATACCCTCAAGCTCAAAGTCCTCCGAGATGGGAGTCTTGTGGAGGCTGAGTTTAAGGGCCTGCTCCCTGGCCTGGGGCTCAGGAGGGTCCCCACCCATCTCGCCTCGCCCCGATGGGAGCCCGTTGCTGCAATCCACCGCCCTCTTCCTCCGGGGCCAGTCTTTAATGGAGTCGGGAGTGGTCTTGCCATTGTGCTTGGGGGATGGTGTCCAGGGAACCCCAACATCTGTCTGAAATGGAGAGGGGGTGCTGGGTGGGCAGTGGGCTGGGGTGCAGGATTGGCAGATGTAGGTCTGCCTCTTGCCAGGTGTGCTGTGCAAGAAATGGAGGCAAGGGGGTGACACATAGGTAGCCTCAGGCTTGCTGCTGGCCCTGAGCATGCTGAGACCAGATGGGGAGGCCTCTTCTCCTACAGGGCTCCCCTCCTTTCCTGGGACCTCGGCTTCAGCCAGTGCACTGGAGTCTACCTTCCTAATCCGAAGCTTTGGCAGGCCGGAGGCCTGCATCTCCAGCTCTGCCTTGTACCTCTGTGGGCTGGAAGGGGCCTTCAGAGGCCTCACTGGAGTCCTCAGGCTCTCCCGCTGTGCCACACTCTGACACTGCCCTCCGTCTGGAGGGAAGTGCAGGGCAAAGGACTCCATCTCAGGAGAACCAGGCCCAGAGCAAGGAGCAGGTGGGCAAATCCTGGTGTTGGGCACAGAGGATGGCTTCCAGGCATGATCTGCTGTCCTTAGTCCTGTACCTTCACCCCGTCTCACTTCGTAGCTCCCACCACCCTGGGGTTCGGCTTCCCCAAACAGAGTGAGGCAGTCCATGTCACTTGCAACAAGCAGAGGGGAGGATCCAGGCCAGTCACTGCTGGCACCAGCGCCTAGGTGCCTCTGTCCTTCAGGAGAGGATGGTGAAGAGGGCCTTCCTTTCTTCTGGTCCTGTCTAGAGCTGGTGGCGGTGGCTGGGCTGGTGGCTGTGGCAATCCCAAGTGCATCAGAGGGCACAAGGGGGCACTCCAGAGAGCCTCGTTTCGGGTCTGAGGTGCGTCTATTCCATCTCCGAAGTTTAGATGGTGGCAGAGGGGGGATGATGACGGGTGCAACATTCTGTGGGACTGAAGGGGCAACTGAGGAACCAGCACAGGAGGGAGACGTGGCCCCGCAAGGTGATGCCTGGTGCTCTTTCTGATCCAGGTCTCTAGGGCCAGGGGACACTGTCGAAGGTCTCCTAAGTGTGCTCTTGGAAATATTCCACTTCTCTGGAGCACGCGGTGGGGAAGAAGTCACAGTTATGTCCCCAGGTCTCTTGGGTGTGTGAACAGCTTCATCCTTTAGTGTCTGTGCTGGTTCTTCGGCCTGAGAGGCTGCAGGGAGAAGGAGCTGCTGGCACTTTTGACCCTGAGATTGTCCCGGGAGGGATGCTGTCCTCGGCGGTGTCCTGAGGCAGCGCCTGATGGGAGTCACACACTTACTCCAGGGCTGGGACGCTGAGGGGGATGGGGATGCCGGACAGCAGGGGCTTTCTGGACTGGAATTCAGCAGATGTGGCCGTGCACCGTTTAGCATGAAGCCAGGGGGCTGAGTACCTGCTCTGGCAGGCGTTCTTGGGGTTCCTATGGCAAGAGCAGAGGCCCCCCCTGTTGGGGAGGGCTCTTCCTGTGCTGAGGCTCTTGATGCCAACGGTGAGCAACAGCTAGGTGAGGAGGGGTCCCGTAGGGCCTTCTCAGTCAGGGCGGGCTCTGCAGGAGTCACCTCCGCAGCAGGGAGCAGTGGCCTTTCTGGAGTGCATGGCGCAATCTGTTGTGTTCTCGAGAACCCTCTTGGTGTTGTCTTAGGAGAGCTTGGAGATTCCTGGTAACTCTTCTTAGGAGTCTGTAAGGAAAAGTGATTATTTTAGTGCTTAAACATTGTCACTCATATTTTCTAAAGTGTCTTCATGGCTCTAAGAGGACTAGAAAAGCACATAGGACATTTAAAATCAGCTACAGGATTTTAAGTTGAAAATTTTACAGAGCGGCCTGTCATCCTCTCCAGAACTCAACCCAGATTTTACTTGTCCACCTTTTATAGGGCCAAGCACTGTATCCAATCTTTGTCTGAAGAACAATTTTAATAATTAGCACACTACAGCCTACCATGCCTTGCCTCTAAATGCACCACTCCAGGACTCACAGCTACCCGCCGGCTCGACTCTCTCCTCAAACACACTGCTCACCTTTGCCGAAAGCAGCCCACAGCCCCATTCAGCCTGTGTGTGCTGCACACCTACTGTGTGTGGAGTGGCCACAGCCACAATACTGCCCACCAAAGTACACTTCCTTCTCACAGACAACACAGGAAAATCCCCACAGGCAAGGTCAAACACCCTTCTTTTCTACAGCCTTACTGCAGCATCCCAAGGGAATCAGTCTGGCCGGCATCTCTTGTTCAGTGGGGTAGAGACAGGTGAGACCAGCATGGCCAGCGCAGTGACAGGGCAGGCAAGGGCTGGGGCCGGGAGGAAGTGCTAGTGAGTTGGTGTTCAGGAATGGCTATAAGCAGGGGAAGGAGAGGCTGGGAGAGTGGGGCCCCGGGGGATTGGGCACAGAACGCAGCACCAGCAGAGGCACAGACGTGGAGAGCAGCAGTGGTGTGCAGGATGCTGCTCTGCCTGCGGCTGCTAGGCATGAATGCCAGGCAGGGAGGGCCAAGGCCAGCCAGGCGGGCAGGGAGCACATCATGGAGGGCCCTGCCTGCCCGGGGCATGAGACTGACCCTGGTCATCATGTAATCTGTAGGATCCAAAGCTTTCCCAAGAGCTGTGTGGGCTCCTAACCAGGACACAGCCTAAATGCATTTCCAAACAAAATGACTATTTTTTAACACAAGCGTTCCACTTTATGAACGATTAGAAACTTGGCTTTAGTGGATCAGGAGTTTACAGACCCTTAAGCAAAGCCAAATCAGATGAATGTTTCAGAACAATTTGGGAGAGGAAAACAAAGGCTGTTGGAAAGTTCCAGGTGGAGCTAAGTGAGAGGAGGAACTGCGGGGATGCAGGAGAAGGGTGGGCACCACAGCTAGGTTGCCGTAGCGCAGGCAGGACTATAGTGCAGAGCCATGCCCTCAGAAGGGGGAGGTCAAGTTTCTAACACACGTGCCACATAGAGGGGCAACTGAATGGGAACAGAGGACAACTGACTGGTGCCCACTGCAGAGAGACATGCATGTAGTGCCTAACACAGTGGAAGTCAAAACGGCATCCCT
Source organism: Dinomys branickii (assembly GCA_004027595.1). Taxonomy (NCBI): domain Eukaryota; kingdom Metazoa; phylum Chordata; class Mammalia; order Rodentia; family Dinomyidae; genus Dinomys; species Dinomys branickii. Next base: position 241,676 of record PVLD010000587.1, on the reverse strand, counting down.
GTCTCCTCCCCACCACCACGGCCGTGCTTAAGTTCCCATATGCTCAATAATCACTTATGTGGCTAAACCCAATCACCCCAAATCTCTATTATCTACAGTCATCTGCTCTCCCTCTGGGTTTCTTGGCCACCTCCGTTCCCTGAAACTGTACCTACTAATCACTTTAGAAACTATATACCTGGTAAGCTGTAGGTGTCTCAGAGCTCAGCTTGCTTCTTGACAGTCTTTTGATTCGGGCCGAAGCCTTCTCTGGGGTACTGAGCATCTCAGACACTGCCCCAAAAAGAAGGCTCTTGGGAGACCGAATACTTTGGATTGGAGAATTTTCTCTTTGATCTGCAAGTCAGATTGCAACAACACTTTATTAGTTCTCAACCCTAGTCCTCTCAACAAATATGAAAAATAGCCAGTCTGTGTAAAAAAGACTGTTTTTAGAGGGAAAATTATTGGGTGGGGGAATATTCCTAATTATGTCAGCTACGGCAATGGTTGCTGCCTTCTTAAATTTTAAGTAAGACTACAAATTGACCCCAGGTCCTACGTTAGGAAATGTGGGCAACTGAATTAATTCATAAGTTGAAACATAAAAACACGTGTTAGCCACACTAACCATGGATAAAAGAACAACATACAAACAAGTGTGACCTTCTATTCTGAGAGTTTTGTGCAGAGGGTCTGGCTATATGGTGGGAATTGTGATAACTCCCCGTTGAAAGAACGAGCCGCTTGTAATAATAATACGGAGCCAGTTGTGGGAATCAAAGGGGTGACTGAACACAGAGCCGGGGCTGCTCATCCGGTCGTTGCCTTGACCTCCGCGACACACACCTGTTCTCCCTTTCCAAAGTCATGAGGAAAATGTGAGGTTGCAAAAACGCTTCCCACCATGTCAGTGCAGACTGGGGAAGAGAGATGGGCCCCTGCTACCTGACTTGTTTTGCTGGAATGAATGGACTCTCTGCACGCTTCGAGACTTCGGCTGAGGCACAGAATAGAAGGAAGCAGAATTTGTTCTGCTAAATGATAACTGCTTGATTCGAGGACTTCGTCTCAAACTTATTTCTGCAAAATAAGAACCAGTTAGTAACCGGGGAGAATTATAATCCTGACATCTCATTTTGTCAAAAACAGGCAAAATTTATGTGACACCCCATCTAACATGGAAATCTGACAGCAGCTTTGACCTTTCTGAAGTGTCTCTTAAAAAGCTAAGAGGAAGCTGGGTGTGGGGGCACAGCATTCCGAGAATTGAGGCAGAAGGATCCCAAGTTTGATCCTTGGGCAACTTGATGAGATCCTGTCTCAAAACAAGAAAAAGAGGCCGGGGATATAGCTCAGCAGCACAGTGCCTGCCTGGCAAGGGCAAGGTCCTGCATTTGATCCCTGACACCAAAAGAAAAAGAAAAAAGGGTTGGGAATGTAGCTAAGTTCAAATCAGGGATGAGACCTGGGTTCAGTCCCTAGCACTGAGGAAGGGAGAAGAATTAAAAAAAAAAAAAAAAAAAAAAAGAAAAAACAGAAAGCAAAGCTAAGTAGGGTTTGATACATGGGTCCAACAAGGTATGAAAAACCCACTGAGCCGATAGACTGTGACTTCAGGAGTCTCACAATCTGCCACCTTTATGCATCACACTGGGTATATGCTATGTCATGCAGAAAGGTGGCAGACTGTGAGACTCCTGAAGGTCACAGTCTACCCAGGTGTCATATGTGCATAACATCTGTATTTGGATAGAAGCAGTACTGGTTTAGGATTATATGCTGATGTGTTAACAGAGTATTTCTGAGTACCGGAATTATCAGGTAATTAAAAAATTTTGTATATGTTGTAATTTTTCTTCAATAAACATGAATTATTTGAGCAATTAAATAAAGAAGTTTTTGAAAACTCTTACTCTTGTTATGTACTTACAGAAAAAAATTTGTGTTTTGAGACAGGAGTCTTCCTGGCCTCAAACTTACTATAGAGCTTAGGCTGGCCTTGAATTTGAAATCTTCCTGCTGCTGTCTGCCAAGTGCTGGGAAAATAGGTACATGGCACCATACCTGGCTCTATCATGTACTTTTAAAATAAGCTACAGTATTTCATGTAACATGCTAATTTAACCCTCAAACTAAGCATTTTCATTATATAAAAACATTTATTGCCCAGTAATTCTCTTCATTAATTCTATCTAAAAGAACATTCCCGTACAGTGACAGAGCATCACCAGGGACCTGGAGTCATCAGGACATCTGTAAGGCACATGCACAGTGACAGTGCCAGGGCAGAGTGGCTTGTAGAAGCCAGGGACAAGCAAAAACAACACAATAGCTAACACTCACCATCTTCTCCTTTCTCAGGGGACTCTTCAACCATGTTGACGTCAGGACCAGGATCAGAGGACCTTGAGGAACAACCAGTAAAAGGGTTCCACGTCACTCAAAACCAACACACATTAAAGCAGACAGTTCCTCACCTAACAAGGCAACAAGACCACAGTCTAATGATATTAGCACTGGTAAGCTTTCTCATAATTATTATACATTTGCCTATTTTTGAGGTATGTTTTCACTACATAGTTCACACTGGTCTTGAATTCACTATGTAGCTCAGGCTGGGTTGAAACTCAGCATCCTCTTGCCTCAGCTTCCCAAATGCTAGGATTACAGGCATGTGGCACTATGCCCCGCCTATTATTATTTACATTTTGGAGCTGAGGATTGAACCCAGGGCTTGTGCAGCCCCATATATAATTACTATTAAGGGTGAGATGATTAGAATGCTCCTGTCACAAAACAATTTTACAACTTCAAAAATAACTTTACATTAACACTTTTACTTCCATAATGTATTAAAAATTAAACATTCAAGTTTTAAGAGCTTTAATTTCTGGCAGATTGGCAAGGACTTCTGATCTACCAACTGCAATTCTGACAATTTAGCCTGTTAATTTTCCTAAGTGTGGGGCCAGGGATATAGTTTAGTGGCACAGAGCCTGACTGGCAAGTGCAAGGTCCTGAGTTTGATTCCTGGTACCAAAAAAAAAAAAAAAATCTTAAGTGTAAAATTTATATATAGATGATGCCAGAGGGAGTTGTGACACGATGAAGTTGACACACCTCTCCTATCCCCTGTGTGCTCTGTGAAAAACAAGCAGAAGATGAATCTGAAGGAGGCAGCCTGGCTCAGACCTTGCGACCCAAGGAGATAAAGGCAGTGCGCTGCCCTGCATTTGCTTTCTGCTGCCAGCATCCCCAGCTTTATACTGGCGGAGCTGACAACATAAATGTAGCACAGGCACAAACTAAAAACATCCCAGGAAAGCCAGCTCTCCAAGGCCAAAGAACCATGGGCACCCAATTACAACCAAACATTTGCAACAGCAAATCCCTGCTCCAACCAGCACAGGGACATGACGACGGACAGACGGACAGATGACATAGCCCCACTCACACCTCTGCGAGCAAAGGCCAAGCTGAGATGCTAAACTCAAGCACATGCACAAGGTCTAAGGACACACCTTTCCCCATGTCAATGGGTGCATGAGTTTAAAAACTGGGAAATCCATTTAGTGGTTAGCAATAAAAAAGGTCAAATTATTATAAAAACATTTTTAAATCTCAAAATAATTATGCCAAGTGAAAGGCTGGATGAGAATACATACCGCATGGTTCTCCTGCCTTAAGAGTTTAGGGAATATTCTGTGATTATAAGCACAATGGTTAAGATTTAAGTCATGTGGGCTGGCGATATAGCTCAGTGGAATAAGTGCTTGCCTAGCAAGCGCAGGGTCCTGAGTTCGATCCCCAGCACCGCCAAAAAAAAAAAAAAAAAAAAAGATTTAAGTCATGAGGTCAAAGGAAGGCAACCCATGGCCCAGAGAGCATGAAGGTGCTAGGCCCAGGATGAGGACATCACTCACCTGCCCTTGATTTGTCTGTGAAGAAGCCTCCGCGAGATTTGCTTGTGGACTGGAGTCTCAGCCACACTCTTAGTCAGCAGCTTGTGATAACCTAAAATTGTATAAAAACAGCTTCAACTGCACATTTCATTTAACCTTCTCCAGTAGTCATATTACCTAGCTGGAGGTCTCTTAATCGTTAAGCCAAGTACAAGTGCCATGCTCGCAGGACTTAAGATAGAAGAGTTTTCGGCACTATCAGAGATTCAATGATGGCAGAAGCCAATGGGAAGTGTTACCAATTTATTTTTCTAATAAGCACCGTGAAAAAAAAGAAAACTACATATTTGTTATTTGGTTCTTGTGTCGAAGATTAATGAAATAAAATATATAAAAGGGATGGCAAGCCATGCCAGTGTTATTAGATAAATCTACCTGGCACAGTATTTCCAATTGGGTAGCTGAGCTATTCTTCATGGGAGGATGCGTCAGAGTAAGTTAAATAACCAGAAAAGCGAGTGAGGTCAGCAGGGATGGTGAAATGAGGACCTCAGAGAAAAGGAACAACCTCCATAAAAGGAACAAAAACACCAAGCAAACATGGAAAATCAGCCGTCTCAGGACTCCAGAGATTAGCTATTACAATCTAGGAAGTATTTGCTCAAGAAAAGTAGCTGGATCTTAGTAAGTACAGTAAACTTTGCAGAACTGTAAGCGTCCCCAGCCCAGTGGTCCCTCTGAAAACCGGCAGCCTGAAGATGTGACAGAATGGCCCAGAGCTCCTCCAAGGGCCCGCTCCAGGTAACTGACATCACTTGATCTGCCTGGCAGTTCCTGGGAAATTCTGCTCCCAAGGCTTGGCTCTACTTGACCCAACTCAGAACTCATTCAGAGCAAACCACCTTTTTCCTAGGAGCATTTACTACAATCATAAACATCAAAGCTGCCTGAAGTGGTGATAACATATGGGAAAGAAGTTTTATACCTAACAACTATTCAGAAATGAAGAGGGAAGTAAACATATTCCCATCTTAAAACCAAACAGAACAGAATTTGTCATTAGCAGACCTGCCCTGTGAGAAAACACTAAGGGAACCCTTAAGGCTGACAGGAAAGGGTGTCAGAGTAGCTCGAGCCACAAGGAGAATTAAAGAACACTGGTAAAGCAACTATATAAGTATAAGATTGTATTTTTTGTGTACAACTTTTTATGCCCTCAGATTTAAAACAAACCCCAGGCATTAGAATTACTAGTCAAAAATAGTAAATCGGCTTTTCTAAATATGTTCCAAGAACTTATGAAACCAAGGAAAAAGAATTTTCAAACATCAGGAAAATAACATCTGAACAAAATGAGCATTTTAGTAACATATTACAATTATAAAAGGGCTGGGTGTGGTGACATATGCCTGTCATCTCAGCACTTGGGAGGCTGAGGCAAGAGGGTCGTGTGAGTCTGAGGCCAGCCTGGGCTACGTAGCAAGACCCTGTCTCAAAAAAGAATTATAAAAAGGAACCAAATAGAAATTCTGGAGCTAAAATTAGAATGACTGTTTTGTTTCCAAGATCTGAGGATCAAGCCCAGGTCTTTCCACATGCTAAGCACACATTCCACTACTGAGCTACAACCTGAGCCCCAAAAGTACCATACAGTAACTGAAACATAAATTCACTAGAAGCCTCAAGAGGCTGAGGCAGGTGGATCTTTGCGAGTTTGAGCCCAGCCTGGGCTACAAAGTGAGTTCAAGGCTAGTCTGAACTGCATAGCGAGACCCTGTCTTAAAAAGAAAAAAAAAAATTCAGTAGAGGAGTTCAGTCCCAAATTTTGACAGAAGAATCAGAACCAGTGAACTCGAACATAAGGCAATCAGTAATTATACAATCTGAGCAAAAGGAAAAAGGAATGGAGAAAAAGGAACAAACCCCAAGGTACATGTGGACAACATCAAGCATACAACTGTACACAGCATGGGAGGCCCAAGAGACACAAACTAACAGAAAAACTTTTTGAAGAAACGGTTGGAAACCTCCTAAATCTGAAGACATTACTCTACACATCAAAGAAGTTAAATGAGTTCCAAGCAGTATAATTTAAAGAGGTCCACAGACAAGCATTATAGTCAAATTATCAAAACCCAAAGATGACAGGAGAATTTTGAAAGCAACAGAAGGCAGTGGATAACATCTTTCAAGTCTGAAAGAAAAGGAAAAAGATAACTAATAAAAATTATATACCCTTCAAGAATAAAACAGAAGCTGGGCATGGTGGCCCATGCCTGTAATCCCAGGATTTGGGAGGCTGAGGCAGGAGGATTGCTGCAAGTTTGAGATAAGCACCACTACCAAGTGAGTTCAAGGCCAGCCTGAACTGCACAGTGAAACCGTCTCAAAAAGATAAAAAAAGAAAAGAAAAAGGAAAAGAAATTAAGACATTCCCACATCAAGGAAGGCTGAAGGAGTTCACTAGCAGCAGACCTGCACTTGGAGGAAAGGTAAGGGGAGTGCTTCAGGTTCTACTGAAAGGACATTAGACAGCCATGAAGAGAAGTAAAGTAACTCATAGGGTAATATAGAAGCCGGCAATATTATGGTACTTTTGATTGCTATTCCTCTTTTTTCCCTTAGGATTTAAAAGGCAAAGGCATAAAGCAGTAATTCTAAATCTCTATTACGGCCACAAAATGTTTAAGGGTTGATCTATGACATAATAGGGTAAAAAGGAGAGGGGAAGAAATATATAGAAGCAAAATGTTTCGGTACTACTGAAACGCATTTGGTTTTATCTCAACCAGTGTGTTAATAAGTTTAAGATGTTAATTGTGACCTCCAATCACTAAGATGGTTACTACAAAATATACAAAAGAGGGGATCAAAATGGTACCCCACAGAACACCAGGCAGCAGTAACATAAAGGGTAATAGTAGTGGAGGAACTAAGGAACAAAAAGCCATAAGGTACATAGGAAGCAAATATAAAAATGGCACCAGTGATTCCTTACCAGTACCTACATTAAATTATAAATGGCTTAAATATTGCAATGAGAAAGCAAAAACTGGTGAAAGGATAAAGAAAACATGATCCAAGTATATGCTGCCCACAGGAGCCTCAATTTAGATACAAAAACAGAGAGGCTGGGGCCAGGGATATAGTTCAGCAGCACAGTGCCTGCCTAGTAAGCACAAGGTCCTGAGTTTGATTCCTGGTACCAAAAAAACAAAACAGAACAACGAAAAACCCCACAGAGGTTAAAAGTAAAAAGACATGCTATGCAAGAACTGGATGGTTGTGTTATTGCCAGACAAAACAGACGTTAAGCCAAAAAAAAAAATATATATATATATATATACATATACATATACATATATATATACATATACATACACACACACATATATATAAATATAAATATATATATATATATATATAAAAAGACAAAAAGGTCACATATTAATCAGAAGTTCATCAGGATATAACAATTATAAACATACACACCCACCTAACAATGGAATTCCAAAATATAGAAAGGAAAAACTGGCAGAACTGAAGGGATAGACAATTTAACCATAATAGTTGGAGACTTTAATATTATACTTTCAGCAATTAAACAGATCAACAAGTAAACAGATGACTCGAACAACATGATAACGTGATTAGATATATATACAACACCTCACCCAATAAGACCAGACATACACTCTGAAGCACACATAGAACACTCTCTAGGATAGACCAAGTATTAGGCCATAAAATAAATCTCAATACATTTCTTTCCTTATAGTGTCACAGTACAAACAAACCAAGGGTCTGGTGCATGCTAGGCAAGCGCTCTACTGATAAACTGCTCCCCCAGCCGAAATATCTGTCTGTCTGTCTGTCTGTCTATCTATCTATCTATCTATCTATAAGAGAGAAAGATAAAAAAGAAATAAAAACAATAGTTTCAAAGTAGGATAATAAGAAATTAACAATGGTTAATATATTGTACATTGTTGTCTTCAAAGTAGTTGCTTAGATTACAAGATGTAGGCATGCAAAAGTAACCAATATATAGGCAGAAACTGATCTTTTCAATGGACTGAAAGAAATTAGTAGTACAATTATGTTAGCTAATACACACAGATAGATACACACACACACACACACACACACACACACACACACACACACAACACACAAAGTCTCAGTTTAAAGAATGAAGTCATACTATATTCTTCAATACCAATAGACTGAAACTAGAAAGCAATAGAAGGAATTTGGGAAACTCATGAATACAGACATTAACAGACATATAAATAACAAAAAGGTAGGGGCTGGGGATATAGCTCAGTGGAATATGCGCTTGCCTAGCAAGCGCAGCGTCCTGAGTTCGATCCCCGGTACCACAAAAAAAAAAAAAAAGGTCGAAGAAGAAATCACAAGGGATTAGAAAATATTTTAAGATGATAAAAACACAGCATCCCCAAACTTACAGGCTACAGCCACTGCACTGCTTAGAGGAGAACTTACAGCTGAAAGTTGCAAATCATTAACCTGTCACCTTCACCAAAATAATAGAGGGAAGGAAATAAATGAAGGTGAGATTAGAAAAGCAGTAGAGAAAAGCTCAAATTCCTTAAAAGATCAATAAAAATGACGAAACTTTTCCTTAGCTAGACTGACCAAGAAAAAAAAGGGAAGACTAAATCAGGAATCAAAGAGCAGACAGCAGCACCAGGAAAGCTGTTACTGACAAAACCGCTCTCTTCTTTGTTACCCTGAAACGTAGTACTTTTGGTCTTCTTGATGTTGTCTCGTTTACGGTCCAGATCTTCCAAGGCAGACACAGAATGACTTCTAGGCAGGCCCCGCTTCAGTGATCTCTTTGAAGGAGAAATCATTTCCTGGTTGAAGAGATTTCTTCGAACTTTGGTCACTTCTGACATGGAGTAGGGGGTAGGGGAAAAAAGAAAAGGTCAGATACTATATTCAGTGAAACAGAGGAGCTCCCGTCCAGCCACAGAAACTGCTTAAAACGAACTACAGCTGGTTGCTATCCTGTGTATTCACATGTACTAAAAAAATTTCCTCTAAACACCGTACACTGGGAAGCTTGAGTAGGAGGCTCAAAAGTTCCAGCCTGGGCAACTTAGTGAGACCCTGTCACAAAATAAATTAATTAATAAAAAGGGTGGGGGCTGGGGATATAGCTCAGTGGAATAAGCGCCTGCCTAGCAAGCACAAGGTCCTGAGTTCGATTCCCAGTACCGCCCCCCCAAAATTATAATTAATAAAAAGGGCTAGGAGTGGAGCTTCTTATGAAAGCCTTGGGCTCAACCTCCAATATCTAAAAAACAAAAAAAAAACACAACAAAAACAACCAAACCTTAGCTAGTATACTGCCACGGTGCCTGAAATCTATTTACTCTTCAGCTTTTGAAAGTCTCTGAAGATGACTGTGTGCAAGGTCGGGCTCCAATTCATTCTTTTGCATGTGGATAACCAGCCCTTGCAGCATTACTTCATCAAGACTACTCATTCCTTAAGAAACTGTCTTTGTCTGCCTATGTGATCATAACAAATGCTAGTGTTAATTCTTTTGTTATAGAGTCCTTCTATTTCTTCTTTTCAGTAGTTTGTGTCATTCTAGGAATTTATCCACTTAATCTAATCTAGCTTACTTATTGATATATACTTGTTCATAATTATTTATTACAAATTCATTTTCAGTCCAATATTCAGGAGCATAAGGCAGGCTTGTATTTTTTATTAAACTGGAAGTTTTACTCATAAAATGGAAAATAATTCTTAAGTAAGCAGATGACTAATACAGTCATGGTCATATTAATATATTCTAATATTATTATTTTCTCATTTTTTACTATATTATATTTAGCTCAGCTTTGAAAAACTGTTCTCTTTTTGAGGTACTGGGGATTGAACCTAGGGCCTTTGAACTAAGCTACATCTGTATCCCTTTCCTTACATTTTGAGACAGGATCTTGCTACATTAAGTTTCCTATACTGGGCTTGAATTTGCAATCCTCCTGCCTCAGCCTCCCTGAATGCTAGGATTATAGGCACGTGCTACCATTCCGAGGTGAGAAATTGTTCTTTTCAATTCTACAGATTTCACTCTTTTATCTGCTTTACTAATCTGGGTAGGGCTGGGGATATAGCTCAGTGGAGTAAGCGCCTGCCTGGCAAGTGCAGGGTCCTGAGTTCAATCCCCAGTACCGCCAAAAAAAAAAAAAAAAAAAAAAAAAAAAAAAAAAATCTGGGTAATTTTAAATTCTCTTCCTGACTCCAGAGCATAAGTTTTCACCATCTAGACTCAAAGTGAGGGAAAAACCATTGTAAAGTGGATCAATTCTTAATACAGCTAGCTAGATGGCACCTTAACTGTAAGCAAAATAGCTTGATGGAAGTGACTTTAAAATTCACCTGGTGTGAATGTAAATAAAGCCACACGAGGATTACAAAAATGGAACATGCTTTGTGTTTAGCCATCAAAAATAAACATTAAAGTTGAGGACACTGATAACATAAACCAAAATTTGAAAAGATGTTTCTCTATCCCATTCATTGTAAGAGTCACTGTTTCCTGACTTACACTGTCCATGAAACTAATTTATGAAAGCCAGAAATCCTCATTTGATGTTAGTTTTTATTTTCATTTTAAAAATTTATTATCTATGGAAAATTTGTAAGACTACAATAATCCTATGTGTCACTAAAATTTACTGTTAATGTTTGTCTCTTGCCTCCAACTCCCCCTGCTGTAGTTCCCCTGACCCCTGACCCCGGGGAGTGAGCGCTGGCCTGTGACTCGTCAGCATGGCCTCCTAAGGAGCAGGACGTTCTCCTACACGGTCACGATGTCACTATCACACTCTCAGTACATTTCCAGCATGCGACCTTCCTCCAATTTCCATCTCAGTAACGGAGTGTTTTTCCTTTTTAAATTTAAGATCCAACCAGGGATCAATACATTTAGGGTCTTGCTTCAACTCCTTTCATCCAAAGCAGCCCCAGCGCTTCTTTTCTGTTTCTCTCTTTGGTTTTCATGAAAATGGTATTTTTAAGGATTTCTGGCCAGCAGTTTCGTAAAAGGCAGCATTTTTGAGACCATGCAAATATCTAATTCCACTGAGGCATGAAATTTGGACATATTAACCGACAATGATACAAAGCCATAATTTATAACTGTACGCAGCTGCCTGAATACATGAACTCAAAATAAATTTGTTCTTCAGTGAATCAGTGCAAACCCTGGGAAAACAACGCATACCTTGTGCCGTGCCTTTCACTGGGAGTGCAGGCTGCTGAGGGGCAGGGTGAGAGCTCTCCTGAAAAATAAGGAAGTGTTGTGAGAATATCTGTGTAAGCATTCATTTAAAATAAAAGAGGAAATTCCACGTGCAATCCTTTGGTCTTTGCAGTTCACTTAGAGATGCGAGTAGGGCCAGCAGAATGTACATACATAGGGAGATGTTCTAAAGCACCCCTGTTGCACTGTAATGATACAAAACAAGAAACAGCACCAATGCCCATAGAGTGAGACAGTTAATTACACACCCATCCAGTGCAGACATCAAAAAGATAGAGAAGATTTACGTACACTAACATCAAAAGAAATCTGTGATGGGGGGCTGTTAAAAAAGGCAGACAGTAGGGGAGGTTAAATCATTTTACTCTTTATGTGTACGTGGATATATTACTGACAAATATAAACCTTTGATGGTTGTTTTTGGTACATACAGAACAGGGCCTGAGGCCAACAAATAACTGGTAAAGGGATGTTTGGGTTTTTTTGTCTTTGAGACAGGGTCTCGCTATGCAGTTCAGGCTGGCCTTGAGCCCACTTTGTCGCCCAGGCTGGTCTCAAACCTGCAGCGATCCTCCTGCCTCAACCTCCCAAGTGTTGGGGTTACAGGTGTGTGCCACCACACCCAGCTTGAGGGATGTTCTATTAACTTTACAATTTCAACTTTTACATAATGATCATGTATACCTTTTAAACCTAAAAATAAGAAAAGCCATATAAATGAATTAGAGGGTGGTTATATTTTTAGGAGCATCTGTATATCAAACCGCTATTCACTTGCTATTCTAGTAGAGGATTCAAAAGTCTAAACGCCAGGTGCTCCGCACAGGGGGATAGTTTTTCCAAAATTTTTTTGTGCATTCAATTGTACTGTTATAATTCAAACAATGAAGAAACACACAGAAGCAGAAACTTCAAATTATGGTATACAGCTCAAATCTGGCTCACCTCTCATTTTGAAAATAACGCTTAATAAAAACACATCCATGACCATTTCTTTTTGTTTGTTTTTTTTCTTTTTTGTCTTTTTGAGACAGGGTCTTACTAAGCAGTTCAGACTGGCCTTGAGCTCACTTTGTAGCCTACCCAGGCTGGTCTCGAACTTGCAGTGATCCTCCTGCCAGTCTCCTGAGTGCTGGGATTACAGGCGTGCACCACCATGTCTGGCTATGGTACTGACTTTGACATGAAAAAAACTTATTTTTTTTCGTTTTTGAGATAGGGTCTTGGCTCTTGCAGCTCAGCTCATATAGTTAAACCCTCTATTACTTAGCCCAGTCCGGCCTCTAACTTTTAATCCTTTTGCCTCAGCCTTGTTGGTGCTGGATTACCAGAATGAGCCACCATTACCAGAATGAGCAAAAAACATTCCTTATTAACCAAACCAAATCCTGACCTTGGTATATCTGGTCTTAAAGACTTTAAGTTCTCCTCCCTTCCCCTTCCTCTGTGCCCAGAGCTGGGCATCCCGTAGTAGGTCTCATTCATACAAGGCAAGCCCTGCATCCCTGAGCTACATCCTGAGCATAAGTACTTCAAGTCCCTATGTCTAGTGCCACACAGAAGCCAGTTACCATTTGGTTTCCTGCCCACTGTCCTCTATTTTTTCTTTTTAAACTTGTTATTGAAGTAAAATAACATACATTCTGGAAAGTACTTTTTATGGAGGCAACCAAAGTCCTATTGTAATAGTAGATAGTTACTATATTAATTTTTCTTCTCTGCTTTTATCTGTGCCAGACTCTTAGGTAAAATGGTTAAACGCTTAACAAATGTACACACATTCATAAAAAAATATTTAACATCAGCTGAGCATTTCTAATCCAAAATCTGAAATCTAAACTGGCTAAAATTCCAATTTAAAAAATTTTCAACACTATATACAAATAGTCCAGAAGACAAAAAATTCCCTGAAGTCCGAAATACTTGTAGTCTCAGACATTTCAGACAAGGGATACTCAATCTGCACTATTTCTTTATCCATTTCAATGTCCATTTCCTTTTTTTTTTTTTCAATGTCCATTTCCTAAAAGTGACAGATTACCTTTCATTCCTTGTTTTGTTTTCTTGAGACAGGGTCTCACTATGTAATGCAGTCTGGCCTCAAGCTCACGGCGGTCCTCTGGGATTACAGCGTGCACCACCACGCCTAGCTTGCCCTTCATTCTCATTAATAACATCAACTCAAGCTGGAAGGACCAACTTGGGCTGGTGTCATTTCATATTTATTGGAGAATACTTACGTTTTTTGTAGTTCTCTTGGACACCTTGGGAATTTCAATTTGTCGAAGATTCTGTGAAACCTCTGCAAGGCTTTTATGTCTTATTAATGCATTTTTCCTTTTAAAAATAGAAAGAAATTAGTCAAGACACACCTGATAGAAGCTACATATAGTTAAAATGAAACTTTATTTAAATAAAAGTCAGTTGTCTTGGTATTGGCCTGGATTTACATCAAAACAAGTCAACACTAGAATTTCCCAAAATAACTACTAGAAATTCAACTAGTTAATAGCAATGAAAAGCACCAAGGAAAACTGGAAAAGCTTAAGCTTATTTCATAACACCTCCTAGTTCCTAGAGACCCCATTTGGACTGTAAAGAAGAGCGTTATGAACTACAAAATACGGACCACGTAGTTCCTAGGTAACAGAGTGTCAGATGCTGCCTGGCAGGAATTCAGGATAGTTGACTTCCATGATTCAGACTTAAGGGAGACTATTAATTCAGTTACAGAGATAAAGATAATGGACTGTGTTTAAATTCACCCTTTGAAGTGTATAAGTAACAGTGCAAGCGATGCTTTCACACCCTGGGTGCTTACCTCCTCTTCTTGGCTGACTTGGTCCGGAGCTCCTCCAGCTGGTCAGCTTCAGTGCTGCCTGACACTGATTTGTGAGCACTTGACAGAAGAGGCACAGAAAGTGGGGATTTACTCTCTTGTGTCATGGAGTCATCACTGAAGAAGTCTGGAGGAAGGACGCCAGCCAGCTTCTGAGGAATCTCGAGCCCAAGGCTATTGTAAAGCTTCCCCAGTGTCTCTGGGATGGAGTCAATGTATCTGTGGAGGAGATTGGTTAGGTATGGAATGGTTACCACCTCACACCTCTGTTCTTCTTCACCCAGCATGGGAAATGGTCCTCAGTCCCATAACTCCAGACACAACATGTATGGTTCTCAGTAAGATAGCTTCAAAGGAGGAAGCCACCAAACTTACAATTTCAAAATCTCTTCCAGAAAATGTGGTACGTATGCTGGGTCCTCAGTTAGACACACTATGCGCAGCAAAGCTGTCATCTGAAGGAAGATTTTAGAAAATTACCATGTGCCCTCTGCCAGGCCACTGAAAACCTGGAGCACGAAGATATGTACTTACCTCTTCCACTACTTGCTCCATCTCATCTGGGTTTTCTAGTATAGAAGGGCACTGCAGACACATTTCCAGACGCAGAAACACCTGAAGCTGGCACCTTGAAAGAAAAACACGCAGTCATGTCTATGTTGACTACCCATTAACATTAACTGAAAACTCCTTTTGGTACAGATCTATTTATATAAGAAATAATGGGGCTGGGGATATAGCTCAGTGGAATAAACGCCTGCCTAGCAAGCGCAGGGTCCTGAGTTCAATCCCCAGTACCGCCAAAAAAAAAAAAAAAAACTATATAAGAAATAATGACCAGTAAGAAGAGTTACTGCTTTCTCTAAATATTGATGTGCTTGTTAGGTAAATAAATCACATGTCAGAACATCATAGGGAATCAGTTAAGAAGTATCTCCAAGTAACTGGCAATCTTAGATTCCAACAAATGTCGCAGCTTTGCTCTAGAGTAAAATTTTAAAATTAGTAAGTGGAAGGGAGTTACTCACTCTCTCACTTCATCTTCCTTATCCAGTTTTTTTCCTAGATTCTGTCGGAGACTTTTGCTAGTTTTTAAGAGGTCACTTTGTATATGATTCAGGCAGTTCACCTAAAAATAAAAATTATTACATAGCAGGATACCTAAGTTACTTATCATTATTTCTAATTTATTTCATAGCTGACTAATGCCCCAAGAAGGGAACTATATTTCCTTGCAAATTTCCCTTTTTCCTTCATTTGAATGAAAAATAGTGAAATGAATATTCTTCTTTAATATCACTAAAAAGAACATGGTAAAAAAGGATTTGTGAGCAAGTGGACATGGACAGGGCAACCTGCAAGCTGCAATGTCTTAAAATGTTCCATGAAATGCTGATAGAGAAGTTTTATAAAACATTCCTGTTCACTTTAGAAGGAGCCCAACTTTTCCCAATAAACAACAAAAAAATAATGAAAAATGGTCTACAACCATGTTTACAGCACTGCCAGGCACTTTATTTAGGGAGTTTTAAAAATTACAGATGACCAAGTCCCAACCCAAGCTGTTAAAAAAAAAAAAAAAAAAAAAGCTCTAGGTGACTGCGAAAGGCAATGAGGGTTAGAAACCAATGACATGATGTGTGCAACTACCATGCAGTTCAAGTGAGGGCAGAACTTCCACTAGGTGAGACATGTCATTACTCCCACACACCCATTTCTTTGTTTCCACCTTACAGGTCCTGTCTGGCTCACGGACAGCACAAGAGTCATTTCCCAAGGCATGTGAACAAACCCGCCACCAACCAACCACAGCGTCAACTAACACCTGGACTTTCTTACTTCCACTTCCTTGGTGCCTTTCGACTTTAGGAACACTTTAATAGTTGAGATCATGTTCCGAGCACATGAATATAACGTGATTTCCGCTGTGGCCACAGTCTTTTGGTAATTTTCATGTATGTAGGATAGCAGCTCCTCCTCGGTTTTAAAATCTGTGGGAAAAAAAACTCTAAAATTAAGGATCACATCCAAGTTCTTATGTTACTTAAAGCAATGGTTGTGAGCTGGGAGAAGAGCTTGCCTCCCAGGGCACGTCTGAGTAGGCAATGCTGTGGTGGACTGCTGCTCTCTAGGGTTCCAATGACATCATGCTATGGGAAAGGAAAAAGCAATGGCGACAACAGAAAGCAGCTGGCAGGGATTAGGGAGAAGGGACGGTGACTGATTGGATCACAAATGACTTCTGATTTCATGTGTGTCATTTCTAAGTCAGCAACTCTTTCTTTTTTGGTGCTGGAAATTGAACTCACAACCTTGCACTTGCCAATCGGGCACTGAGCTGTTCCCAGCCCCCTGGCCCCATTTCTGTATGTTAGAATATGCAACATTCTTAGTTAAGTGTTTTCTGCTTCAATGTACATACCTGTAATTGAGATGATTGCATTAACCTTCTATCATTTACATTTGTCAAAATTCCTTTGTGGTTCTGCCAATTTTTGCATCATATACATCAAGCCGTTGTTATTAGGTTCATAAGAATTCAGAATTGCTTCTCTTTTTGTGATTGTGTCTTTTGTCAATGACCAATGCATTTATTTATTCCTAATGACTTTATACCTTAAAGTTTATGTTGCTTATATTGATATACCTGCTGTAAAAAAATCCAATCTGATCATTCTAAATAACCTTACAATTGTTATGAGTATTAAGTTATATATATATATTTATGTGTGAATATATGTATATATATACACACATTTATACATATATATATAATATATATATATATATATATATTTTTTTTTTTTTAAGATAGGATCTTGCTACATATTCAGGCTGGCATTGAACTTGTGGCAGTCCTCTTTCCTCACTTTCCAAGTGCTGGAATTACAAGCATGTACTACCAACCCTGATCTAGCCCTAATTATTAATTAATTTATTTATTTCTTTATTTTATTTTGTGAGAAAATTTCACTAAGTTGCTCGGGCTGGGCTGGAGCTTGTGATCCTCCTACTTCAGTCTCCAAGAGGACAGATTACCACAAAACATCTTTTTAGTAAAATCAACATAGTGATCAGTCTACAGTTTGCTTAAGCAGCTTTTCTTCGTAAGAGTTCCTCTGTTTTATTGAATATTTACCTTTTTTTTCCCTATCGCTATTCCATATTTTCAGAAGTGATCGAAGTTTAAAGAAATCTCTGTAAGGAATCTTGTTGGCATTTTGATGGAGATTGCATTAAATCTATCTATAAGTTTGGGGAATGTGATCATTTTGTCAGTGGTGGTCCTGCCTGTCCAAGAACAAGGGATGCCTTTCCCGTCTTCCTCTCTGATCTTCTGCTTCAGAGTACGGTAGTTTTCACTGTAGATACCTCTAACTTCCTTGGTTAATTCCTAAGTATTTCGTTTTTGTTGATATTGTTGTGAATGGCATTGTTTTCAAATTTCTTTCTTGGTGGGTTCACTAACAAACACATGGACCAATGGAACAAAATAGAGGACACAGAAACAACCCTGCACACATCCAATGACCTGATCTTTGAAAAAGGGTCAAAAACATACACTGCAGGAAAACATAGCATCTTCAACAAATGGTGCTGGGAAAACTGGCTATCTACACATAGAAGATTGAAGCCAGACTCACCATCTCTCACCATGTACTAAATTAAAATAAAAATGGCTCAAAGATTCAAATATTAAAACAGAAACACTTTATCAGCTAGGAGATAAGACATAAGTACTTTCTGAACAGAACCCCAGTTGCGTGTGCACGAGCGCACATACACACACACAAAAAATAACCCATCAAAAATCAACAACTGGGAACATATCAAATTGAAAGCTTTTTGTACAACAAAGGAAACTACCAACAGAGTAAAGAGACAATGTACAGAATGGCAAAAAATGGGCAACTGAAATGAATATAAGCTTCTTAGAAACGCAAATGGCCAATAGATACATGAAAAAATGCTCGACATGGCTGGTCATTACAAAAATGCAAATTAAAACAACACTGAAATTCCCTGGCTATCATCAAGAAATGAAATAACAAATGCTGATGAGGCTATGGGTTGGGGGAAACTTCTCCACTGTTTGTAGGAATGTAAACTAGTGCAATCACTGCAGAAATCACTATAAAGGTTCCTCCCAAAACTTAAAACAGAAATTCCATTCAACCCAGCTATTCCCCTTCTATTATCTTCCTGACTGAATAAAAGTTATTACATTATAGTGATACATGCATACTCATGTTTACAGAAGCACAATTCATAACGGCTAAATCTTGGAAGCAGCCTATATGTTCATCAACAGATGAATGGATAAAGAAAAGTGGAACTTATATAGAACAGAGAACTACTTTGCTTTAAAGAAGGATAAATTTGAGCCATGTGCAGGAAAATGAATGCACTTAAAATCCATTATGTTAAGTGAAATAAATCAGACACACAAGCCTAAATATTGTATTGTTTCTCTTATATGAGAAACCTCAAGTATTTTAAGTAAATCAAAGAACAAAAGACAACAGGAAATAGGGAGACTGACTTTCACAAATGGGGAAGGGAACAGGAGATGTTGGAAGCGGGGAGGAGAGAAGGGCAAGGAGACGTGAAAGAATTAAAACATGTCATGTACATGTGCCAACTACTCATAGTGAATGTATTCACCGTGGACTGCAAATATGCACCAATTGAGTTTCAAATGAATACACAAACAAATGAAAATGCTGTAGAACAGAGGAGCACCTTTTGGTTTAGAGCTTCTTAATGCTCTTCCTCTGTCTTCCAGTTTATCTGCTGTCCTTCCACCGACTGTCTTCTGGCTCGCCTTCTCCCCAGCGGCGTCCGGGCTGCCATCTGGGTGTAACTTCTGAGCCTTCACATTCAGCCTTGCCACATTCAACATCTTGAGGGACCGACACATGGTTTTCATCTTCTGCCTCACTGGAGTGCGAGGGACGCCTCCTGCCAACATCACAGCAGGGAGGAAATGTCAACTAACTTTCTCTGCTGTGGAATCAAGAACTACTTCAATTCAGATGCCATGAAAGAACAATGAAGTCTACCCTTTCAGGGTGATTGGGATTAGGTGCTTCTTAAATCATTTTCTACCCAAAACACAGAGTAGGAAGTCCTTATAACTGATATTTAGGAACTAAACTACACGTCATTAGATGAAGGCCACAGGGTCACAGTGAAACTACAAAAGACAATTTAGCAATCTGCATCAAGAGCCAGTTTTCACATTCTTTAACATAGTAAACTGTTCCTCAAAACATCTAAGGAAAGCACTCAAACATGCATGAGTTACTGCAGTGTCATTTATGAAAATTGAAAACAATCTAAATGCTTCACATGAGAATTTGTAAATTTTGTTAAACAATGAGGTAGAATAAAAGGCAAAGGAGCACATGAACAAATAATTACAAGGCAAATATGAGGAGACTGCATTCAAATTTCTGCTATTACTAAAAATGAAGGTAGTTTAGTAGAAAGGACTGTGGGTGATTACTTTTACCATCATGGGCTTAGGATTATTTTCAAATCTTAAATACAAGAATTTTCCCTTGTTATTTAGTTTCTACTTTAACCTCACTTCAGGGAATGTCAATCTTTTAAAACATAGTCTCTACAGACTGCCTTAAGAAACAGCCATTCTATGTGCTTACGTTTCTTTTTGGTATCTTCTTGGTTAGCTACAGTAGATTCTTCCCGAGATTTTCTCTGGTAGAGCTCGGACAGGGAACATGTTAATTCACTTTCAGTTTTGGAAGACCGCTCCTTATTAGCTGAGGCAGCCTGTAGTAACCTGTGAAGTCAAGCTCTCTATAGTAAAACAAAATTCTAATTTTCCAAAATGCTTTGAAAGTGAACAAAACAGGAAAAAATATTTATCATCCTCTTAAAAGCTAATTAACAGTTATCCCCACAGGGTGCCTTCAAAAATAGTTTTTCTTAGAAAGAGAAAAACTCTTATTTTTTCTTTTGTAAAAAAGTTAGTGACTTTTAGATACCTTACTATAAACTCCCCCAACCTAATCTCTTCCCAAAATTCTCTGTGTGGGAATTTGGAGGCTGGCCAGTGGTAGATATGTCCAAAAGGACATCACTAGATCAGTACTATGATCCCAAGTTATTCTCTGGCTGCTTCATTTGTGTGAATAGCAAGACCTGAATGCAAAACACAGACAGACACTGCTACCAGACACAGACGGAAACTATGCACACAGTACAGCAGCCATTCCTTCTCTCATTTCTGATTTGATTAAACTGCAGGGCCAAAGTTGCCTTGCTCACAAATCTATATATCTCATATTGACTTTTATTAATTCTTCATGAACTGGGGTATACTTGCAATTATGAGAACCATTTCATACCTGGGCTTCCCTAGTTTTTTTAAACCTGGTTTCCATACCTTAAAGTATAAAATGACATAGTCCACTATAAGGAGTACTGTAATCACTGCTGAATAATTCTTTTTTTTTACATTCTGAGATTTCCCTGATGGGGGCAAAGTGGGCTTCCAGAATCTCCTCCGTCTTCACTCTGTAGTGGTTAAATCCCTGCCTGTCCCTTGAATAATTCTATTTAAAAAAAAAAAACAACCAACTAATGTAGGGTTGATGAGAAAAGGAGGAAGTTGATAGGTGGGATATTTAGTTACTGAATGTTTTTCCACCTAAAGATCAGTCACCAGGAAAACCATGAAAAGGTACAGCATTCAAAAATGTATTATTTGCATTTCAGTATCTATTATCTGAGATCATCTGATTAAAAGTGGGAGAAAGTTATAGTGCTACTGGCCGACCGGCGATCACAAATCAGAGTATGTGCAGGGATACCAGCTCCACACATGTGGCTGGACTGCAACAATCATCTCTCAGGGTATAGGGGGTCCTTTAACTGTGGGATCATTCACTAGTTTTTCATTTTGCTGTTAATTTTTCTTTTTTTTTTTGTTATTATTTTTTTTGTGTGTGTTAATTTTTCAAAACACAAACCTTTCAACTAGAAAAAGCACAGAACAGAATATCAATAGAGAAGTATATACCTCTCACAAGATTAAATACTTGGTAACAGTTTCTCATAGCTGCTTCAGATCCTTTTTCAAAGAAGCTAGGTATATATTGTAGGCACAGCTAACACCTCACCCCATGGCTTCCCACCTCTTTCCACAGGCATTCCTAGGTTTGTGTGTATCTCAGACCTGTGTATAACAAACCTAGCATAAACGGCTACTTTGTTGTAAATTCTACATAAACATACCTCTTGCAATAGTTTGTAGTCAACACACTTTTCAGTTTTTCACATGTATATAAATAGCTCTAGTTCATTCATTTTTACTAATCTATATATAATATTCTACTATAGGACTACACTGTCATATTATCACTTCCCTTCTGTGGGTCAAGTGGTTCTTATTACATTTTCTCTATTAGTGACTGGTGACGAAGACGCTTCCTTGCATCTAAGAATGCCGTAATGTAGAAGTCTAGAAGTGAATTTCTGGTTATCAAGAGTATGTGGTTTCTGCTTACCAGGAATATCCAAATTGTCCTTGAAAATGGTTGTAAGCATTTATACCTCCACCTCCTAAAGTTCATATTAGGTGGTACTATCATAATTATTAATTTCTGATAATCTAATAAGTACAAAATAGGACTTTTTAAAATTATGGTTTTAATTGGAGTGCCTTCAAATGACTGGCTGTCAGATGATTTCTTCTTGTGTAATTTGCTTCCTGGCACGCTGTAATTTTTAGTTGTATGGCTTCTCTTGTGGATTTTTAGGACTTCTGTACTAATTTGGATACTAAGTCTTTATTGCCTAGATAAATTGCAGTTATTGACATCTATGACTTGCCTTTATACTTTAATACTCAAATTTTAAAATTTATTATAGTCAAATATATTAATCTTTTCTATTACAGTTTGAGTTTTTGTCTTTAAGAAATCTATACTTGCCAGGCATGGTAGTGCCACCTGTAATCCCAGCACTTGGGAGGCTGAGGCAGGAGGATTGTTGCAAGTTTGAGACCAGCCTGGGCTACAAAGTGAGCTCAAGCCCAGCCTGAAATGCATAGAGAGACCCTGTCTCAAAAAGATCAAAAAGAAAAAGACAAAAAAAAACCCCACTGTACTGTACAAGTTTGTTATTATTTCATTGATGTTTAATTCTGAATGGTTTCCGACATCTATAATACACAGGAGTGTTTTATTTGTATTTAATTTGACAAGTTTAAGCCCGCATGTAGAAAACCGAGAGTTGATTCTAATAATTAATACCCAGAGAAATAAAAAGTTTTACCAAAATGACTCCATCAAATTTGAACTGGCACCACTGATGTTAGAGAAGGTAAACCACTTCTCCAGGACAGCTGGGCTCCAGGGCATTGTGCAGCTGAGCTCTTGCTGAGCCCACTCCGGAACCAAGGGAGCTGCATGAACACAGGGCAGGGGCAGGACAGGGGAGGAGACATTAGCACCACTGCAGAGTTCCAGGGACCTGCTCCCTGTCTGGACCAACTGCCTCCCACGGGACTTAAAAAGTGGCTTAACAACATTAACTTATCCCACCATGTACTACTGCAGGCCGACACTGTCTGTGAAAAATGCACAAGCAAAATTTACAGTTTTTTTGTTATTAGGGGCAATAAATCCTTCCATCTTATTTCTAAGGCGTTCCTCTAAAAACATGCTATTTTTCTCTTCTCAAAAATGTACTTCTTTTTTTCTTTTCTTTTTTTATCTTTTTGAGACAGGGTCTTACTATGCAGTTCAGGCTGGCCTTGAGCTCACTTTGTAGCACAGGCTGGTCTCGAACTTGCAATGATCCTCCTGCCTCAGCCTCCCGAGTGCCGGGATTACAGGCATGCGCCACCACACCCGTACCTCTCTTAACAAGTGGCTTTAGCACAAGAACAAATACAGTAATATAACATTCAGCATAAAACTATTGAATGTGGTAACTGGGGAACATTAAGAGGGTAAATGTGAAACAGTATGATGTGGCACTGTGTTGTGGGAAGAGTAAGTTTTATTAAAACAAGCCTGATGGAGACTGTGGTTGGACAGCACTAACATAAACTTTAAGTAAACTTCATAATCCTGAGAGCGTGTTTTGGGACCTCAGGCAAATGAAATTCTATATATTCAGGAACACTCCCAGGGAAAAAAAACCCAAATACTTAAAATGTACTAAAATTCAAATCGAGACTTTCAAGTTCTAGAAACTGTATCAGTGAGAGATTACAGAGATAAATGACACAACATCTACTCTGAAAGGAGTTTCAGAGTCAGAAGAGTAGATGAGCCAAGGGCTCTGCCACAGACAGGTATAAATGTTAGCACGTGCTCACTCAGGCTGGTAGACGAGGGAGGGCACAAGGAAAAATGGTACCTGGGCTTGGTCTGATGTGTGCATTGGACCCACCTGGACCGTGTGCTGCAGAAAGTAAATAAAACACACTGATCTACACCCTCCAACTGTCAGCCAGGTACTGGCACCGAGTACTGGAGAAAATATTGATTCTTCTTTTACCACATTCCCAAATACAGTTTCCAGACCTGCTTCTAAGAGTATAAATAGTTAAGGTATGGTTTGTTCTACCACAGTACAAATTTTCTGTAATACAAAGAGCTAATACGTGATCGGCAAAGTAATGTCATCTGCACAAAGTATTACCCTATTTTGGCTGAAGTGTGATTATTCCTAAGGGGCTAACACTTGGTAACACCTAGTAGCAGCAGCTGAAGTGAACCAACAGCTAAAGACAACAAGCCAGAGGAACGGACTACCCCACCCCTCCACCCACCACGCCCTTCTACCCACACTCTCCTCGCCTGTGTGGTGATTTGCTGTTTCTGGAACGTGCTTACTATGTAGTTCTCGATCTTTGTCACTGTCCTGTGTCCCCAAACTACAACCATCTCAACCCTTTCTCTGGCCTCCTTCCTCCCGTCACAGGATCTTTTCAAAGGACAAAGCACAGATGCTACAGAGTGTACTTACTGGGAACTTAATGTGTCTCCTTACTAGCACTAGACCGTTCACTGGGATTGCTACTACTTTTTGTTACTACCAAAGATTTTGAGAAGTCTGTCCCAACCCGCTTTCTCAAAGCTATTATTTTAGAATAAGACTTTGTAGACCTTTTTTTAAAAAGAAACCTCACATCACATTATAGCATTAATTGTTGTAATTCCATTTGCTATGTCACACTGAGACATTCAGACAATGGCAGTAAGGTCTGTGGGAATGAGCACAGAAGGAATACCCAGTTAGTACACTGCGCCCACAACCCGTCAACCCCTGGAGCCCATGGATCCACAGCCTTTTCTCTCAGCCTTCTGTTGTCTTCACTTCACTCCTTATCCTGACCAGCCCCATGGACAACCACCGTAATCCCTTCCTGTTCCCACTTTGGAACCCATTCCCCTCTCGCCGCACCATCCTCACGTGGCAAAACCCCAACCCTGGCTGCTATAGCACTCAGCCTGCGCTGTAACTGCTTCCAGCAGGTGACAGTGCTGAAGGCAAACAAACTCGCTCATGAGGGACCTCCTTTTACATTCATGACCACAGAGGCAACCTTGCCCACTTCCTGTCTTCATTCCCATTCACAAACCCCACTCTCCCCACCTCAAGCGCCAACCCTCCATTAAACCTTTGTTGTTGGGCCAGGGATGTAGCCCAGTGGAACAGCACCTGCCTGGCAAGCGTAAGGTCCTGAGTTTGATTCCTGGCACCAAAATATATGTATATATTAAATAAAAAATAAAAGTAAACCTTCATTGTCAGCCAATGACTTCTTCCTGGCTCACTGAATGAACTAAGAACCCCACAAACTCGCATCACATTCACTCGCCTCCCAGCAGCCCCTCAGATAGTTTGGCCTCCCCACCAGTTATAAGTGTATGTTCCCACAGTCAGCCTCTCCAACTGCACCTTCTCCAAGACGTCTCACCAGCAACCCTCTCCTTCTCCCCAGAGCTTTTAGTGCATCAGCAGGCGCACATGCTACGGTGGCTGAAAAGCAAAACCAAAAACCTTGACTGCGCTTCTCTGGCCACTGTCCATAGCTCTAATCTCCTTCACGGCAAAGCAACTCCCACAGTCTGCGCTGGCTGTTTTCACTGCTTGTGTCACATTCTCTCCTGAAGCTGCTCGCAACTCATGTTTCCACCTTCCTCGTTCCCCCAGAACCCGCATCATGATCACCAGCAACCTCCAAATTGTTCAGTCAAACATCAACTCCCAGCTGTCATCCTCCTCGACCCACTGAGAAAGCAAATAACCCAGCCCAGCAGGCCCTCCTCCCCCGGCTTCCAGAACATCACATGCAGGCCTTTCCTCTACCTCACGCCTGCCCTTTTGGTGTCTCTTTTGCTAGTTCCTGATCCCCAGAATGCCAGGGTTTAGACCTTGGTTCCTTCTCTTAGCCCTCTGGTTATATTAACCCATTTCATGACTTCAAATACCACAGCTGACTCATCTCCAGCCCAAACAGACCTGCCGAATCCCACACATGCCTAATTCCTAGTGCAGACTATATTCAGATGCCCAGCTCAGATTTATGTCCCAAACAAACCCCAAATCCTTACCAGCCCAGTTACCTGGCTTTCCCACAGCCTTCCCCATCAGGAACGGTAACTGCTCTCAGGGGGTTAGGCCCAAACTCTGGTCATTTTCAGTATTCCCATATTTCATACCACCCATGTGATTCAAGGCAGATTCTGTCGGCTCTTCCTTCAAAATAGGCACAAAAACCCAGCTCCTTCTGTTCCCCGCATTGTTACCACTATCTCTTGCCTGGATTATTACATACCTCTGATTGTCTCTTGCTATCCTTGCCTCTCTCTGGCCAGTTCTCAACACAGTATCCAGGGTAATAACACTGGTAAGATGTAAGTCAGAGATTGTGTCTCTTTGGGAAGCTCCCAAACGCTTCCTCCCTTACTCCCAGAAACAGTCCAAGTCTTTTCATTTGTTCTACACAATGTGGCCTTCTGCTGGCTCTCTGCCCTAGCTGCCTACCACCTGGCTCCTCCTACCTCAGCCACAGGCCTCCTTGGGTCTGGTCAACACCAGACACGTGCCCCTGTCTGAGCTTTGGCACTTGCTGCTGTTGCCCTGATGGGCAACTCTCCCACCATGCCCTCTAGCCTATGTAGTACAGGTCTTCTCTGACCACCTAGCACTCCCTGCCTGCCTGCTGTTTTAGTATAGCACTTGTCTTTCAAATAAGAGACAGGATTTTCCTTATTTAGCTCATTGTTTTTTTGTTTTGTTTTGTTTTGCGGTACTGGGGATCGAACTCAGGACCCTGCGCTTGCTAGGCAAGCGCTTATTCCACTGAGCTATATCCCCAGCCCCTTATTTAGCTCATTGTGGTCTCCCTGGCTAGAAGGTGAGCGTGGAGCGAACAGAGGCCTTTCTTTATCCGTTTTGTTCGGATGTAGTCCCAGTACTTAGAAGAATGCCTGGTGGATAGCAGGCACTCAGTCTGTTCAGTAAATGAGTGAGTGGAAGAAATACCAAGTTTATTTACCTAGAATAAGTAATAATATTGTAATAATTTAGCAAATTTTAAAATAGACACTAGGGAATCAAACTTAGGACTTTGGGCTTGCCAGGGAGGCGCTTATGCCACTGAGCTATATCCGCAGCCCTACCTTGACTCTGATTTCAAACTGATTTCATAGACCCTTCAGCCTCCTCAGAAGTGCTTCACAATTTCTATAAATAATGCTTTAAACTGCCTGAAATACTGAGCTTGCTCTTTCGCTTTTATGTACTGGAGTATAAAAGTTTTGCTACTGGAAAAGATTGCAAACCACTGCAAACTGTTAGTTACCAGCTCAGAAGCTTACCAGAAGCAGCAGTATCTTCAAATAAATGATGAATCTGATTCAATACACCATCTGTAACATCTGAGAAAAGGGACGCTATATCCTGGGGGTCTTTGACCGTGACTGTTTGTAGAAAATGTCCTTGGAATTCAGCCTCCTTGGCGTGGAACACAGTGAGAATCATGGCACTGGCAGAGAGAGGGGACAGGACCCCAGTGACAGGGGGCCACCCTTCCCCCGGGTCCACGCTGGCAACCTACAAAAAGGTTCTAATTAGCCGAGGATATTGTCAATGAGCCTAAAGAACACAGCTTAGTAAAAGAATAACCACTGGCTATTAGTGGTAGATGAGAATTTAATCTTGTAATCCTGAAGTTCTGATTTACAAATTAAAAAAACCTAACACTGCCAGGAATATTTTGTAACCACTGATGTGCTGACGGAATCCTCCCAACCGCTCTGAGGTGAAAAGATCGTCCTCATTTGGTAAAGGACTGAAACGGCTGAGGAAGAAGCAACCTATGCAAGATCACCTGCTGTTGGGGAGATGCTAGGCACAACAGACTTCAAAATCCACGCACGTGGGCACAACGTAACGCTACCACTTCAGGGTTTCTCCAGAACACCCAGGGGGCAGGGCTGACCCCTCATCCACCACCTGTGCTCTCCTTGCCAGAGCACTTGGCTCTTAGAACAGCACCAGCAGTGACCACCCCACCTTTCTCTGGGTTGGTCCACATCGGGACCCAGAATATAGGCACTGCTGGAGATTATGAAGGCAAAGCAAAGTAAGGGAAGAGTAGTTTATAAATACCCATCACTTTTAAATCAAATCTGCTTACATGTATGGTCCTTTCAGAAGACATTTCTATATCTTAACTATTGTGATGCTAGTAGAACTAATTCCACAGTGTAACAGCTTTATCTTACATACATATAAAAAAAACTAATCAGTACAAAAGAGAACATTTAAAAATTAAAAAGAAATCACCCATTATTTCACATTCTAACACAACCATTAGGTTGATCACTTTCTTTCCTACATGTATCTAAGAACTTACTTGGATTCAAGGCAGTTGCAATTTTTTTTTTTTTGTACCAGGAGTTGAACTCAGAACCTTTTTATAAATGGTTTCTTCACTAATGACAGCCTTAGCATGACGCTACAATGGAGACAGAATTAGTCCCCAAACAACATCCATTTTCCAGGGCTGTTATGTGGGGCAGTCTTTGGGATTTTATAAACATACTCATATCAAATCACCAGGCTGTTCTGGGACAAGAATCACACAGCACGTGGACACCTACCAGATATAACTCTTCAGCCATCAGACTGCTTGCCAGCTGCTGAAATAACAGCCCTTGAGTCAACCTGTTCTCTGCACTTTGTAGCATCCAGCTGTTGGTACCCAAAGTGCCACTCACTGGGAGAGACCACTGGGCCACTGAGCCTTTTAGAAAAATTTTAACTGGGTTCTGAAAATGTCTCTGATGCATGGCCAAGGGCTCTAGGGTGACTGTCCATGTTTCTTGAATCTCTTTGCCTGTGAGAAGAAAAGAATATTAAAAATTCTAAAATAAGAAAAACCATTACTAAAAAGAGATTTAATAATAAAAACACCAGATTTCCAATTTAGGTATCAGTATTCCCATTTATTTCCCACTTCAACAGCAAGCTACCACCGCAAGGGACAGACTCCACAGGAAACACTATACCCACATGTCACAACTTCTCAATAACTGTAAGTTAGGTTTGTTTGTTTGTTTGTTTACTTACTTACTTACTTATTTATTTATTTATTTATTTATTTTTGCCTTTTTGAAACAGGGTCTATGCAGTTCAGGCTGTCCTTGAGCTCACTTTGTAGGCCAGGCTGGTCTCCAACTCACAATAGTCCTCCTGCCTCAGCCTCTTGAGTGGTGGGATTATAGGCATGCGCCACCACATCTGGCAATAACAGTAACTTAGAAATGTGCAGTCAAGCAATGTTTTTTCTGTGCTGGGGACTGAATCTAGAGGCTCCTCATGCACTCTAGGCAAATACTCTAGACACCAGTTCGTAAGCCTGTAAAATACAGTGCATCATGTCGTAGAAGGAGGTTAAATTCTAAAGACTGAATGATAAACTCCTTAAACAAAACTACTCAAACAATCCTCTAAGTTCCACACAGCACACCACAGTTTAATGTATGCTTGTCTATGCAGTATATTTCTGTGTGAGTGTATAACATATTTAGAAATAAGACTCATGATACAGAAAATCACATGGTTGAAGAAATCTGTGAAGATTCCAATGTGATTTTGTAGATTAATTTATTTCTTCTCTTGGTGAATCAATGACTCCCTCCCTACAGTTTTCATTTGATCAATCTCTTCCAAATGGCAATAAAATCTAAACATTGATATGCTTGGGTATTTGACAATATTATGCTTCTTTGGGAACACCCAGAAAATTCTTTTTTAAAAAAATCACTTACATGTTCTTTTTTACACACGACCTGCCAATTGTACTGGATTAGAAATCAATCCTTTTCTGGGGTATCTCTGATTTTACTTACATAGTTTTAGATTTTTTTTCAAGTACAAGCATTGAGTGCCTGGGCTGTGAAAAATGCTAAAGAAGTTAAAAGCATGACCTTGTCTTAATGAAGTAAATGTACCTAGGACTTTAAAACCTCCAAAATACTATTTGCTTACCTTTAACAGGGAGAAATAATGTTCCTTCTGTCCGTGGAAATGAAGCTTCATATACAGCAGAATTACAGAGCAAACAGTTTAACATGGCATCAGTTGGCAGAGCTGAAATCCACGGAGAAAGGTGAGGTTCACTTGACATCTTTCCTTCACCCTTGAGCATTGTCTCTCCAGCTTTAGTGAGACCCCAGCTGAAAGTTTCAGGTGGCAAGACAGTGCCTCCTCCGTGTTGGAGCAGTTCACAAATTGTCCAGTACCCAACATGGTCTGGGGACTCCCACAACTAAAATCAAAACAGAGGATCAGGTTAGTGTAAATTAGGCACTCATGAATAAAGCTAAAGGAAGTAAAGCTGATACCTATATCAAAAGATCAAATTACAAAATTAATATACTTGTCAGACCAAACAAACATGGCCAGCATCCACCACTGTACATCCAGAACATGATGACTGCAGAGCATGCTTTCAAGAAAGCATTCATTTGACAAAATACACTTCATTTGTATTTTCTGTCAAAGAATAGAACTAGGTATAAATCAGGAAGTATAAAATATTAAGAGTCAGAAGAGATACAAACTTTTATACATTAATGAAAATAATTCTGCCTTATACAACATAAGGGTGAACGAGGATCACAAAAAGAGGCAGCAGGGGCATAATGATCTGCTAGAGTGTGACTGTCACTCTGCTTAGCCTAACCCACAAGTCTGAGGGACCTAATAACTCCTCCACAGATTTAACCAGAACTCAGTCATCTCTTCCTGTTTTTTTTTAAGATAAAATGATACAAAATTTCAAAACAAGATGACAGGAAATTAACAATGGTTATTATATTGCATATTGTTATCTTCAAAGTAGTTGCTCAGATTACCAGATACAGGCATGCAAGACTGATCAAACAATATAAGCACTAATTGTTCCTTTCAATGGATAGAGATTAGTACAATTACCTTAGCTACCTTATATATGTCCGTATGTGCAGTCCTTCCTTTCCCGTCCCAGGTGTTCTTTCTTTTTGAGTAGTTTCTTTCCTTTTCACAATGCCTATTGTGCCTTTTGTATCTTACTTTTCAGTTTCTTATGTGAGGGAGACAATATGATGTCTACACATGCGATATTGATTTATTTCACCTATGAGTATGTCCTCAAGTTGCATCCATTTACCTATAAAAGTCTCTAATTTATCTTTCTTTATAGCTGAGCATAAAAATACCACATCTTTTTTACCCATTCCTTGATTGATGGGCATTTGAGTTGTTTCCAAAATTTAGCTATTAGAAATTGTGTTGTCATAAACGTGGGTGCACACATACCACTCTTATACGATGCTTTTAATTCTTCTGGGAAGATGCCCAGAAGGAGAATAGCTGGGTCGAATGGAACCTCTAATCCTAGTTTTTTGAGGAATCTCCACATTGATTTCCAGTGGTCGCACCAGTCTACACTCCCAACAGTGAAGTGTTCCTTTTACCTCACAGCCTTGCCAGCATGTTACTGGCTGATTTTTTGATGATGGCCATTCTTTTTGGGGTGAGATGGAATCTCAGTGTTGTTTTCATTTGCATTTCTCAGATGAACAACGATGTTGAACATTTTTTCATATATTTATTTACCATTTGTAAGTCTTCATCGGAGAAGTATGTGTTCATCTCAGATGCCTATTTTTGGATTGGGTCTTTGACTTGGGGGGATTCTGATTTTTAAAAATTCTTTATATGTTCTAGATAGAAGTCCTTTGTCTGAGGGACAGTTGGCTTCTTCCTGGGTTCTTATGTAGCCTACAAAAAGGCTGTGCCCTACCTCTAGCCTTCCCTCTAGTATTCTTCCAAATCATATATTTGAGCATACTACTTCTCTGAAAACTTTGAAAGACTTCCCACCACTTCCAGGATAAAGTAACTCTTAGCACATCTATGAAGTTGTTCGCAACACATTATCTTCTATTTCCTCCACCCAGCATCCCAATACAGGATAACACCATGGGAATAGGAGGAGGAAGACCCACCCTAGACTACTCTAAACTGCCATGAATGGGAGGAAAGTGATATAGCCAAGGCCATCCAGGCAGTCCTCCAAACTTCCATGACATTCAAAGTCAAAGAGGAGCAAGGAATTGTGCACAGATTCAGCAAGGCAATGGCAGGCCAGTCAAAGAATCCAAGTGTCTTAACAGTGCTGGCAAAATTGATCCTCTGATTGGAAAAATCGTTCGATGGATTAATTAGTTTATGATTGGTATTAAAAAGTAAACAGAAACTTGCCAAAAAAAAAAGAGAGAGAGAGAGAAAAGAAACCTCAGTGTGGGCGTGCACGTCTGTAATCCCAGCCCTCAGGAGGCTGAGGCAGGTGGATCATTGCAAGTTTGAGATCAGTCTGGACTACAAAGTGAGCTCATGACCAGCCTGAACTGCATAGCAAGACCCTTCCTCAAAAAGACAAGGGGAAAAAAAAAAAGAAACTTGGGAGGCTGAGGCAGGAAGATCAGTGTAAATTCAAGGCCAGCCTGGGCTCCATAGTGAGTTCAGGGCCAGCTTCTGTCTCCAAACAAAAAAACCCAAAATATTAAAACACAACAGTAAACACTACACATAAGAGTGGTACTGAGCATAATGAGAAATTTTTGAACTTTTGTTTCAATTACGCACAACAATCTGAGAAATACTGCCCTGGATGAATCAATTGACTAGTAGACTAGTATTTGCTGTTAACATGGATGTGGTTCCTTTGTATGGAAGATGGGAATAGAAAGATAAAAGATAAATTAGTTTGGAGGCCACAGATCCTGATTGGTTTTTCCCTGCAAAATGGATACCAAAAAAAAATGTTGAAATTGAAGCAGTGAGAGGACCAGCCAGGAGAAAAAAATCTGCTTATCAAATGAAAGGTAAATCTTGAGTAAGAGTTTACAAGGACATTAACTTTTTTTTTCTTTTTTGTCTCTTTTTGAGACAGGATCTTGCTATGCAGTTCAGGTTGGCCTTAAGCTCACGTTGTACTCCAGGCCGATCTTGAACTTGCAAAGATCTTCCTGCCTCAGCCTCCTCCTGAGTGCTTGGCGTTGGACATTAACTTTCGATTAAAAAGCAATATATGTCCATAATTTTTAAACAGCATAGAGTACAGTTACACTTTTCTTTTTTTTTTGTAGTACCAGGGATCGAACTCAGAACCTTGCGCTTGCCAGGCAGGCGCTTATTGCACTAGCTATATCCCAACCTACAATTTTCACTTGTATACACATAGTAAGGTGATGGACATGTCAAATTTAAGGATCTGCAAATGTCCACTGGACTATAAACTCCAAGAAAGCAGTTGCTTGGGTCCCTAATGGTAAGCTAGTCCCCAGCCTGCCATCTGTGAAGTCTTATTTCTAGTCACTATTTGAGATAATACAATTCTAGACTGAAGTTTTAAATCTGATTCGATATCAACTCCAAATCAAGCAGTAATGTTACATACTCTAACACTTGATACACTACTTTAACAAGTTTTAAATTTTCCATTTTCCTCACCTGTTACTTAGCATCTCTAACATTTTTGCCCTTTTCTTCTTTGACAAAACACTGTGGCATTATTTTGGATTTGCCAAGCCTATTTAGGGGCTTGGAATGTGAACACACACTGGAAATCTTAACACACTATCATTATTTGGGTTTTTTTGTGTGTGTCTTTTTGAGGCAAGGTCTCACTATGCAGTTCAGGCTGGCCTTGAGCTCACTTTGTAGCCCAGGCTGGTCTCAAACTCACAATGATCCTCCTGCCTCAGCCTCCCAAGTGCTGGGATTACAAGGGATGACAGGTGTGCGCTGCCACACCCAGCTATTGTTTTAAAAGTACCTGTTGATCTCCCAGGTGTAATCCTGCAATTTAACCCACTCCTGGTTTCGTGCCAACCTATCTCCTGTAGATAGAATCACATCTTTTACTTCTCTGAACTGCTTGCTTCTCCTGGACTTGAACACAAGCCACACTCACAGCCCTGGCCTGACACACTGGCCTCCTGCGCTGATTTCTGCTGCTCCTGCCATCACTTAACAGGGCTCAGCACGCCTGGCTTTTCTGTTTCTGAAACAAACTAAGCTCATCTCTAGGTCGCATCTTCTCACCTACTGTTCTTCATAGGACTGCTCTTTGTAAATCTTCGTACTCCTCCTCCACCACCACTCAGTCTTCTGCTTAAAAAGGCGTTGTCGGACGACCACCCCCATAGGAGTGCAACACCTGCCTCGACTTCCACATCTGACTCCCACGCCCTTGCCCAGCCTTACGTTCTTCAGAGCAGGATTTGAAGCCGTGTCGCTTACCTGCTCACTTGTTTCCTGTTAGCCTTTTCTATTTAATACCTCGTCCACACTAGAAGCTAAGCTCCGCTGCCACCACTATCTTCCCAGCAGCCAGAACAGGGTAGAATGTTTCACACCCAGTAGTCGCTCAGGCCGGGCGTGGTGGCGCACACCTGTAATCCCAGCACTCGGGAGGCTGAGGCAGGAGAATCGTTGAGAGTTCGAGACCAGCCTGGGCTACAAAGTGAGCTCAAGGCCAGCCTGCACTGCACGGCGAGACCCTGTCTCAAAAAGACACACACACACAAAAATCAATGTAGTGGCTCACTAATATTTGTTAACTAAAATAACATGACATAAAGAAAATGATGAAAATAAAAACGCACTTGCAGTGCTTAAGGGAAGTAGGGGAACTCACTGCCTCAACCAGAAACCCTATTCGCCATCGAAGACTGTGTGTATGCCTTTATCCATTTGGTCAGCAAACATTCACGGAACACCCACAGTGTTCAATACACACCTGTGAGGGTTACAAACATGCTCTTCTTCAAGGTATTTTTAGATCAGATGCAAAGTGACAGATGCACGCAGTTGGAACATACTAGCATCTCTGTCCTAGGAGGAAGACCTAAGTCTGGGAAGGCGAAAAGGGACCTCCGCGAGACCGTCTTCCGAAGCGGCCCCGGGCCGTCCGCCCTCCTCACGTTCCGGGCCCTCGCACACCTGCGAGTCCCGGACAGAGACGAGCCCCGCGCACCGCGCCCGAGCCCGCCATCGCCTCACCTCAGACCCCTCGGTGATGTCCACCCAGTAGAAGGTAATTTTTCGGGCGACCATGACCTCCTGGACTCTCCTGGGCAGCAACTTCTCCATCACCTGCCTCGGCGCGTGCGGCGGGCGCCGGGCCTGGGCCTCGCAGCCCGACACGAACTGCAGCAGCTCCCTCCGCGAGCGCGGACAGGGCGCCAGCAGGAAGAGGGCGTTCGCCAGGCCCCCGAGCCCGGCCTCGGCCTCCTTGGCCTCGCTCTCGGCGTCCAGCAGCCTGCGGCCACCGCTCCGCAGAATCGGCTTGGTAGGCGACGTGATCTCGGGCCGGTCCCACTGGTAGTCCAGCAGCGTCTCCATAAGGGCGCTGTGCGTGAGGCTGGCCGGGGGCGCCGGGCCGGGCAGGGGGGCGCCGTGCGCGAGACCCCCAAGCCGGGCCTCCAGCTCCTCCTCGAAGTCCTCCCAAGAGCGCGTCCCCAGCTCGCGGAAGTCGGACGCGCCGGAGGATCGGCCCCGCGCGCCCTGGGAGTCAAAGAACTTGAAGGCCCAGTGGACCCGAGCCAGGCCGAACCGGCAGCCCAGGTAGGTGAGGAGGCGCAGCGCGGCCCGGCGGCCCTGGCTCTGGAGACCGGCGCCACCCGCCGTGTCGAGAAGCAGCATCACTTTGTGGCAGCAAGCCATGTCGGCCGCGCCGCTGCCCCTCGGGGCTGCCGCCGAGGCGCGCGCCCCTCTCTCAGGGACGCTCGCTTTAGGAATCCAGCGCCATTGACTTCTTGCCTGCTCGAAAGTCTCCCGCGCTCTACCAAACTTAGTGCTATTGGCGGAGCTAGTTCCTAATGTCAGCTCTCATTGGCTACTTCCCCTACGTAAATTGCGTGGCGTTTTCATTTTTGAGACTGTTTAGTAGGACGCTGGAGAAAAGCCCAGCTTGATTGGTCGAGGGCGGACGTAAGCGGGACTCTTGGGTCAGGCAAAAACTGAACATTCATTGGTCCGCGCCTTAGTTTTAAAATTTAAAGAGGTGGTGCTTGGGGGCGTGTCAAAAGTTTCCCTGCAGCTGCAGGCCAGCGTTTGAGCGCAAGCTCAGGTGCGCATTGGCCGAAGGGCTGGGTTGCTTTTACTAAGAGAGGATAACGAGATAGTTTGAATTAAACCCGCTTTAAGCAACACCCTAGGCCTTGTCTGGAGTGGACTCCAATGGCGAAGGCTTTAATTTTCTGCACATTTTAAAGAGTTATTAAAAGTTAAAATGTTACTCCTTTTGCCCCAGTGACTTGTAAGAGTTCATCTGAAAAAGATAACCTTAGAGCCATCCTTCGCAAGATGTATGCACATGTGTATGCACGTACAAATGAAAGATGTATTTAATTTGAGAAAAATTGGAAGCACCAGCCGGTCACCCGCTTCCTTCCTTTCCCTGGATCCAACTCAGGCTGATTTCAGAGATGTTGAGCTACGCTTCCGGGTCCATGGAATCTAGAGCGGATGGAACACGGCGTTTGGAAAAACGGTGGGAGGTAAGAAGGAGGGTTGGTCAACAGAGCTGTGTTTTGGGAAACTGAGCCAATTCTCAACATAGTCGAAGGGCTGGCGAGATAGCTCAGTGGCACAGCACCTGCCTGGCAAGTGTCAGGTCCTGGGTTTGATTCCCTGTACCAGAAAATAAAACCGTACTTGAGTGATGCCTGATGAGCAATCTGACTCCTTCCTGCTCTGCACAACCTCCACTGTATTGCTCTGCCAAAGTCTGCAACACTTACCTCCCCCTCAATGACTTCCCCTTTTGTGTGAGTTTTTGTAGCACTTCCTGATACAACAAATGACCAGACACAGAAATTTGTAAGTCCAGCCTGTAAGTCCAAAACAAGATATTAGCGGTTTTGCCCCGCTCCTTCCTTGCCTCTTCTAGCTTCTGAAGTCTGATGGTCATCTTGGTGGCCCTCCTGTGTCGTCACATTATCATCCCTCTGTGTTTCTGTGTCAGTTTCCCTTTTTTATAAGGACACCAGTCATTGGATTAGAGACTATCTTAATACCTCCTTTTTTTTTTTTTTTTTTTTGAGACAGGGTCTCACTATGTAGTTCAGGCTGGCCTTGAACTTACTATGGAGCCCAAGTTGGCCTCACATTTGCAGTGATCCTCCTGCCTCAGCCTCCTGAGTGTTAAGATTACAAGCAGGCACCACCACACCTGGCTTAATAAACTTGACTATTTCTATAACACCCTATTTCCAAATAAGATCACATTTAGGGGTATTTGGAAATAGGACTTTAACATTTCCACTTTGTGTGTATGTGGAGGGGGACAGAATTGAATTCGTTTGTTATAACTTGAATCAGTATGTCTGCTCAAAGCCTCATGTGCTCATAGATGGGGCTTTTTGGAGCTGGGGGGATCTAAGGTGTGTGACTCTGGATTAAGGTGTGTAATAACGAAATTAGTCCACTGATTGATTTGGCGTAGTTCTGGGTGATACAATTACTGAAGAGAGAAGCCCTATCCAGATGTGAGTAGCACCAGCCAATGGGCTTGCAGTGGAATGGAATAGAAGGGAAAGGGAGGTATGTTGCTTGTTGCTTTCTGCCTACCCTACCACGGACTGTTTCTCCTCTGCCAGGCCTTTCTCCCACACTGCCCTGTCTTGGAGCCAGCTGACTATGGACTGAAACTTCTACAAACTGTGAGCTAAAATAAACTTTTCCTCCTTAACTTGTGGGTGTTGGGTATTATGTTCCAGCAGCAAGAAAAGTAACTACGACCCCATCATACCTGGTGCCAGTTCACCATTCACTACTCTTCCAACAATACTCTCTACATCCCAAGCACTGTTCCTACCCTCATGGAATTTACAGTTTTACAGGGGCCTAGATATTAGACAAATCAGGATGCAGATTAATATAATACAATATAATAATCTTTGAAAAGAATTTTGAAGAAAAAGTGAAGCATCTGATGAGAGATTACACTGCGTAAGCTGGTTCAGGTCTTTGTTTTAACTTTAAAGGATAAGGAACAACCTTGTAAGAGATGGACATTTAAACTGAGATTTTAGGGGTAAGTAGAAATTTAACAGTGGGGAAGGGCAGGGAAGGGCATGTCAAGAAAAATATTTGGAACACCTTTGAAAGACCCAGATGGGAAGGAACAAGGAAGATTTGAGGAACGGAAGGAAGCTGGGGGGCTACAGAGCTGGCTGGTGGTGAGCAAGGCTGGGTGGGAGAAATGGCCGGGGGAGCAGGGACATACGAGGGACCCTGGAGGCTTCTTGCATGAGTGGCTTGGATAGTTTATTGAAGCCAGTTAAAGGTTTTGAGGGAGGGAGGAATTTGATATGGTTTGTATTGTGAGAAGAGCACCCTCCTACTAAGTGGAAAATGAAAATAAGGGGCAGAAGTGAAAACAGTGAGGCCCTGCACAGCATCCAGGAGCCCGTTTTCCAAAGCCAGGACTTTCTAAGGCAATTCAAGGGGAGCTGGAAGAAAGTATTAGGACTCTCATCTCTCCTGTTTTTTAATGACTCATTGATTGGATAACAGTGTTTGTGACACACTGCATTTTTCATATACCTAATTAAGTGGCTTTGGGGATTATCTGATTGGGTTTTAACTAAAATACCTCTCAAGAAATGGGCCAGTAGCTTTATAAGATTCCTACTGAGAAAGTACACATTGAAATTATATTATTAATATCAATAATACCAATAATACAGTCACAAGAAAACCACATGAGCATGATGGGCCTGATGTTCTTTTCCTTTTGTCAGCCACATTTTGAGGGTTTTTTTTTCCTAAACAAAGACAGTTTGATCAAATCTCACACCAAATTGCCCAAATAAAATTTGGAATTAGCAGAAAGGTTATTTGAAATATGGATCTGGGGCTGGGAGTGTAGCAGGCTGGGAGTAGTGGAGCACTTATGTAGCCTGTGTAAAGCCCTGGGTTCAGTCCGCAGGACTAGAAAATGAAAACAAACGGTCTATGAAATATGAGTGCTTTTGTTATCATTACACACAAACTCTACACAAAGTGTATATTGTGCCTTAAAATAGTTAAAATGATAGTATGAAGCTCGCCATGGTGGTGCACACCTGTAATCCCACCACCCGAGAGGCTGAGGCAGGCGGATTGCCATGAGTTGAAGGCCAGCTTGGGCTACACAAGGAGTTTAAGGCCAGCCTGAACTACAAAATGAGATACTGTCTCAAAAAAAAAAAAGAGTATGAAGATATAACAATTAGCAAGACATTTTAAAATTGCTCATCTCTTTATATCATTTTTATAGATTACTAGTTTTATTTATGTTTTTAATTTTATAGTACCTTTAAGTATTAATAGAAAATTGACTGCATATAATTGGCCAATTAATAAATATACATATATCAGGAGTACTGGCTCATTTAGTTAGTAACTTATGCAGATACCACAGATCACCACCAGAGTGCAGCAACAGCAAGGCTTCCACTCCAGAACAGAAGCGATCCCCAGAACGCCCTGTCCTTAGTTTTCATGAGAAAAGACGAAGCCCGGGAACTAGCAGAAGCTGAGCTTTCTCCACGTCCTGGGCAGAAAAGGATGTTGGATGACTGACAGGCTGGACATGGATCCAGTAGTCTGGAGAAAGGCACTTAGCCCCTCTGCCAAAGAAAAGGAAGAGAAGTCACATGTTTCTAGCAGCTAGTGGGACACTTTTTTTTTTTTTTTTTTTGTCTTTTTGAGACCCGGTCTCGGTATGCAGTTCAGGCTGGGCTTGAGTTCACTTTGTAGCCCAGGCTGGTCTCGAACTCACAACAATTCTTCTGCCTCAGCCTCCTGAGTGCTGGGATTACAGGTGTGCGCCACCATGCCTGGCCTAGTGAGATGGTCTTGATGCTTGGTACTCCTCAAAGTAATTCTGCAATGCAGGCATCATTTCTTCCCTTTTACAGATAAGAAAAACGAGACTTCCATGGTGATACCGCTCAGCGGCCAAGCGCCTGCCTGGCAAGCGCAAGGTCCTGAGTTCGATTCCCCGTGCCAAAAAAAAAGACAAACACCAAACACTGAGGCTCAGAGGACCTCTCTCAGGGAGAGGCCTGGCTGTCTGCACATCATCCCCATGTCTTCCCCCAAGAGATGCGAGAACAGCCTCTCTCCTTGACTCCAAGGAGTGGACATCTCCACTGCATGGGCAGTGGAAGGGCAGACAGAGGACATGGGCCAGGCAAGCTGTACTTCACCCTCCCTCCTCACTCCCAGCACCTTTCTCCCTTCTTTAATGAGGTGAGAATTCACTCTACCTTTAAGAGAAATGTGATGGGCCAAGATCAGCTGTATAACCTGCAGGGCCCTGTGCAAAGTAAAACTACAGGGTCCCTTGTTTAAGAATTAAGAATTTCACAGTGGCAACATCTGAACATTCAACCAAGCACAGGGCCCTCTGAGCATGTGGTCTGCACATGTGTTTTTATCTCTACAACGAGGAGGTTGGATTAGACCATAGTTCTTAACCCTGATTATGCATTAGAAGCTCCTGGAGCCTTTTAAATAAATACCCACAGCTGGCCTCAAAGATTCTGAACTGGGTTGGGCAGGAGTCTGGCTATGTGAATATATTCCCCTGACATTGAGAATGGTTTCTACATGAGGGTGACAAGGATGAAAATCTCCTCCTCCTCCTCCTTCTCCATTTTGTTTTTTCAAATAGGGCCTCACCCTGTAGTCCAGGCTGGCCTAGAACTCCCCATGCAGCCGAAGCTGGTCTCAAACTCATGATCCTCCTCCCTCAGCCTCCTGAGTGCTGGGATTACAGGCATGCATCACCACACAGCTCTTTTGAAAAAACAGTTAAGATGTGCAAACAACTTCAGCTCCAGTTGGGTGGGAGTTTTGAAGGGTCAGATCTGAGAAGTTTAATTGGCAAAGACACAAAGAATATACATCTTTGGCAGGTCTCAAAAACAGGCATATCTTCTGAAGACGTTTTTCCTCTACAGCAGCCACTTGCCTCAGCATCCATTCTGCTGAGGATCTTGGTACTGCTGTTTTACCCAGGGTTCTCTGGGGGAGGTCACTCACTGGGGCAATATTTCTGGGCATGAAAAAACAACAGTGGTTTCTTCTGGGAACTTGCAGTTTGTCTGGCCTGAAGCTGTTACAGAGAGGAGCATGAAAAGGGAGGGAAATAATGCTTATTGAACACTGAGTGCCTGGCATTGTGCTTCGGGACGTTCATATTTAATCCTCCAAAATTTCTTCAGAGTAATCTTTTAAATCCCCTTTTTATAGCTCAGAAAGTCTAGGGAGGTCGCTGAATATCAGCAGTGGATTGAATGGTCCCTCTGCTTTGGGGGAAGGGGCAGGATTTTGGTTCAGAGGTGCTGAGGAGGGGGGAGTGGGGTGCACCCTGCTAGCTAGAGGTCTGGGGTGCTATTCCTCCTCCCACTGCAGCAGTGTTCCCTGGGCAAAACTGTGTCTAAGGACCAGACAGCTAGGTAAATGTTCTACCACTGAACCACACCCTCAGCCTCCAAAACCTTTTCCGTAAAGGACGGTGGGTTCAGTGTGTATCCATAAAGAAAAAAGTGAACCTTAACTCCTACCTCACATCACACAAAATGTCATTCAAGACAGATCATAGACATAAGCACAGACACTAACACAATGAAACTTGAGAACAGACGGGGATGTCTTTGTGGCTCCAGGTAGGAAAACTTTTCTTAGGAAGCCATAACCATAAGTAAAAAAGATAAATTT
Source organism: Dinomys branickii (assembly GCA_004027595.1). NCBI lineage: Eukaryota > Metazoa > Chordata > Mammalia > Rodentia > Dinomyidae > Dinomys > Dinomys branickii. The sequence continues at coordinate 200,323 of PVLD010000587.1, read as the reverse complement.
GATTTCTTCAACATTTTAAAAATTGCTCATCCAAAACACTCTTAAGAAAATAAACGAGGGCCAGGGATAGAGCTTAGCAGCACAAGCGCCTGCCTGACAAGCGCAAGGTCCTGAGTTCAATTCCTGGTACAAAAAAAAAGGAGATAAACGAGCAAGCTGCAGACCAAGAGAAAATATTTGCAAAACAAATATCTGAAAAGAAAAAGCACTTAGGATGTCCAGAATCCAGCTGAGAGAAATAAGCTAAAATAGCCTGCTGGTGCTGGGGGTGAGGTGGGGCAGGGGAGCCTCTGAAACCTGGCCAAGGAAATGTAAGGAAGGTACTGATCCAGAAAGGGAGGCCTGGCCAGGATCCAGGCTCTGTCTGGTCCAGATGCAGACTCCTGGGTCTGGGGGGCTGATTATTCCCCTGTAAGGCCCTGGCTGTGTCTCCAAGCCCTCTCTCCATCTCCAGCTTCTACACCTAAGCCCCATGTGGACAGAATCCTTTAAGAAGGGTTGTCTGTGGACATAAAAACAGAAAAGCAAATTGCACACAAAAACAAAGCTATCATAATAATTATTTTGCTAGAGGCCTCTGTAACCAGAAACGGGATCAAAATGAGAATATCCCAACATTTGAATTGTGGTATGCGTTTGTTGTTTTGTTTTGTTTTGTTTTGTTTTACTACTGGAAATTGTACCCAGAGCCTCATGGGCCAATGTTCTACCACTGAGCTACATTCCTAGGTCTTTTTTATTTTCTATTGTGAGACAGGTTCTCACGAAAGGCTGCACTTGAACTTTCAGTCCTTCCCCCTCAGACTCCCACGTAGCTGGGATTATAGGTGTACGACACCATGCCAGGCTCCAACATCTTCATCTGAATATAAAAATCCAGATTGTCCCTAATATTGTTTAACTGAATTCTGTATGCTAATTCTTCTTGCTTGTGTGAAGCTTTGTGACAGAAAAAAAATAATTAATATCTATTTGACTTTTCAAAATGAAAATAATTTTAAGTCATGTATATAAATGCTATTATTTTTAAAATTCAGACAATGTACTTACAAAGAAAATAAATACCACCCATAAATCTACTACTATTAACATTTTTACATGTAGCTTCCTTATATAAAAATGGAATCATGATAAGCACAGTGAGTCCCTGACTTATCAAGTTCCGTTCATAAGTCAGATCTGTGCCTAAATCCAACAAAGTGAGTCTTACATATCTTTGACACAGATATATGATGTAAAGCATTAAAAAGCCCAGTGCAGGATCTGTTCATATCTGTGAAAGTTCGCAACTTGAATGTTCATAAGTTGGGGACTTACTACTACGTACTTTGTATGGCAGAACCGTCAAATGTCTGCACCCAGCTGTGAGGGAGTCTGGGAAGGCATTTTAGTTAGGTGCATAGTCACCTTAAAACAATTAGGCTTCTGTAGTAAGGAGAGTAGATGCCGGGTAGGCCATCAGTCACTGTCCACACTATCAGTATAATGTTAGACTGTAATATTGTGCATGGTTTTTCAAACCAAACCTTCCACCAGCATTTTTCGCATGCCATCCAAAGGGACAGACATATCTTTCCCCAGTACATATTTTTAAGAATTAGCACATCTTCTGACGTCCCGTCTTGCCAAGTGAACCCTCTTGCCTGTGTGTCTACCATGGTGCTGTGACCATGAGGCTGTTGCTGGAACCATCTCCATGCTATTTGAAAATTCAGCCTGTCAAACTCAAAACAGTGAGCCAAATAGATCTCTTTTCTGTATAAGTTTCTAGAGAGAACTAGCACATTCTCATTAATCCATAGCTCCTGCACCAGAAGTTCCTGATCACCACCAATTGCTGCCTGAATCATCCAGCAGGAAGTTCTTTGCCATTCCCAGCAAACTAACTGCAGTCCATCTCTCTCTCTCCCTCTCTCTCTCTCATTCAAAAAGCATTTCAGAACATGTCTAATTGCTGTCTAATTGCTTCATAACAAATTTCCCAAACATTCAGTAGCTTCAAAAACACCAAGCATTTATCTTGCTCACACATCTTCTATCCGGGCTCAGCTTGGTAAGGATGGCCTTTATCTATCTGCTCTGCACGGCTCCAGCTCATCTGGGGCTAAAGGATCCTTATGGTCATCTGCTGAACTTTTTATTTCAATTAGTGTTGATGTGTGAAAATGGACTTGGCTCTTTTTCAAACCCATGGTCTGTAGAGTGATGGGCACTAAGTAATGGCTGCATACGCCTTTCCTCAGCTCTATGTTCAGTGACATCTTGTTGGGAGCTTGGAATCAGTCGTGGCGGGAGTATTTACAACATAGGAACCAGCAAATGCTACAGAGTGAGGATTCGTTTATTGTTTTATTGATTACCTAGACTTAAAAGAGTAATGGAAACTGGATGTGGTGGTGCATACCAGTAATCCCAGCACTTTGTGAAGCTGAGGCAATAGGATTGAAAGTTTGAGCCCAGCCAGGGAAAATTAACAGCTCAGCAAGACCCTATCTCAAAATAAAAGTAGAAAAAAAGAAGGGAGATGTTAATAATTCAGGTTAAATTTAAAATTGTGTTTGTGGTTATAGTCTGACATTATGAATAACATGAAAAAAATCAAGGAAATATTCTTCCACTCATTGAAACTTACCATCCAGGGCCTGGGGATATAGCTCAGTTGAATAAGTGCTTGCCTGTCAAGTGCAAGGTCCTGAGTTTGATCCCCGGTACCACAAAAAAAAAAAAAAAAAAAAAAAAAAAACTTACCATCTGACTCAACTAGGAAGTAGCTTATGTTATTGCCTAATGCGTGAGTTTCCAACATATTTTATAGTTTCATCTCCTCTTCCTCCTAAAGTGTCAACACACATCACACCAGAACTATGGTGAATTGAAGCCACACGTGGGCTACCAGTATGAGAGTTTGGTAATGATCAACACATGTGTTTTGTGCAGATCAGTTACACGTGTGAAGTTTACAGTACAGAGTATTATATATTTTATTATTATCTGTAAATAGGGTTCCTTTACCCCCAGTTTTTGTTTGTTTGTTTTTTTTTTTAATCTTTTCTGAGACAAGGTCTCTCTATATAGTTCAAGCTGGGCTTAAACTCACTATGTGGCCCAGGCTGGCCTCAAACTCACAGTGATCCTCCTGCCTCAGCCTCCCAAGTGCTGGGATTACAGGTGTGTGCCACTATACCTGGCTAGTTCAGTGATATCTTTTTTTGTTGTTGTTGTGGTACCGGAGATTGAACTCAGGACCTTGGGCTTGCCAGGCAGGCACTTATGCCACTGAGCTAAATCCCCAGCCCCAGTGATATCTTTTAAAGATACTTAATTTAATATTGCATACAGACTCAGCCCTGTCAGCATGTGCAGCGACACAGTGTCCCATTGTCCAGTTGCCTCTTGTCTCTGCCTGAGACAGGTTGGGTCTCTGGTTGTGCTGCTGTGGCTGTCTCCATGTCCTGAACCGATTCAAAACATTTACCTTTCACAATCATTTTGACTTTGGAGAATGGCCAGAAATTGCACAGTGCCAGATCCAGTTCATAGGGGGGATGTGACTAGACTGTCATGTTTGTACAAACCCACCTTTCTGTTGGACGGCACTTGGCTGCAGCATTCGTTGTAATTTTGAACATTCTCTAGGCAGCAAGTCCTCTGGTGTCTCTTCTAGGGACACTAACCCAATCAGATCAGACCTGCACGCTTGTGATCTCATTTAACCTTAATGTGTCCTTATTCCATGTATAGCACACTGGGGGTTAGAACTTCAACACATGAACTTAGAAGCCAGCAAATTCAATCTTGCTCCATTTCTGTGTGAACAGAGATACCAGGAGAGGAGTAAGGTCGGGCACTGAGGGCTTGTGCTTTTGGCAGCTTTTCCTTCCATATTAAAATACCCCCATTTCACGTTAGAAATTAATTTGCCATGAGATAGATAACTTGAAATTATTTGGAAGACATTTTTCTTCCTGCAAAAACATACATTTAAATTTGGCTACAACTCCTTTTCATATGTAGGAAAAGGGACAAAGAACAATACAATAAAAACTTGTGGGATTCATCACTCAGTCTAGGAAATAAAATGTCACCTGATGGTTTTATAAACATCCTGGGGACCTTCTCTGACACCCTCTCCCCACGCTGCAGAGGTAACTACCATCCCGAGTTTGGAGGACACTGTTTCTGCTCATCCCTTCAATTTATATGTAGCCCTCAAGCAGATCTAAAATGCTTGGAGTAGGGCTGGGGATGAAACTCAGTGGCACAAGTTCCTGCCCAGCAAGTGCAAGGTCCTGAGTTTGATCCCTGGTACTCCTGCCTCCTGCCCCCAAAATGCTTGCATTTTCCAGCCCTCACAATGATACTAGAATAATGCTTCTAATGTGTTATTTGGTCACAGCTTAGGTTGTAACTGTGATTCCTGAGGCATCATCACTAATTTAAAGCAGTATTATTATTGCGTATTTTGTTACTGGGGATGGAACCTAGAGGTGCTCTACCACTGAGCTACATCCCCAGCCATTTCTAGTTTCATCTTGAGGCAGGCTCTCACTAAGTTACCCAGACTGTGATCCTCCTGATTCACCCCCTGGGGAAGCAGGGATTGCAGGCATGTGCCACTTTGCCCAGTTTAAATTCTTGAAGAATGAGAAAACTCTAACATAAAATATTAAATGTTTCTGAATATGGGTAATAAAGTTAAAATAATAGCGTATTTTATGGACATTTAACACAACAGCAATTTTGATATTTCAGTTTTCATTTCATCCTTTGAGACCAATAATTTTTCCCCTCAAGTGTCGTAAGTGCTTCTGTGGATAGGAAAACCTCACACTGGGTCTAGAGCCCCCCACAGAAACCCCGTGCAATTGCACATTAGAGGAGCAAGGACGTCAGCAGCCACAGTGAAGGTGACGGCTCAGGCCGGCCCTGTCCTGAGGGCTGTAGCAGGCACTGGGCTGCTGCCCGCCCTCTCCTGAGCCCCACTGGCACATATGGTACCAGCTCTGGCTCCCAGCCCTTTCTCAAACCCCCGCAGGACCCACCTTTTGTATTGTCCCTGTTTCACCACACAGGAAACTGTCCCAGCAAGGCTCAGAGGCTTCCTCCAGGCCGCACAGATTCTGCGAAAGTGGCACATTCTGTGAGACCAAATACTGCCTGTGCTTTTCAGGACCTCATATTAGTAGTGCCTGTCCCCAAACCGATCACTTTGCAGCTCCCCACCAGGGGACTTGCAGGGGAGAGGGGCGTGAGTTCCCGCCTCTGTTGGCCCAAAGCCCCTTCTGTGGGAGGGGGCTGTGGGTGCGGGTCTTCCTCGAAGCCCTGCTACGCCCTGCGCTCTCCTCCCCCTTCCCTTCCTGTCCGCTCACTCGACCCCTGCAGCTCAGGGCAGGCAGCAGCCCGCGGGCTGCTCCGCAGATGCGATAGTGGCGGCTGGCTGCCTCTCCTCCCGCAGGTCTCCCCTTATCTTGAGCCATCAGAATCGCTCCTGCCTTTCGGGCCCCAGTTCAAGGTCACCTCCAGCGGATTCCAACCTTGCCTACTGCACTGGGCCCCTTCGACCAGCCTGAAAATCAGAATGGGGTGGGGGTGAGGGTGGGGGAAGAGGCTCCCCGGTCCTTACTGGAACACCCGCCTCCCTTTCTACTCCAGGGAGCACAGCCTGCCAAGCCCGCAGGTGGGAGGACTGCAGATTTTAGAGCCAAAAATAAGGATTTTGTCTGAAGTTCAGGGCTTCACTCCTATCACTTTGGACTATCACTGCTGCTTTTTTGGCCTCAATTTCCCCAACTGGATAGGGTGTGGCAGAGCCAGATGGTCTCTGAGCTCTTTCTTTTGGGAATGTGTGACTAAAATCTCTTCCTGCACTGAAGTTTGAGACAGATACACGTAGAAAATATTCTATATTAAATATAATTTTCCTTTTCTATAGTAAATAAAATTTTTATTTCATTAGAAAATTTCATATTTAATAAAATTTATGTACAAGTGTGTTGAAATAGATAGCATACATCATTTTTGCTTTAATTAGAAATATTTGCAAACCCCTCTCTCTGCCATCTCAGGAACAGGCCCACTTAACTGCTCAGACAAGAAGGAGAAAGAAGATGAAGGCCCCAGTTTCTCAGGGGAAAAAGGAAGAGAGTAGGGGTGCAGGAGGGAACCCCAAGTCTTCTGACTGGTGCACTACAATCCTAGAAGGAGCTTTGAAAACCAGGTCTCAGCTCCACTCCAGGGCAGTTATATCAGAATTTCCAGGAGTGGAGCCGGTATTAGGAGCTTGGAAACACCTGGCCAGAGTCTGATGTACACTGAGGGTCGAGGTTCTCACCCTGCCCATGTCCCTGGGTCCCCCGAAGGCTGGGTGCTGGCCCCACCTGCAGAGCCTCCCACTGACAGGCCTGAGACAGCACCTTTGTTGGTCTCCTGGGGCCGCTTTAAAGTCACCACAGACTTTATGGCTGAAACAGCATAAGTCTGTTCTCTCATAGTGACCTCTGGAGAACTGATGTTCAAATGAGTCCAGTGGCTGAGCTGATGTTGAGGGCTGAGCTGCGCCAGGCTCCTTCCAAGGCCCCAGGGGGTGACAACCCATTCCTTTGCCTGTCGCTCACAGGGAAAGTCCTGGGTTTCAGACTGGAGTAGCTTAGGTTCCTCCCTCTTCTTAGCCCACCACTGTGGCCTGGGGAGTACTGGTTGCCGCAGGCTGAAAGACATGTCCCAGCACTAACCCTATTGACCCAGGATGGGCAGCTTGTTGGGCCAGCAGAGCAGAAACTCTTGGGCTTTCAGACTCTTTAGGACTAAAAACCAGGTTATTTGACTCATTTGTGAATTCAAAGCAGTGGATGTAAGTCACCAAATGATGCAGACCTAGTCCCAGCTATAGCAAAGACATTAAACCAATGTATCAGTTAGTGCTGTGTAACAAACTACCTAAGAAACTCAGTGACTTAAAGTAGTGACTGTTTTATCTGCCTATGATGGTGTACCTTGGCAATTCAGACTGGGTAATTCCTCTGGACACATTCATGTGGCTACAGTGCACATGAGGTGCTGTTGGGGCTGGTTCTCCACAGGGCCCTGCCTCTGGAAGTTGGAGTTGGTTGTAGGCTGTGCCGGGGCCTCCACAGGCTAGCCTGGGCTTCTTCACCTGCCCATTGTCATCCCCCAGAGGGTAAGCCCAAAGCACATATGATTTTCAAGCTTGTGATTATGTCATCTTGCTGATGTGCCACTAGCCCAAGAAAATTACATGACCAGGCCCAGAGTCATAATGGCAAAAGGCATCACAAGTGGGAGGATATGGAAAGCATGGTTAGTCAGAGACATTTGGGTAACAATCTGTCAGATCCATCCGGCATCTACCTTGTCCTGTCTGTCCCCAAGCCACTCTACCTCTCCTTTGGAGAAACTCATAGGGTGTGAGAGGAGGTCCCAGCTTCCTAGCAGGAAAGCAAGGGGACTCAAGGCTCCTAGACTCACAGCAGGGGAACAGCACGGCCAGCCCAGGCCACTCGGCAAATTTCTCACATTCTGGATGTTTCCACTATGACCTGGTTCCAGGAGAGACTGTCCTTCTCTGTCCTATGGTGCCTAGGCGGGCCCTGGTCATAGCAGTGCAGTGAGGATGGTTTGAGTTCAGTGGGTGTCACCAGTGAAAGGCACCTGAAACTAGAGTTTTCCAGGGCTTTGCAGGGACCTTGCCCTGGGATAGATGGGAACAGTACAAATGGGGCTGTTATGTATTCACAGTGCAGGGGGAGACAGAGGGCAGTTACAGGGTAGCTAGTTATGGGATACCCTGAAGACGCTGGAAAGATGAGAACCTTGGGGCTTCTCAGTGGCTCCTACTGAATCTGCAGGGTAATTACAAATGTCCAGGTTCCTTTGCTCATAAGCCAGCAAAGACACTTTGCTGGTGGCAGGTGGGTGGCATCCAGCTTTCATGCTAGGGTGACTGTATGTCCCACTAGTCAGGGGCAGTCCTGTTTGCACCTGCTCTCCTGGGGTAATTATTAATAATGCCCCTTCCCGTTCCTGCCTGGATGGCACATGTGAGGGGTCACGCTGGGTAAAGCCCACGTGTGTTCCCAGAGCACAGGAAGGTGACACTGAGCACCACCCAGTCAGGAATGGGAGCTCTGGTCTTGTCCTGTCGCTGCCATGCTGGGGGTCTTGAATGTGTCCCTTTCTCTCTGTGGTAGCTGAGTCAAGGAGTTCATCAGCTGGCCTCTCCTAGCTGGGGAGTAAAGGTGAGACATTACCGATGCAGGTTCTCAGTCTAGAGTGATGAGGACCCTGTTCTTTCTCTGGCATCTTTGACACAATGTCCCCTAGGGGCTACCACATTCTGCCAGGTCTCCTCCTACTCACATCTCTGTGTGCCCCAGCCTGCCTGTGTCTGAGTCTCAGTTCTGGGGCTCTCCGCCAGCGGGGATGCATGGCTGACAACGCTCCTCCACCCCTGATGCCTCGTTTTACGGTGACCTTTGTTTAGCCTGCACTTCCAAGTTGTGTAACATTTGGCCCAAATATGTAAAAGCTGTGACTGTTTTCCCAGCTGTCACAAGGGATAATGATGCCTGTCTCACAGGATTAGGGATGCTGTATGTGAAAATGCCTGGCTGCTGCAGGATCTCAGCAAGGTGTCACTGCCCTTTGAGAACTAGAGGCAGTGACATGCACGCATGAGGGCTCCAGAAGTCTCCTTTGTAACACTGTAAGCTAGAAGGTTCTAGGAGCACTCTCACCACCCAGCTCTGGCTTATGAATGATATTTGACTAATGTGTGGGATTAAGCAATATGGACACTTTAATTCCTTTAAAGTGGTCACAGAACTTTGGCGTCTTTCTCCTAGGAAAAGTATGTTGTTACACTCAACTTTCTTCTCTAACGTGTGTGTGTGTGTGTGTGTGTGTGTGTGTGTGTGTGTGTGGTGTGACTGGGGATTGAACCCAGGGCCTTTGTACTGAGCTACATCCCCAACTCTTTATTTTGAGACGAGATCTCACTAAGTCTCTAAATTGCTCGGGCGGGGATTGAGCTGGCAATCCTCCTGCCAAAGCCTCCCAAAGCCCCACCGTGCCCAGCCTTCCCTAACTTTTGACCCTTTAGGTTTTTCGTTTGTTTGTTTGTCTTTTTGAGCCAGGTCTCGCCACGCAGGTCAGGCCAGCCTTAAGCTACCCCTTAGTTTTGCCTTTGGTCGCGTTGCTCCAGTAGGGAGCATATCAGCTCTGTGATCTAAAACGTGACTACTGGCAGCCGTGTCTCCTCCAAACCCCAATGTTCTGTTCCAACAAAGGGAGAATTGTCCCTAACTCACAGAACCTTCAAGGTGTCCCATGAAAAAGATCTGTCCCATGATGGGGGCTTAGCAGATGTAGGTTTCCTTAACTTTCATTCTGTTATCTTTCGGAATGTTAAGAATACAGTTTTCTGTGAAGCAAGACAAGAAAGCAAGCAAATGAGTTTTTATATTTTCTAGTTTTCTTTTTCCCTTCTTTTCTTCTTTCTGTCTTATTCATTGGCCAAAGAATGGAGAAAAGGGGTTTTTATTCACAAATCAACTTCTCCACTGTAGGGCGCTGGCAGAAGATAGGAATAATGAGGGAGAGAGACGGGCTATGAAGAGGGAGGAATATTCATGTCTTTTCCAGGAGTAGGCGGAGATCTTCCAGGAACTCCTGTGCCTGGCTCCTTTCTCTCCTTTCTTGGCTTGCCACTTCTGGTCACGGCAGCTGGCAGGGTTTGCGGTGATTTCATTGGCTCCGGTCTCTGCTCAGTGGCTCCGTAGCTTTTTGGCTGAGGCAAGGCACAGACATCTGTTGGGAGGGTGCGGTGGAGGAAAGTACTCACCTCATGGCCTCGAGGAGTAGTCAGAAAGTTACTGTCTAGCTTCTGCTGCATAACAAATGATCCCCAAGCCCAGTGGCTTAAAGCAATTGCATAGCGGCTCTGAGCGGTTCGCTGGAGGATCAGTGCAGCTGCAGCCAGATGTCTGATGGGGCTGTCACCACGTGAAGGCCGGACCCGGCTGGTGTTCTCGGTGACTCACACAGCTAGAGCTCATTGGGGATTTTTGCCCAGACCTTCTCCCGCAGCAAGCGTCTCATGGGCACCAGGCAAAAGCTGCATCACTTCGTATGTCTGCAGGGATCACAGGCCATCATCCCAGCCATGCTTTATGTGGGACACCACCCAGATTCAGGAAGAAAGGACACAGAGCCCACCTGTCCTTGGAAGGAATGGCTATTGTTGACCAGCATACAGAATGGAGAAATCACTGTGGAATACAATCTGCCACGTCTCCCAGTTCTCTTTTTTTTTTTTTGTAAACTGGGGCTTCTAGCAGTTAGGATTCTTGCTCATGAGCTATGGGACCTGGTTTGGGTTTACTGTAAGCAAAGTCAACTTACTGGAAGACTCCTTCCACCCCCACCCACTCCTGAAGTATGGGGGTTGGAACCCAGGGCCCTTACACTGAGGTATATCCCCAGCCCTTCAAAAACACACTAATTTTTATTTTTCAGACAGAGTCTCACAAAGTTGCTAAGTTACTCAGCCTGGGCTTGAACTTGTGATCTTGCTTTAGCTTGCCAAAGTGGGGCTATTGCAGGCAAGTATCAGCACGCTTAGCTTCGAAAGCCTTCAGTACATGGAGCTGATGGAGGCTGGAAGGCCAGAATTGGAAAATGGACCAGAACCGAGAAAGACTGGGCAGCAAGTACCTGTATGAAGGAGAAACTGTCCTTGACTGTCCAGCTTAAAGAGTTCAGGCCACCATGGCTGGGTTAAATCCTGTCCCCAAGCACCAACTCCCTTTCAACACTGCTTAGACAACAACTGGAAGGAAGAAGCAGTCCATTGCTTGAGCTACGTGCTGCCTCCTGATTGGGCCACTGTGGACAGGGTAGAGCCAGGGGGACCTCTTGCTTCCCTTGTGGGCAGCCCAGGCATCCTGCAGGCTGCCGCATGAGTAGGGGTGAGGGGTTGGGAGTGAGGGGGTGTGGGAGTGGGAGTGGGAGGTGTCCGCTTTAGAGACTGGAGAGGTAGACAGTCCCAGGCCACAGACACCCCACGTGCGAAGTCAGTGTCCCCAGTGCTAAGAGGAAAGAATAAAGCTGAGGAGGAAGCTCAGAGGACCAAGAGGTTGTCCTATGGCACTATGGAAGATGGGGGAGCTCGACATGGTTCTAGGATAGATTTTTGGTTCAATGCCAGGAAGAGCTATTTAAAAAATTTTATCATATTGTTTCATATTTGACTTGTATATCCGTTCCTTTTTTTTTTTTTTTTTTTTTTTTTCCGGGACCGGGGATCGAACTCAGGGCCTTAGTGCTTAGCGGGCAAGCGCTTACACCACTGAGCTATACCTCCAGCCCCTTGTTTCATATTTGAGTAGGCAATACAGTCTTTGAAATAAATATTAAAAGGACACAGTGAAGTCCCCTCCTACTTCTGTTCCCTACCCACCTACTCCTCACTGCACTCGATGCTGTCTTTCCCCTAGAACTAAGAATTCAATTCAGGGCCTTGTGCAATGCTACATGTGTTCTATCATTGAGCTATATTCCAGGCCCCTTTCTATTTTTTGTTTTTATCAAGTTCTCCCTAAGTTGCCCGGCCTGACCTTAATTTGACACCCTCCTGCCTCAGCCTTCTGAGTAGCTAGGATTACAAGCATGTGTCATAACACACATCTTGATGCTAATCTTTTTTTTTTTTTTTTGTCTTTTTGAGACAGGCACTCACTATGCAGTTATGCAGTTCAGGCTGGCCTTGAACTCACTTTGTAGCCCAGGCTGGTTTCAAACTTGGAACTATCTTGCTGCCTCAACATCTCGAGTGCTGAGATTACAGGCATGTACCACCACGCCCGGTTTGGACCTTGATGCTAATGTTAATAACACTTTGGGTATGTTCCCACAGATTTTTTTCCTCTGAGTTTTTATTTTTAATTGTCATGAATAGTAAAAGAATACATGACATAAAGTTTTCTATTTTAATCATGTTAAGTGAAGTGGCATTAAGTACACGCACACATAGTTGTATAGCTGTCAGCACCACTCATCTGCAGGACTTTCTTACTTTGTGACACTGAGACTGCACATCCAGCAGGACTCCTCCCTGGCCCCTGGAAACCAGCATTGTACTTTCTGTCTGCATAAACACGATTACTCTGGGTGCCCCAGACAATGGACTTGTCAGACACTGTGTGCCCTTTTGTGGCCACCTTACTTCCTTGAGCACAATGTCTTTGAAGTTCATCCTTCTTGTGTCATATTTCAAGATTTCCTTCATTTTTAAGGAGTCATAGACTAGTCATAGAATAGTCCATTCTACATATGCAGCACATTTTTGTTACAAATTCATTTTGTTCACCCAGTGGCCATTTGGGTTGCTTCCCCCTTTTGGCTACTGTGATTATACAACACTCGCAAAACCTGTACCTGAATAAAGTTGAATACAATTCTAATTTCATTTTCCCCAGTTGCCAACAACACTTTTTATAGCATCTTGTTTTGATCTACAAGCACATCAAGATCCAGCAAAGCATTTCATGTGCTTATTATGTCTCTTTAACCTTGGACACTTTTCCTCCTGAACACCTCTGTTTCCCTAGGAATCCAGACTTGTTTTGGAGCTGGTTCTTTAACTGGAGTTGGTCTGCTGAGTCCCCTTCTGCACGGTTCCATCTAGATGGTGGCAGGAAGAGCACAGGAGGGGTGCTGTGTCCTTTTGGAAACATCGAGTACAATTTCCTGCTCCTGGGATCTCTGATCCCACCAGGTGTACTGGAGGAGAGAGCTTTGCAGAGGCAGACCCCTCTCCACTCCATGCCCAGGCCACCCACGCTGGAGACTCCCATGGGTTAGGCAGGTGGCTCTTGTCTTTGAGGGACTCCAACTGATGAGATGGCCAAAGTCTTCCCAGTCCTGCTGCCCCCTAGTCACACATAATTTTTTTTTTTTTTTTTGGTCACACATAATTAAGAGTGGCTGCTTCATGGCGTACCAAATGCCAGCCTCTGTTAAAAGCGTCTCAACAGGCGTGATGCTGCACACCTGTAATCCCAGCACTTGGGAGGCTGAAGCAGAGGATCACCATGAATTCAAAGCCAGCCTGGGCTACATAGCAAGACCCTGTCTCAAAAAAAAAAAAAAAAAAAAAAGCAGCTGGTCGTGGCGATGTACTCCCATGATCCTAGAATCCTGGGAGGCTGATGCAGGAGCATCACCAACTTTGAGCCAAGCCTGGGAAACTTAGTGACTCAGTCAAACCTTGTCTCAAAACAGAAAAAATAAGGGCTGGGGATACAGCTCAGGGAAGAGGGTTCAATTTCCAGTGTGGAGGGAGACAGGAGAAAACAAAAGGAAGTATGCACACACCAGAGTCATACGCAACTATGGCCACCCTCATTGTATGGATGGGGAAAGAGACATCCAGAGACTCAGCCGCTCTCCTGAGGTCACCCAGCAGGAAGTAACAGGGCCGGGACTTCCACCAGAGCCCCATTAACCTCTGGATCAAGTGCTTATCACCGTGCAATGTGGCCTCCTGTGACAGCCACAGAAAACCAGGAAGCTGTGCAGGGCTGTTGTGGAGGGGCCCAATCACAGGAAGAGGAAATAAGATCCAGAGAGGCTGTGTGTTCTAATCAGTTGCAACACACACACACACACACACACACACACACACACACACACACACACACAGAGCCATACCTGCTTCAGGGAGACTACAGCCTGTGCACCCTGCTCATGTCCTCCCTCTGGCAGCCACTGTGGCTGCTCCGCCCCGCCTCACCCTGGCTGCTGCAAGACCCATCCTGTCTAGTCATTCTTGCTCATCAAGGAATCTGAATTTTAGGAGGAAGTTTCTGGTTCCTAAGGTAAACCCTGGCTGGGTCTGATGGACTCACACAGTGAATTTCTTAAACCTGGGTCTCAAAGCTCAACCCTGAATCTCTGTTAGTCTAGTATTAAGCCAGGGTGGGAATATGGGAGGAGGCCTAGAATCACCTGCATGGGACAAGAAAATCCTAGTTTTACTTCTTTTCTGAAGCCCGCCCTGGTCACCCCAGGGCTCAATAAGCTTCCCTCAACTCCGCAGGAAAAGGCTCATTTTGCTTAGTTACCTTAGCTTCCTCATCTGAAGTATCCACTGTGCAGGGGCAGGGCGTCTTTGTGCAGCTATTTACCCCTAATACTGAGCCGTGTGTGCTTGGATTAGCAGGATAGATAGAAAGCATTCACCCCTTCATTTGTAAAAGTAATTAATGAGCAACTGTCTTAAAACTAGGTTCTCTTCTCATTGCCCTTGCTCTTTGGAGCTGACATTCTGGTGTAGGGAGAAGATCCTGGACAGATAAACAGGGACAGCAAGGGCAGAGCAGTCATGCTGGGAGGAAAGAGGCACGGGCGATGTAGAGATTGGGGCAGGAGAAGGTGGAGCAGGGCCCAGGGCCATCCCCTCAGCTCTGCCTCCCCTGCTGCAGCCCCTTGCACCCCATCAGGACACACTTGGGGCTTGCCTGAGGTGGGTGGCCTGCTGGGCTGGTCTAATGCCCTTCCAAGGACCTTGACTTCCCTGCTTCCTGTCCCTAAGGTGGCCACCTCCCCTCCCCGACCAGGTCTCAGGGACTATGTCATTGCAGCCTCCCTCCCCCATAACTTTCCTGTGACTCAGTGGGACCCAGAGGCCCATGGATCTCCATGCAGCAGCCTTCCCTGCCCAGCTCCGTGTTCCTGCCCTCCACAAGGCCATGCACTCAGATGTCTGTCCCCAATAGAGAAGGTACATGTTTGAATTCAAACCTCCTCTAGCTCTGGCTGGACGGGACAGCATGGCATGGTGGAAAGATGAAAACATTTGAAATCAGACAGCCCAGGGTCTGAATCTCAGTCAGCTCCCGGGATCAACTGAGAGCTTTCTCCTTTCAGCTGCAGGATGTAGCTAAAATCTCCATCCTGTGTTTAGCTGAGAGACAAAACAATACAAGAGTCCACAGCAGGCACTAATGAACGCCGCCCCCTATTGCTGGTAATGCTGCTGTGGCATCTGGCCCTGTCTTGTGACAGGGTCTCCCTACCTAGTCCAGCCAGTCACTATGTAGCCCAGGGTGGCCTCAAACTCATGGTGATTCTCCTGCCTCAGCCTCCCTAGTACTGGGATGACAGGTGTGCACCACAACAGCTGGCTGTCCCTATCTAAAAGCAGGATGTTTCTCTGCCAAGAGGGTGGGACATGCTGGTGCTCCAAACCAGCACAGTGGAGCTACCCTGACTCGGTGCTCAGCCTCAGAAGTTAAACATGGCATTAGTGGCTTTTACAAATCTGAAATTCAACAGGCAAAAACGTGAAGCCCAGAACTGGTGAGGATTTCTGGGAGAGGCCCCTTACCCCTGATCATGGATGTGTGCTTTGCTGGGTAAAAGCTTTCGGGGGGGGGGGGGGGGGGATCCTTCTATAGGAGAGCAGAAGGAAGTGGATAAAGGGCCCAGGGCCATCTCATTGGTGCTGCCTCCTCTAGCTGCAGCCCCCTGAGCCCCAAAACAATCCTGCCTCTAGGAATTCATGGAAACACAGGACTTTTGCACCTGTGTGTTATGACAGCGTTATTTATAATAGCAAACAAAAAAAAAACTCATTGTCTAACACTAGGGGCTTGACTAGATGAAGCATGGTGTTATCCTGCTGTAAAAAAGGTTTTTGCAGAAAAGTAATACAGGGGGATGTTTACAAAATATTGAGCGAAACAGGCTATGAATCAGTATTACAGATCCAAGCCCTCACCCCCTCCCAGTCCTCCCTACCTCCTAGCAAGCCAAAAAGATTAGACAGACCCCAAAATATCAGTGTTCCTTCTGGGGGTGGGATTTTTGTTCCTTCTAGCGGCTTTTACTTTCTTCTTTGTGCATTTCTGTATTTTCCAAAATCTCTACAATATAAGAAAAGTTGGAAAATAAGCTTAATTTGACAAAATATAGAATGGGCATGGATTTAACTTAAATGTGTGGTTAATTCACATATTAGCCTAAGTATAATTTCCAATGACAGTTAATGAACAAGTGATAAACTCTGAAATTGTCCTTATGACTCTTTATAGACTTTTCCCCCTTCACATCCTTTTCATTGTGGAAGAGTTTTAGACTCACAGAAAAGCTGCAAGGATGGAACAGAGGGTTTCTGTACCTCCTTTACCCACTTTGTCGTTATTGCCATTTTACTCAACCAGGGTACATTTGTCCCAGCTGAAAAACGGACATGGGTTGTCGCTGTGAACTAAATTCCAGACTTATGTCCCTGTGTTGTGTGTGAATTAGATACTCTGAAAAAGAAAGAGACGATGATCATGATGATTCATGCCTGGGAATGTCTTTGATTCAGATCTCTGGAAGCCCACAGACGCCCTCACTCCCTAACACCTTCCTTTCTCTGTTCCCCGGAACTCAAGGGAAAGGGGCAGGTATTCCCTGAGACCCCCGGGAGTTGGGCTCGCGTGCTGCTCCTGCGGGAGCTGCGGACCCTCGGCTGGGCTCGACCAGTGGCCGGTTGTGCGCGCGGGCGGCACCGGTCACCTGTCCCGCGCCCCCAGCGGCCGCCCCGCCCCGGCTCCTATAAGCCTCGCTGTCCGCCCACGCTGCCTGTGCGCCCGCAGCATGGCCCGGGACACTAACCTTCGCTGGCGGCTGCCGCTCACCTGCCTGCTGCTGCAGGTGGCCCTGGTGGTCCTCTTCGGCGTGTTCGTGCGCTATGACCCCGACGCCGACGCCAGCTGGAGTGAACAGAAAAAGCGCAAGAACATCTCCAGCGACCTGGAGAACGAGTTCTACTACCGCTACCCGAGTAAGTCCGCCCTCTCCTGGGCCATCGCTGTGCTGCCCACCTGGCTGGCAGCGGAACCCCTCCCAGGCACCGGCTGGCCTCTGCACACAGCCTCTTCCCTGGGAGCCACAAGGAGGGAGCGGGCTCCTGAGTGAGGGGTTTTTATTTGGCCACCCCCGGAGCCCTCCCACAACGCTGCCAGAGCCCTACTGGGTGTCCTCAAAACCCCCAGTCCACCTGCATCACCAGCCAGTGGTGACTTGCCTCCTGTGTCCAGCTGCGCCCACACACTCTGGCTAAGAAGGGAGGTCCCATGGCAAGGGCTACGGGAATGACCCTACAGCCTGCCAGTCCTGATTCGGGAAAGCTATGTGGGACCGGCTCGGGTGCTGGGCCAGGAGGCCACGGCACCCTTGCTCTTTGTGTTTGGCAAGAGAGAAAGGCTCTCTCTGAATTTTCCATAACCTTGGCGCCATGGTTAGGAGCACAGCCAGCCCTGGATTGAGAGACCTTCCTTCTACCATGGCTCTGCCACTACCTAGGTGGGTGGTCTTGGGCACAAGTCACCCCTGCTGAGCCTCAGTTTCCTGGTGAGCTGAACAGGGACCATAACAGAGTGGAATGTGACTGGTGTGAGACAGGGCATAAGCTCACCCTCAGTGCTGGGCATGTGATCATCACTTCTAACGGAGCAGCCGTGGGCACAGCAGGACCCTAGGCTGCTAGGAGCTGCCAGAGCTGGCTCCAGGTCCCTTGGGTGCCCTGCCCTTGGGACTCCCAGCTGGAGATCCTTTCCATGCCCTATGCACTCTGATTTCCCCTCCATCTACCAGCAGCCAAGGATAATTCTCTGGACTGTTGGCACTGACTGCTAGTTTTGGAAGGACCCCAAAACTCATCCCCCGCAGCCACCTATACCAACCTGTGTCCCCTAGAGGAGTGTACACTCAGCAGCAGGGCACCCTCTACCCCCAGGAATGGCATTTTACTTAGGTTCCAAAACAACTGCTGCTATTTACACCGGCAGCTTGTGTGAATGAAGACTGCATTTGGGGGTGAGAGAGCAGGCTAAGTGGGAACCAACCGTGTAACGGGCTGCCAAAAAGTCAGAACTGTCACAGGCCGTATTAACAGATACATGGTGCAGAGAAGGGAGACAGCACAAGAAGGGTGTGCCCTCTGCTAATGAGACCATGGGCTTGACCCAGCTCAAGTAGGGGGGCATTTTCAGATGTCTGGACAGCTGTAGGAGGCTGAGGCTGGAGGATCAAGACCGGCCTGGGTACCTTAGCAACTTAGCAAGACCCTATCTCAAAATAAAAATAAATAAGTAAATAAATACATAAAGGGCTGGGGGATACAGTGCAGTGCGAAGGCCCTAGGGACAATCCCCAGTACTGCAGAAAGTGAAAAAAAAGGTGGAGAGGGCCCCACCCATCAAAGAGGTCCTGAATTCGCCTGCCACCTCCCCGCAAGCATGGGCTACTGGAGCAGGAAGTGACCAAGGACAGAAGTGTTTGGAGGGACCTCCGGCCTCTGGATTCCTTGGAAGCCAGGGATATAGCCCAGTGGATATAGTCCAGTGGCATAAGCGCCTGCCTGGCAAGTGCAAGGTCCTGAGTTCGATTCCCCGTACCCCACTCCAAAAAAAAATCTGCAAGATTCCTTGGATGATCCAGAAGGTACCACAACAGCAGCCCCTCCAACTGGCATGTGCTCCCTCCATAGAGGGGGTACCATTCAAATCCCTATTTTACATGTGAGGAAACTAAGGCTAGTGGGAAGCCAGGAGCCGGGGTTTTTGCCCCGGGTCTGAGCCCACTCCTGGGCCACTGTCCGCCCCTACTCTCAGCCTTCCCACGCCGCAGCCTCACTCTTTCAGCCCCCGTGGCTGTGGTTAGACAACAGGGCATGAGGCTTTCTAGCCCTGCTGAGTCCCCAAGCTTGGGTTCCTGAGCAGCTAAGTAGTTCCCAGGGGCCCAGGTAGAAGGAAGGCCCTGCTGGCACCTTCCCTGGGCATGGCTCCAGGCTGTCACACCTGCACACCCCTCATTTCCAGGCTGTTACACCTGCATGCCCCAAATTCCTTACACGGGAGCCTGCTGGGCATCTTTGGGTCCCAGAGGAGTCCAGCTCTGGCTGAGGACAGATCCCAGGCAGCAGGCACAGGGCTAGCTGGGAACCCTGGCAGTGGCCTGAGGGAGGAAGCTGAGGAGTGGACAAAGGCAGTAGCTTCAGGGAGGTTGGCCTAAGGACACCCGTCTGAGCCTGGCTCCAGAGGTTTTCTGGGAAAACAAAGGGAGCAGCAGAACGTGTTTCAGGAGAAAGGCCTGGCAGGAGCGCCCTGGTCTCAGACACCTGAAGGAAGGTCTGTTTCAGGGGACCAGGAAGCCAGGGTCACCGGGGGCTTTGGGTCCCTTCCCTCAGACTCAGTTCCAGCTGATAAAGCACAGGCTTCCCAGAGCAGACAGCAGTGCACCCTGGTGGTTGGCTTTGGAATCCACACCCAGTGAGCGAGCGGTGACCCCAGCACACTGGGTCCTAGTGGACTGGAAGTATGGTGTGAGGTACGGATTTGGGCGCTCATCCATGGCCCAAAGTAAGCACACCAGAAATACTGGCTTGAGTGTGCCCTGTGGACAAAAAGTCCTACATGGAGGCTCAGCAGCCTGTAGACATGTGTCTGGGAATGCCTCCCAGAATACTAGTTTGACTAAGATTTAAATTCCTTTGCAAAGTGCCGTTTGCTTGCTTGGCCAGGCATTTACTCTTTTCTCCCTGTGGTGCAGGGAGGAGAGATAAGGAGGGACCAGCTGCTTTCCAGAATCTGCTGTGGCTTTGCTGCCCCCTCACCATCTCCTGCCCGCTGGAGGTTTTGCAGGGCTGGTGTGGGACAGGATCTTGGGGTGGGGCAGACAGTGGTACTGGTCAGGAGGTCTCTCAGCAAACAGGTGAGGCTGGTCTGGCCTCAGGAGATGGGCAGGGCAGCAGAGGAGAGGGCACTCCAGTGGCTTATCCATGTGGGAAACTTTGTCCTCTCACTTGGGAGCCTCAGCCAAGCTACAGGGGACTCAGGCAAGGCGGGTAAAGGGCATCTGACAGGAGACAAATAGGGGTGGCTGGAAGGACAGAGAGAGCGCACAACAGCTGTGTGCGGGTGCCCCCTGGTGGCAGCTCTCTGTGCTGGAAACCAGTACCAGCGTCTGCCCACCAACCTGTACCACCACCAAATCAGGGACTGGGCTGAGGAAGGGGTGGTGGTAGGGCTGCTTGAGTAGCCCATCACTGCAGCAAGTAACCAGGCCAGTGCAAAGCACCTGGTGAGTCTTTTCATTTGATTGGCTGTTGTTTTTTGTTTTTGAGGCAAGGTCATGCTATATAGCCCAGGCTGGCCTTGAACTCAGACTCCTCCTGCTTCAACCTCTGAGTGCTGGGATTACAGGCATGCACTTTACACCTGATCATTCTTTTTGTTTATTATTATTATTATTTTTTGGTACCAGGGATCAAACTCAGGACCTTGCACTTGGCAGGCAGGCGCTTGTGCCGCTGAGCTATAGCCCCGGCCTCACCTGATCAGTCTTTTTTTTTTTTTTTTTTTTGCGGTACTGGGGATCGAACTCAGGACCCTGCGCTTGCTAGGCAAGCGCTTATTCCACTGAGCTATATCCCCAGTCCTCACCTGATCAGTCTTGAAAGAGAAATGATAGCTCATATGATTGAGCAGCTGCTAAAAAAGCCAGGCCTGTGCCCAGGCTCTGATAGGATGGTCTCTGGGCCACGTGCTGTTGGGCACTGATCCTACCCCACTTACCAATAAAGAAACTGGACCCAAGAGGTTGTGTCCTTGGCTGACGTCATACACTTTGGACCTTCACATCATTGCTGTTTAAGTCACTTTTTAAAAAAAATGTTTTCCCAGTACTGGGAGTTGAGCGCAAGGCCTTTACCCTGAGCTGCACCCCTACACCACCACCCTCTTAAATATTGAGACAGGGTCTTCCCAAATGGCCCAGGTTAGGCTTCAACTTTCAACCCTTCTGCCTCAGCCTCCTGGAGTGCCGGGATTAGGTAGCACCAAGCCTTATGAGAAAAATTAATGAGCTGCTATGTTTTAGCACTAAATCAGGACCAGGTAGGGGGAAAAAGAGAAACAGAGGTGGCTGAGGAGTGAGAAGCTGGTGTCTATACCAGGGAGGGGAGAAAAAGACAGTTCCGGAGAGGGTCAGAGGGGCCCAAGGCACCTGGGGTGCACAAGAGGGAGGAAGGACAGGAAAGTGAGGTGCCTCTCCCAGCCCCTTCCAGAGACTGAAGCCAACCCCCACACTGCAGATGCCCCCCAGTGACCTTCAGCTTGGCCCCACCCACGTGGCTCCTCTGCACTGCCAGGCAGCTGGCAGCCCTGTCTTTGAAAGACCCTTGCCTTTCATGAGCCTGGCTTTTCCCAGAAGTTTCCCCTTCCAGCACCTTGCCTGGCTGCTGGCTTCAAGGCACAGCCAGTGCCCGGCCTGGGTCTGCCCTCTGCCTCTCAAGCGGCCAACACACAACCCTACTGCAGACTCACCTGGTCTCAAACACCCACACCCGCTTCCCTGAGCTCCGCAGCCCCACCCAGGGTCATCTCCAGCTCACGTTGGCCAGATTGGGACTCAGCACCCCTCTCCCACCCCACCACCACCTCTCCCACTACCCTGTGTCTGTCAACAACCCTACCACTCTGCCATTCATCTCCTCTCCCTGCTTCTAAAGTTGTCGTCAGAATGTCACCTCCCCTCCTTCACAGCCCTCTTCCCGTCTGTCACCCCTCACTTCTTCCCAGAATAACTGTAATACCTTTTATGGTGCTTCACATTTATTCGCTCAAAACAGTTGGAGACGTGATAAACCATGAAATATGACTATCCATGAACTCAGATGCGCACATGGAGAAATTTGCTTGCATGAACTCTGAGGGAAGCTCAGGGTACCATCCTGGAGGCACCCCCAGCTCTGTGGCATCAGCCTGCCTTCCTACCCTTCCGGTGTGCCAGTGCCTCCTCCAGGTGGCTTCAGGCCAAGAGGCTTGTAGTCATGGCCTGGAGGGGAGATGGATGAGCACAGATGGGGACAGGCGCGGTTAAAGCAGCTGCAGGACATCCCACCGCCCAGCTGCAGGGGCACTAGCCCAGGCTGTCCTTGAACTTGTAGCGACCCTCCTGCCCCAGCCTACTGGATTACAGTACTCTACTGTTAGCAAGAGTCCTCTTGCTATTCATTTACCTACTTCTTATTAGTATAGACTCATGAATTTCTGTTTCAAATGGGTTTAATGCAATGTAGCACCTGATTGTTTTGGTGCTCAGTTTGTCCCAGGTGTGGCGAGCGTAGCCGTAGCCCTTCAGTGTGACCAGGGCCCCATGACACCTGCAAGGGCTTTTAGAGTTTTGCACTTCTGTGACTTTGCCTCTCAAAGCTCTTTGGCTTCTTCCGTTCCCTTGGTGTCTAGAGCAGTACCACTCGAGCACTGGGAGGACAGGTAAGGCCATTCTAAGTGAGCTCTTTAGTTGATGAGAAACTGCAGCTCCACGGGGAAGTAGCTGGCCAAGGCCATATTGTGAGTAGGCAGAAGAGTTGGACTGAAGCTGGGACAGAGCTAGGCCGGCCCGAGTGACAGTAAATAATGCTACCTGCCTGTTTGATCCCATTACAGGTAGGCACTGTGTGAGGCACCTTGCACACACACCTGCACTGAATCCCTAAAACATCCATCAGCTGAGCAAAACAGACGGGGCTGAGATCCAAGTGTGTTTGGGAACGTCCCCAAAGTCTTACCCAGGGAAAGGTGCTGGGTCTAAATTCCAGTCTTGGCGATGAGGAAGGGTAGGTGCTGGAGATGGTTGTGGCAGACTAGGTGTAACCAGCAGGCCAGATGAAGGCTGATTCTCCCCGCAAAAGGTGAGGGCTATGGAGACCGGTAGGGTGTCTGCCCCATTGGTCAGCACGGTAGTCCCTAAATTCAGATGCCCAGCTGCCCACCCCACCCGGGGCCAGCAGAGCCACCGGGTTGCAGGGTGGGAGGTGAGAGACCTCATCTCCCAAGGGGGCTCTTAGGCATCCGCTGGCCCAGATTGTAACCCAGGGATCTACCTGCAGGCCTAGCCCAGGTCCAAGGGGAGTCCCCCAGCCCGGCCCTCCTTAGGTTAGGGGGTAGGGGCAGTTCCAGTAGTTATCAGGCCAGTGCGGGACAAGGGAAGGGGGGGATGGGCTTAGGGGTCCACGCACCAGGGCCAGCGGCTGGGCGACAAAAGGCAGGGACAGAGGGCCCGGCTGGTCGCTGAAACCGCGGCCGCGCTGTCCCTGCAGGCTTCCAGGACGTGCACGTCATGGTCTTCGTGGGCTTTGGCTTCCTCATGACGTTCCTGCAGCGCTACGGGTTTGGGGCCGTGGGCTTCAACTTCCTGCTGGCAGCCTTCGGCATCCAGTGGGCGGTGCTCACGCAGGGATGGTTCCACCACCTGGATTCAAAGCGCCGCTACATCCTCGTCGGCATTGAGAAGTGAGTGAGGGCGGAGCCCAGGCCAAGGAAGTGGGCGGGGCCAAGGGCTAGGTCGGGGGCACTAGGCGTGACTGGTGGGTGGGAACAGCTTCGGTTGGTAGGCGGGACCGAGTGGGCATTGGGCAGGGCACTGAGTGGGGCGGGGCCGGGGCGTGGACCCTAAAGAGGCTCAAGTCACACGGGATGGGGGGCGGCTGTGAGAGACAGCAGCGCGCACACACACACACACACACACACACACACACACACACACACACTGCTTTCATCTTTCTACACCTCTGTCCTTTCGAGTGACCTGTCTCTGTGACGGCTCTTCTGTTGGTTGACCACCACCAGCCCTGCCCTCCGGTGACACAGTCCCTTCCTCTGTTCTGAGGTGACCTCCTCCAATCCTCTCCCGACCCACCCTCCTCCAAAGGTTAGAAATAAATTCTCCTGGGCTGGGGATATAGCTCAGTGGAATAAGCGCCTGCCTAGCAAGCGCAGGGTCCTGAGTTCAACCCCCAGTACCGCCAAAAAAAAAAAAAAAAAAAAAAGAAAGAAATGCTCCAGAGCCAACTTGACAGGACCCAGCGGGCGAAGCCATCCTGTCCCATGACTCATTTATCAAGCTCTCTGTGCCCTGGCACTCTACAAAACCTACAGCAGTTTATGGTGCATGGGACCTAGTCAAGGGCCTTTGGGAGATTTTACCAGTTTTACACACAGTTTAGTTTATTGGAGGTTCTTTTTTTGAGTGTTGTTTAGCTGGCCTTTTTATGTGGAGATATCATAAGTTTAGGTAAAAAAAAAAAAAATATATATATATATATATATATATATATTCATGCCAGATGTGATGCACACTGAGTAACCTAGAGAGACTCTGTCTCAAAGTAAAATAAAGTTTTTCTTTTTTTTGTTTTGTTTTGGGTACCGGGAATCAAACTCAGGACCTTGTGCTTGACCAGTCAGGCACTTGTGCGACTGAGCTATATCCTCAGCCCCCAAAATAAAATAGAAAGGGTGGAAAGTGTGGGTTGGTGATACAGCACTTGCCCTGTATGCACCAAGACCTTGGGTTCAATCTCCAGTACCCCCCAAAAAGGTTCTAACTTCAGAAAGTCATCACTGGCTTGGAAATATCAATATTCATTAGCCTTCTCCAAGCTAAATCCACAGAAAGACTTAGAGGCAAGCAGTATGAAATTCCATATAAAGAGCAATTCCCTGCTTTCTCACGGAGGGTGCCAAAGGGTACCACAGGTTAGGTGTCTGAAATTTAAAACACCTGCCATTTCTAAACAATCAAATTGTCCAGGCCAGTTAATGAATCTACGAATTAAGAGAAACAGGAGCTGGGTGTGGTGGTGCAAGCCTGTAATCCCAGCACTCAGAAGTCTGAGCCAGGAAGATTGCTGTGAGTTGGATTGCTACATAAGCAATTTCAAGGCCAGCCTGAACTACATAATGAGATCCTGTCTCAAAGAAAAAGAGAGCTGGGCGTGGTGGTGCATGCCTGTAATCCCAGCACTGGGGAGACTGACGCAGGTGAATTGCTGCAAGTTTGAGGCCAGCCTGGACTGCAAAGTGAGTTCAAGACCAGCCTGAACTGCATGGTGAGACGGTGTCTCAAACCCCCCACCCCCAGAGAGAGAGAAAGAAAGAGAGAGAGACAGAAACAGAGACAGAGACAGAGACAGGATTTTTGTAGCTCAGGCTGGTGTTGAACTTGCAACAATCCTCCTGCCTCAGCCTCCCGAGTGCTGGCATTACAGGCATGCGCCCCTGTACCCGGCCAAGAAAGATACAGTCGTTGGTAATCTAGAACAGGTATTGGAACCAACAGATCAGCCCTTTTATATTTAAAACACCCTTGGCATGCATATCACCCTGAAGTTCAAGCTACGCCAGGAATTCTCATGCCCCAGTGCCATCGACCCAAAGCGAGAAAAGGCCTCTAATAACTGGCCGGCACAGCAACATAACTGTGGCCACAAGAAGAAAGTATAACATTTTAAAAAATATATTTGTACCAGTATCTATTAATCTTACAGAATTTGGGGCTTTGATGTGTATATTTTGTTCACGTCCATGCCCCACTCCCCTCCCTCACAGCCCCACACTCCCTTCCCCTCGGCTAATGATCGTCTCCCTTTGCTTTTCATGCCATCCTTTACAGGCTGCGCATATTAGGGAGAATGTAGGGGAAAAGGGTACAATTTTTTAAAAACCTTCAAAGGGACTTACTGTACACTTCGAGTTAACAGGTTTTTGGAGTTATTCAGCAAGCAGGTCATTTGAAATACTGAGTTTTGGCAAACTGTCTTCTGAGCACTTGATTTTCCGCACTCACCTGGAGCCTGTCTCTGGTGCCTGTGGCTGGCATGAGCGAGCCGTCCCCGCACCTGACCTGTGAACCTCGGGATATGGGCCTCCCTCCCAGCTGCTGGCCTGTCCTGGCTGCATGGCCCAGGTCCCAGTGTTGCTCTAGGCCCCCGGAGGTGTGGGTCCCTATGTCCGCCTCACAGCTGCAGAGGGTGTCAGGCCTGGCTCGGTCTCATGTGTTTTCCTTCTTAATGGTCACATCCATCAGATGGCTCTCCTGGCTTCATTTATGAAACCCGAGGCCAATGAGTTGGCCTCTCTGTCCTCCGCTTTCCATCCATGTGCTGGGCTAACGTGCCCCATGTATGTGATTCTTGGGCCAGGCCCTGGGGACACAGGCAGGTGGTGGAGTAGACGTCCCAGGGAGTGTCCCCAGCCCAGGAGCATCTCTGCCCCTTCCACATACTGGCCCTACAGTTAGCTTTCCCCTTACCCCGACTGCCCCTCCCTCTCACCCCAGAACAAGGTGGGGGTGTCCTCAGACACGATGGCGTCTCCAGGACCCCCTTCTGTCCCGACACCCAGCCCATGAACCACACTTAGGGCATCACTTAGGATCTGGTTTTTGGAGTCAAGAAAGACAGCTTTGTTTTGGCAGGGACAAGGGGGCCTGGGCCAGGGAAAGTGGACACATGGATGGAAAAAAGTTTCGCTCTGACCTCCAAGAGTCCACTTGGCTGCCCATCTCTCCGTCTGCCTGGCTGATGCCTCTCCACCAGCTCTCTGCTGGGCTGGCTGGGCTTTCGGGGTTTGGACTGAGGGAGGCTGTGTGCCTGTTCCTGCCTTCCACCTGCGCCACCCCAGATCCCTACTTCCTACAGGAAAGCGTCTCTCTCCCCTTCCCTAGGCACTGCTCCTCTGTTACCAGTAAGAGTAAGGGACAGTCTCCATGACTTGACTTGAGCTCCAGCAAGGTCCTGGCAGGTGGGGGAGGTATGTGTGGGGCCAGTGCTGGGGGTCTGGAGCAAAGACCACACCTGGCTGGAGGGACAGGGGGAAGATTTCCTGGAAGAGGAGGCACTGAGCAGAGCTGTTGGAAGGACAGGGCCTAGTGACAGGCACATGATACAGTAGCCAGTCCCTGTGTCTTTAGCACAAGCTATGAGAGGCGAAGTGGCTTCACGTGCCTGGTGCTTCACTCACGTGGCCCTTATTGCTCTGGGTCCATTATCCCAGAAGCTGAAACTGAGGCTCCAAGAGGTTGAGCCACAGTTCAGACCCACAGATTCGAGCCAAAGTCAGACTCGAGCCTTGGGTTGGCATGTCACTTGCTGCTATTGTCACTTGCTCGAGCCTTGGGTTGGCATGTCACCAGCTCCCTTCCCGGCCTGTCTCTCCCTCCACAGCCTCATCAACGCTGACTTCTGTGTGGCCTCTGTCTGCGTGGCCTTTGGGGCGGTGCTGGGCAAAGTCAGCCCCATCCAGTTGCTCATCATGACCTTGTGCCAAGTGACCCTGTTCACAGTGAATGAGTACCTTCTCCTCAGCATATTAGAGGTGAGCAGCACTCAGGATGCAGGCAGCAGAGAGGACACAGGGTGGGGACGCACGTCAGCCTGGCAAATCCCTTACCCTGGGAGCCTCAGCTCCTTCATCTCTCTAGTAGGAGTCAGGACATCTTCTAGGCAGTGGCCATAGCACATGAGCCCTGGGCCTGTGCACAGCAGCCCGTCCCAGCACGCTGGTTTCCTCCCTCTTTCCCATGTGTCCCATGGAAGGAGGGTGACGTTCCTGTACATACCCTCGCGTGCACACTGTATCCCAAGATTGCTCTGCCAAGCAAAAGGCTCAGTGTACCAAAGGGGCAAATGTGTAAGGAAGGATCCCAGAGAGGTTGTGCAGTGCACACTCCCACAGGTGCCATTCACAAGGACTGTGGCAGAAACACTGCCCTCTGGGGCTGGCCAATTCTGTGGCCTAGATAAGAGGGGAGAGGGGTTAAGGTGCCGCTGAGGGACCCTCTCTCTTTATACTGGGGCTTTGCCTGGAACAGTGCCCCTGATGGAGTTAGACCACTCTACGTTTAGTCACTCACTTTGCCACCTTTTCAGCCACCAGATGAGTCCCAGCCACCGTATCTCTTCACCCTCACTTGTCCCCTGGCTCTGTCCCCACACCTGTCAGGCCAGTCTCCACCAGCAGCCAGAGTGGACCATTCCCCCGATTAAAACCCAGCAGCAGCTTTTACCTCACTTAGAATAACACCTGGGCAGAGGGCTGGGGGTGTAGCTCAGCAGCAGAAGCCGCCTACCTGGCGAGATGAGGTCATGAGTTTGATTCCCACTACCAAAAAAAAAAAAAAAAAAAAAAAAGACCTAGGGGGCAGGTGAGGGTGGGGAGGGGGCATAGGAGATTACCTGGGAGTCTGGGGAGTACGAGTG